>CAUZLF010000736.1:0-65000 GCA_963580285.1 Lucinisca nassula | reverse complement strand
AGTTCCGAGCAAATTGCCTCACAATATATGCAATATCTGGCTATATTTTGGGTGGGGTACCCTGGTTCGAGTCTTCGGGAGCCGTATCCTGCGAGTTTTCAGAGTGACCATATTTTGTGGGTATAATGTACCATAGACGGGCAATACACAGAAAAGTTTTCAAAAAAATCATTGGGGAAGTTTTGAGAAAATCGCGTCCCCGCATGTGCAATATATGACTAAGAGCGAGTCTACAGGTGGGGGTATCCAAGTTCGACGCTCCGGGGGCCATAGCCTGGGAGTTTTCAGAGTGACCATATGTTGTGGGTTTAATGTACCATAGACGGGCAATACACAAAAATGTTTTCAAAAAAATTCATTGGGGAAGTTCTGAGCAAATCGCCTCACAATATATGCAATATCTGGCTATATTTTGGGTGGGGTACCCTGGTTCGAGTCTCCGGGAGCCATAGCCTGGGAGTTTTCAGAGTGACCATATTTTGTGGGTATAATGTACCACAGACGGGCAATACACAGAAATGTTTTCAAAAAAATTCATTGGGGAAGTTTTGAGAAAATCGCGTCCCCGCATGTGCAATATATGACTAAGAGCGAGTCTACAGGTGGGGGTACCCAAGTTCGACGCTCCGGGGGCCATAGCCTTGGAGTTTTCAGAGTGACCATATTTTGTGGGTTTAATGTACCATAGACGGGCAATACACAGAAATGTTTTTAAAAAAAATCATTGGGGAAGGTCTGAGCAAATCGCCTCACAATATATGCAATATCTGGCTATATTTTGGGTGGGGTACCCTGGTTCGAGTCTCCGGGAGCCATAGCCTGGGAGTTTTCAGAGTGACCATATTTTGTGGGTATAATGTACCACAGACGGGCAATACACAGAAATGTTTTCAAAAAAATTCATTGGGGAAGTTTTGAGAAAATCGCGTCCCCGCATGTGCAATATATAACTAAGAGCGAGTCTACAGGTGGGGGTACCCAAGTTCGACGCTCCGGGGGCCATAGCCTGGGAGTTTTCAGAGTGACCATATTTTGTGGGTATAATGTACCATAGACGGGCAATACACAGAAATGTTTTCAAAAAAATTCATTGGGGAAGTTTTGAGAAAATCGCGTCCCCGCATGTGCAATATATGACTAAGAGCGAGTCTACAGGTGAGGGTACCCAAGTTCGACGCTCCGGGCGCCATAGCCTGGGAGATTTCAGAGTGACCATATTTTGTGGGCTTAATGTTCCATAGCAGGCAATACACAGAAATGTTTTCAAAAAAAATCATTGGGGAAGTTCTGAGCAAATCGCCTCACAATATATGCAATATCTGGCTATATTTTGGGTGGAGTACCCTGGTTCGAGTCTCCGGTAGCCATAGCCTGGGAGTTTTCAGAGTGACCATATTTTGTGGGTATAATGTACCACAGACGGGCAATACACAGAAATGTTTTCAAAAAATTTGATTGGGGAAGTTTTGAGAAAATCGCGTCCCCGCATGTGCAATATATGACTAAGAGCGAGTCTACAGGTGGGGGTACCCAAGTTCGACGCTCCGGGGGCCATAGCCTTCGAGTTTTCAGAGTGACCATAATTTCTGGGATTAATGTACCATAGACGGGCAATACATAGAAATGTTTTCAACAAAATTCATTGTGGAAGTTCTGAGCAAATCGCCTCACAATATATGCAATATCTGGCTATATTTTGGGTGGGGTACCCTGGTTCGTGTCTCCGGGAGCCATATCCTGGGAGTTTTCAGAGTGACCATATTTTGTGGGTATAATGTACCACAGGCGGGCAATACTCAGAAATGTTTTCAAAAAAAATCATTGGGGAAGTTTTGAGAAAATCGCGTCCCCGCATGTGCAATATATGACTAAGAGCGAGTCTACAGGTGGGGGTACCCAAGTTCGACGCTCCGGTGGCCATAGCCTGGGAGGTATCAGAGTGACCATATTTTGTGGGTTTAATGTACCATAGACGGGCAATACACAGACATGTTTTCAAAAAAATTCATTGGGGAAGTTCTGAGCAAATCGCCTCACAATATATGCAATATCTGGCTATATTTTGGGTGGGGTACCCTGGTTCGAGTCTCCGGGAGCCATAGCCTGGGAGTTTTTTGAGTGACCATATTTTGTGGGTATAATGTACCATAGACGGGCAATACACAGAAATGTTTTCAAAAAAATTAATTGGGGAAGTTTTGAGAAAATCGCGTCCCCGCATGTGCAATATATGACTAAGAGCGAGTCTACAGGTGGGGGTACCCAAGTTCGACGCTCCGGGGGCCATAGCCTGGGAGTTTTCAGAGTGACCATATTTTGTGGGTTTAATGTACCATAGACGGGCAATACACAGAAATGTTTTCAAAAAATTCATTGGGGAAGTTCTGAGCAAATCGCCTCACAATATATGCAATATCTGGCTATATTTTGGGTTGGGTACCCTTGTTCGAGTCTCCGGGAGCCATAGCCTGGGAGTTTTCAGAGTGACCATATTTTGTGGGTATAATGTACCACAGACGGGCAATACACAGAAATGTTTTCAAAAAAATTCATTGGGGAAGTTTTCAGAAAATCGCGTCCCCACATGTGCAATACATGACTAAGAGCGAGTCTACAGGTGGGGGTACCCAAGTTCGACGCTCCGGGGGCCATAGCCTGGGAGTTTTCAGAGTGACCATATTTTGTGGGTTTAATGTCCCATAGACGGGCAATACACAGAAATGTTTTCAAAAAAATTCATTGGGGAAGTTCTGAGCAAATCGCCTCACAATATATGCAATATCTGGCTATATTTTTGGACGGGTACCCTGGTTCGAGTCTCCGGGAGCCATAGCCTGGGAGTTTTCAGAGTGACCATATTTTGTGGGTATAATGTACCACAGACGGGCAATACATAGAAATGTTTTCAAAAAAATTCATTTGGGAAGTTTTCAGAAAATCGCGTCCCCGCATGTGCAATTTATGACTAAGAGCGAGTCTACAGGTGGGGGTACCCATGTTCGACGCTCCGGGGGCCATAGCCTGGGAGTTTACAGAGTGACCATATTTTGTGGGTTTAATGTACCATAGACGGGCAATACACAAAAATGTTTTCATAAAAATTCATTGGGGAAGTTCTGAGCAAATTGCCTCACAATATATGCAATATCTGGCTATATTTTGGGTGGGGTACCCTGGTTCGAGTCTCCGGGAGCCATAGCCTGGGAGTTTTCAGAGTGACCATATTTTGTGGGTATAATGTACCACACACGGGCAATACACAGAAATGTTTTCAAAAAAATTCATTGGGGACGTTTTCAGAAAATCGCGTCCCCACATGTGCAATATTTGACTAAGAGCGAGTCTACAGGTGGGGGTACCCAAGTTCGAGTCTCCGGGAGCCATAGCCTGGGAGTTTTCAGAGTGACCATATTTTGTGGATATAATGCAACACAGACGGGCAATACACAGAAATGTTTTAAAAAAATCATTGGGGTAGTTTTCAGAAAATCGCGTCCCCGCATGTGCAATATATGACTAAGAGCGAGTCTACAGGTGGGGGTACCCAAGTTCGACGCTCCGGTGGCCATAGCCTGGGAGTTTTCAGAGTGACCATATTTTGTGGGTTTAATGTACCATAGACGGGCAATACACAGAAATGTTTTCAAAAAAATTCATTGGGGAAGTTCTGAGCAAATCGCCTCACAATATATGCAATATCTGGCTATATTTTGGGTGGGGTACCCTGGTTCGAGTCTCCGGGAGCCATAGTCTGGGAGTTTTCAGAGTGACCATATTTTGTGGGTATAATGTACCACAGACGGGCAATACACAGAAATGTTTTCAAAACAACTCATTGGGGAAGTTTTCAGAAAATCGCGTCCCCGCATGTGCAATATATGACTAAGAGCGAGTCTACAGGTGGGGGTACCAAAGTTCGACGCTCCGGGGGCCATAGCCTGGGAGTTGTCAGAGTGACCATAATTTGTGGGTTTAATGTACCGTAGACGGGCAATACACAGAAATGTTTTCAAAAAATTGATTGGGGAAGTTACGAGCAAATCGCCTCACAATATATGCAATATATGGCTATATTTTGGGTGGGGTACCCTGGTTCGAGTCTCCGGGAGCCATAGCCTGGGAGTTTTCAGAGTGACCATATTTTGTGGGTATAATGTACCACACACGGGCAATACACAGAAATGTTTTCAAAAAAATTCATTGGGGACGTTTTCAGAAAATCGCGTCCCCACATGTGCAATATATGACTAAGAGCGAGTCTGCAGGTGGGGGTACCCAAGTTCGAGTCTCCGGGAGCCATAGCCTGGGAGTTTTCAGAGTGACCATATTTTGTGGGTTTAATGTACCATAGACGGGCAATACACAGAAATGTTTTCAAAAAAATTCATTGGGGAAGTTCTGAGCAAATCGCCTCACAATATATGCAATATCTGGCTATATTTTGGGTGGGGTACCCTGGTTCGAGTCTCCGGGAGCCATAGCCTGGGAGTTTTCAGAGTGACCATATTTTGTGGATATAATGCAACACAGACGGGCAATACACAGAAATGTTTTAAAAAAAAAATCATAGGTGTAGTTTTCAGAAAATCGCGTCCCCGCATGTGCAATATTTGACTAAGAGCGAGTCTACAGGTGGGGGTACCCAAGTTCGACGCTCCGGTTGCCATAGCCTGGGAGTTTTCAGAGTGACCATATTTTGTGGGTTAAATGTACCATAGTCGGGCAATACACAGAAATGTTTTCAAAAAAATTCATTGGGGAAGTTCTGAGCAAATCGCCTCACAATATATGCAATATCTGGCTACATTTGGGGTGGGGTACCCTGGTTCGAGTCTCCGGGAGCCATAGCCTGGGAGTGTTCAGAGTGACCATACTTTGTGAGTAAAATGTACCACAGACGGGCAATACACAGACATGTTTTCAAAATAATTCATTGGGGAAGTTTTGAGAAAATCGCGTCGCCGCATGTGCAATATATGACTAAGAGCGAGTCTACAGGTGGGGGTACCCAAGTTCGACGCTCCGGTGGCCATAGCCTGGGAGTTTTCAGATTGACCATATTTTGTGGGTTTAATGTACCATAGACGGGCAATACAAAGAAATGTTTTCAAAAAAATTCATTGGGGAAGTTTTGAACAATTCGCCTCACAATATATGCAATATCTGGCTATATTTTGGGTTGGGTACCCTGGTTCGAGTCTCCGGGAGCCATAGCCTGGGAGTTTTCAGAGTGACCATATTTTGTGTGTATAATGTACCACAGACGGGCAATACACAGAAATGTTTTCAAAAAAATTCATTGGGGAAGTTTTCAGAAAATCGCGTCCCCACATGTGCAATATATGACTAAGAGAGAGTCTACAGGTGGGGGTACCCAAGTTCTACGCTCCGGGGCCATAGCCTGGGAGTTTTCAGAGTTACCATATTTTGTGGGTTTAATGTCCCATAGACGGGCAATGCACAGAAATGTTTTCAAAAAAATTCATTGGGGAAGTTCTGAGCAAATCGCCTCACAATATATGCAATATCTGGCTATATTTTGGGTGGGGTACCCTGGTTCTAGTCTCCGGGAGCCATAGCCTGGGAGTTTTCAGAGTGACCATATTTTGTGGGTTTTATATACCATAGACGGGCAATACACAGAAAGTTCTCAAAAAAATTCATTGGGGAAGTTCTGAGCAAATCGCCTCACAATATATGCAATATCTGGCTATATTTTGGGTGGGGTACCCTGGTTCCAGTGTCCGGGAGCCATAGCCTGGGAGTTTTCAGAGTGACCATATTTTGTGGGTATAATGTACCACAGACGGGCAATACACAGAAAAGTTTTCAAAAAAATTCATTTGGGAAGTTTTCAGAAAATCGCGTCCCCGCATGTGCAATATATGACTAAGAGCGAGTCTACAGGTGGGGGTACCAATGTTCGACGCTCCGGGGGCCATAGCCTGGGAGTTTACAGAGTGACCATGTTTTGTGGGTTTATTTGTACCATAGACGGGCAATACACAGAAATGTTTTAAAAAAAATTCATTGGGGAAGTTCTGAGCAAATCGCCTCACAATATATGCAATATCTGGCTATATTTTGGGTGGGGTACCCTGGTTCGAGTCTCCGGGAGCCATAGCCTGGGAGTTTTCAGAGTGACCATATTTTGTGGGTGTAATGTACCACAGACGGGCAATACACAGAAATGTTTTCAAAACAATTCATTGTGGAAGTTTTCAGAAAATCGCGTCCCCGCATGTGCAATATATGACTAAGAGCGAGTCTACAGGTGGGGGTACCAAAGTTCGACGCTCCGGGGGCCATAGCCTGGGAGATGTCAGAGTGACCATAATTTGTGGGTTTAATGTACCATAGACGGGCAATACACAGAAATGTTTTCAAAAAAAATCATTGGGGAAGTTCTGAGCAAATCGCCTCACAATATATGCAATATCTGGCTATATTTTGGGTGGGGTACCCTTGGATGAGTCTCCGGGAGCCTTAGCCTGGGAGTTTTCAGAGTGACCATACTTTGTGAGTAAAATGTACCACAGACGGGCAATACACAGACATGTTTTCAAAAAAATTCATTGGGGAAGTTTTGAGAAAATCGCGTCCCCGCATGTGCAATATATGACTAAGAGCGAGTCTACAGGTGGGGGTACCCAAGTTCGACGCTCCGGTGGCCATAGCCTGGGAGTTTTCAGAGTGACCATATTTTGTGGGTTTAATCTACCATAGACGGGCAATACACAGAAATGTTTTCAAAAAAATTCATTGGGGAAGTTTTGAACAATTCGCCTCACAATATATGCAATATCTGGCTATATTTTGGGTTGGGTACCCTGGTTCGAGTCTCCGGGAGCCATAGCCTGGGAGTTTTCAGAGTGACCATATTTTGTGGGTATAATGTACCACAGACGGGCAATACACAGAAATGTTTTCAAAAAAATTCATTGGGGAAGTTTTCAGAAAATCGCGTCCCCACATGTGCAATATATGACTAAGAGCGAGTCTACAGGTGGGGGTACCCAAGTTCTACGCTCCGGGGGCCATAGCCTGGGAGTTTTCAGAGTTACCATATTTTGTGGGTTTACTGTCCCATAGACGGGCAATACACAGAAATGTTTTCAAAAAAATTCATTGGGGAAGTTCTGAGCAAATCGCCTCACAATATATGCAATATCTGGCTATATTTTGGGTGGGGTACCCTGGTTCGAGTCTCCGGGAGCCATAGCCTTAGAGTTTTCAGAGTGACCATATTTTGTGGGTTTTATGTACCATAGACGGGCAATACACAGAAAGTTTTCAAAAAAATTCATAGTGGAAGTTCTGAGCAAATCGCCTCACAATATATGCAATATCTGGCTATATTTTGGGTGGGGTACCCTGGTTCGAGTGTCCGGGAGCCATAGCCTGGGAGTTTTCAGAGTGACCATATTTTGTGGGTATAATGTACCACAGACGGGCAATACACAGAAATGTTTTCAAAAAAAATTCATTTGGGAAGTTTTCAGAAAATCGCGTCCCCGCATGTGCAATATATGACTAAGAGCGAGTCTACAGGTGGGGGTACCCATGTTCGACGCTCCGGGGGCCATAGCCTGGGAGTTTACAGAGTGACCATATTTTGTGGGTTTATTTGTACCATAGACGGGCAATACACAGAAATGTTTTCAAAAAAATTCATTGGGGAAGTTCTGAGCAAATCGCCTCACAATATATGCAATATCTGGCTATATTTTGGGTGGGGTACCCTGGTTCGAGTCTCCGGGAGCCATAGCCTGGGAGTTTTCAGAGTGACCATATTTTGTGGGTATAATGTACCACAGACGGGCAATACACAGAAATGTTTTCAAAACAATTCATTGTGGAAGTTTTCAGAAAATCGCGTCCCAGCATGTGCAATATATGACTAAGAGCGAGTCTACAGGTGGGGGTACCAAAGTTCGACGCTCCGGGGGCCATAGCCTGGGAGTTGTCAGAGTGACCATAATTTGTTGGTTTAATGTACTATAGACGGGCAATACACAGAAATGTTTTCAAAAAAAATCATTGGGGATGTTCTGAGCAAATCGCCTCACAATATATGCAATATCTGGCTATATTTTGGGTGGGGTACCCTGGTTCGAATCTCCGGGAGCCTTAGCCTGGGAGTTTTCAAAGTGACCATATTTTGTGGGTATAATGTACCACACACGGGCAATACACATAAATGTTTTCAAAAAAATTCATTGGGGAAGTTTTCAGAAAATCGCGTCCCCACATGTGCAATATATGACTAAGAGCGAGTCTACAGGTGGGGGTACCCAAGTTCGACGCTCCGGGGGCCATAGCCTGGGAGTTTTCAGAGTGACCATATTTTGTGGGTTTAATGTACCATAGACGGGCAATACACAGAAATGTTTTCAAAAAAATTCATTGGGGAAGTTCTGAGCAAATCGCCTCACAATATATGCAATATCTGGCTATATTTTGGGTGGGGTACCCTGGTTCGAGTCTCCCGGAGCCATAGCCTGGGAGTTTTCAAAGTTACCATATTTTGTGGGTATAATGAACCACAGACGGGCAATACACAGAGATGTTTTCAAAAAATTCATTGGGGAAGTTCTGAGCAAATCGCCTCACAATATATGCAATATCTGGCTATATTTTGGGTGGGGCACCCTGGTTCGAGTCTCCGGGAGCCATAGTCTGGGAGTTTTCAGAGTGACCATATTTTGTGGGTTTAATGTACCATAGACGGGCAATACACAGAAATGTTTTCAAAAAAATTCATTGGGGAAGTTCTGAGCAAATCGCCTCACAATATATGCAATATCTGGCTATATTTTGGGTGGGGTACCCTGGTTCGAGTCTCCCGGAGCCATAGCCTGGGAGTTTTCAAAGTTACCATATTTTGTGGGTATAATGAACCACAGACGGGCAATACACAGAGATGTTTTCAAAAAATTCATTGGGGAAGTTCTGAGCAAATCGCTTCACAATATATGCAATATCTGGCTATATTTTGGGTGGGGCACCCTGGTTCGAGTCTCCGGGAGCCATAGTCTGGGAGTTTTCAGAGTGACCATATTTTGTGGGTATAATGAACCACAGACGGGCAATACACAGAAATGTTTTCAAAAAAATTCATTGGGAAAGTTTTCAGAAAATCGCGTCCCCGCATGTGCAATATATGACTAAGAGCGAGTCTACAGGTGGGGTACCCAAGTTCGACGCTCCGGGGCCATAGCCTGGGAGTCGTCAGAGTGACCATAATTTGTGGATTTAATGTACCATAGACGGGCAATACACAGAAATGTTTTTAAAAAAATTCATTGGGGAAGTTCTGAGCAAATCGCCTCACAATATATGCAATATCTGGCTATATTTTGGGTGGGGTACCCTGGTTCGAGTCTCCGGGAGCCATAGCCTGGGAGTTTTTAGAGTGACCATATTTTGTGGGTTTAATGTACCATAGATGGGCAATACACAGAAAGTTTTCAAAAAAATTCATTGGGGATGTTCTGAGCAAATTGCCTCACAATATATGCAATATCTGGCTATATTTTGGGTGGGGTACCCTGGTTCGAGTCTCCGGGAGCCATAGCCTGGGAGTTTTCAGAGTGACCATATTTTGTGGTTATAATGTACCACACACGGGCAATACACAGAAATGTTTTTAAAAAAAAATTCATTGGGGAAGTTTTGCGAAAATCGCGTCCCCGCATGTGCAATATATGACTAAGAGCGAGTCTACAGGTGGGGGTACCCAAGTTCGACGCTCCGGTGGACATAGCCTGGGAGTTTTCAGAGTGACCATATTTTGTGGGTTTAATGTACCATAGACGGGCAATACACAAAAATGTTTTCAAAAAAATTCATTGGGGAAGTTCTGAGCAAATCGCCTCACAATATATGCAATATCTGGCTATATTTTGGGTGGGGTACCCTGGTTCGAGTCTTCGGGAGCCATAGCCTGGGAGTTTTCAGAGTGACCATATTTTGTGGGTGTAATGTAACACAGACGGGCAATACACAGAAATGTTTTCAAAAAAAATCATTGGGGAAGTCTTTAGAAAATCGCGTCCCCGCATGTGCAATATATGACTAAGAGCGAGTCTACAGGTGGGGGTACCCAAGTTCGACGCTCCGGGGGCCATAGCCTGGGAGTTTTCAGAGTGACCATATTTTGTGGGTTTAATGTACCATAGACGGGCAATACACAGAAATGTTTTCAAAAAAATTCATTGGGGAAGTTCTGAGCAAATCGCCTCACAATATATGCAATATCTGGCTATATTTTGGGTGGGGTACCCTGGTTCGAGTCTCCCGGAGCCATAGCCTGGGAGTTTTCAAAGTTACCATATTTTGTGGGTATAATGAACCACAGACGGGCAATACACAGAGATGTTTTCAAAAAATTCATTGGGGAAGTTCTGAGCAAATCGCCTCACAATATATGCAATATCTGGCTATATTTTGGGTGGGGCACCCTGGTTCGAGTCTCCGGGAGCCATAGTCTGGGAGTTTTCAGAGTGACCATATTTTGTGGGTATAATGAACCACAGACGGGCAATACACAGAAATGTTTTCAAAAAAATTCATTGGGAAAGTTTTCAGAAAATCGCGTCCCCGCATGTGCAATATATGACTAAGAGCGAGTCTACAGGTGGGGTACCCAAGTTCGACGCTCCGGGGCCATAGCCTGGGAGTCGTCAGAGTGACCATAATTTGTGGGTTTAATGTACCATAGACGGGCAATACACAGAAATGTTTTTAAAAAAAATTCATTGGGGAAGTTCTGAGCAAATCGCCTCACAATATATGCAATATCTGGCTATATTTTGGGTGGGGTACCCTGGTTCGAGTCTCCGGGAGCCATAGCCTGGGAGTTTTTAGAGTGACCATATTTTGTGGGTTTAATGTACCATAGATGGGCAATACACAGAAAGTTTTCAAAAAAATTCATTGGGGATGTTCTGAGCAAATTGCCTCACAATATATGCAATATCTGGCTATATTTTGGGTGGGGTACCCTGGTTCGAGTCTCCGGGAGCCATAGCCTGGGAGTTTTCAGAGTGACCATATTTTGTGGGTATAATGTACCACACACGGGCAATACACAGAAATGTTTTTAAAAAAAAATTCATTGGGGAAGTTTTGCGAAAATCGCGTCCCCGCATGTGCAATATATGACTAAGAGCGAGTCTACAGGTGGGGGTACCCAAGTTCGACGCTCCGGTAGACATAGCCTGGGAGATTTCAGAGTGACCATATTTTGTGGGTTTAATGTACCATAGACGGGCAATACACAAAAATGTTTTCAAAAAAATTCATTGGGGAAGTTCTGAGCAAATCGCCTCACAATATATGCAATATCTGGCTATATTTTGGGTGGGGTACCCTGGTTCGAGTCTTCGGGAGCCATAGCCTGGGAGTTTTCAGAGTGACCATATTTTGTGGGTGTAATGTAACACAGACGGGCAATACACAGAAATGTTTTCAAAAAAAATCATTGGGGAAGTTTTTAGAAAATCGCGTCCCCGCATGTGCAATATATGACTAAGAGCGAGTCTAAAGGTGGGGGTACCCAAGTTCGACGCTCCGGTGGCCATAGCCTGGGAGTTTTCAGAGTGACCATATTTTGTGGGTTTAATGTACTATGAGGGCAATACACAGAAATGTTTTCAAAAAAATTCATTGGGGAAGTTCTGAGCAAATCGCCTCACAATATATGCAATATCTGGCTATATTTTGGGTGGGGTACCCTGGTTCGAGTCTCCGGGAGCCATAGCCTGGGAGTTTTCAGAGTGACCATATTTTGTGGGTATAATGTACCACACACGGGCAATACACAGAAATGTTTTCAAAAAAATTCATTGGGGAAGTTTTCAGAAAATCGCGTCCCCACATGTGCATTATATGACTAAGAGCGAGTCTACAGGTGGGGGTACCCAAGTTCGACGCTCCGGGGGCCATAGCCTGGGAGTTTTCAGAGTTACCATATTTTGTGGGTTTAATGTCCCATAGATGGGCAATACACAGAAATGTTTTCAAAAAAAATCATTGGGGAAGTTCTGAGCAAATCGCCTCACAATATATGCAATATCTGGCTATATTTTGGGACGGGTACCCTGGTTCGAGTCTCCGGGAGCCATAGCCTGGGAGTTTTCAGAGTGACCATATTTTGTGGGTATAATGTACCACAGACGGGCAATACACAGAAATGTTTTCAAAAAAATTCATTTGGGAAGTTTTCAGAAAATCGCGTCCCCGCATGTGCAATTTATGACTAAGAGCGAGTCTACAGGTGGGGGTACCCATGTTCGACGCTCCGGGGACCATAGCCTGGGAGTTTACAGAGTGACCATATTTTGTGGGTTTAATGTACCATAGACGGGCAATACACAGAAATGTTTTCAAAACAATTCATTGGGGAAGTTCTGAGCAAATCGCCTCACAATATATGCAATATCTGGCTATATTTTGGGTGGGGTACCCTGGTTAGAGTCTCCGGGAGCCATAGCCTGGGAGTTTTCAGAGTGACCATATTTTGTGGGTATAATGTACCACAGACGGGCAATACACAGAAATGTTTTCAAAACAATTCATTGGGGAAGTTTTCAGAAAATCGCGTCCCCGCATGTGCAATATATGACTAAGAGCGAGTCTACAGGTGGGGGTACCAAAGTTCGAGTCTCCGGGAGCCATAGCCTGGGAGTTTTCAGAGTGACCATATTTTGTGGGTTTAATGTACCATAGACGGGCAATACACAGAAATGTTTTCAAAAAAATTCATTGGGGAAGTTCTGAGCAAATCGCCTCACAATATATGCAATATCTGGCTATATTTTGTGTGGGGTACCCTGGTTCGAGTCTCCGGGAGCCATAGCCTGGGAGTTTTCAGAGTGACCATATTTTGTGGATATAATGCAACACAGACGGGCAATACACAGAAATGTTTTCAAAAAAAAAATCATAGGTGTAGTTTTCAGAAAATCGCGTCCCCGCATGTGCAATATATGACTAAGAGCGAGTCTACAGGTGGGGGTACCCAAGTTCGACGCTCCGGTGGCCATAGCCTGGGAGTTTTCAGAGTGACCATATTTTGTGGGTTAAATGTACCATAGTCGGGCAATACACAGAAATGTTTTCAAAAAAATTCATTGGGGAAGTTCTGAGCAAATCGCCTCACAATATATGCAATATCCGGCTACATTTGGGGTGGGGTACCCTGGTTCGAGTCTCCGGGAGCCATAGCCTGGGAGTGTTCAGAGTGACCATACTTTGTGAGTAAAATGTACCACAGACGGGCAATACACAGACATGTTTTCAAAAAAATTCATTGGGGAAGTTTTGAGAAAATCGCGTCCCCGCATGTGCAATATATGACTAAGAGCGAGTCTACAGGTGGGGGTACCCAAGTTCGACGCTCCGGTGGCCATAGCCTGGGAGTTTTCAGATTGACCATATTTTGTGGGTTTAATGTACCATAGACGGGCAATACACAGAAATGTTTTCAAAAAAATTCATTGGGGAAGTTTTGAACAATTCGCCTCACAATATATGCAATATCTGGCTATATTTTGGGTTGGGTACCCTGGTTCGAGTCTCCGGGAGCCATAGCCTGGGAGTTTTCAGAGTGACCATATTTTGTGTGTATAATGTACCACAGACGGGCAATACACAGAAATGTTTTCAAAAAAATTCATTGGGGAAGTTTTCAGAAAATCGCGTCCCCACATGTGCAATATATGACTAAGAGCGAGTCTACAGGTGGGGGTACCCAAGTTCTACGCTCCGGGGGCCATAGCCTAGGAGTTTTCAGAGTTACCATATTTTGTGGGTTTAATGTCCCATAGACGGGCAATACACAGAAATGTTTTCAAAAAAAATTCATTGGGGAAGTTCTGAGCAAATCGACTCACAATATATGCAATATCTGGCTATATTTTGGGTGGGGTACCCTGGTTCGAGTGTCCGGGAGCCATAGCCTGGGAGTTTTCAGAGTGACCATATTTTGTGGGTATAATGTACCACAGACGGGCAATACACAGAAATGTTTTCAAAAAAATTCATTTGGGAAGTTTTCAGAAAATCGCGTCCCCGCATGTGCAATTTATGACAAAGAGCGAGTCTACAGGTGGGGGTACCCATGTTCGACGCTCCGGGGGCCATAGCCTGGGAGTTTACAGAGTGACCATATTTTGTGGGTTTATTTGTACCATAGACGGGCAATACACAGAAATGTTTTCAAAAAAATTCATTGGGGAAGTTCTGAGCAAATCGCCTCACAATATATGCAATATCTGGCTATATTTTGGGTGGGGTACCCTGGTTCGAGTCTCCGGGAGCCATAGCCTGGGAGTTTTCAGAGTGACCATATTTTGTGGGTGTAATGTACCACAGACGGGCAATACACAGAAATGTTTTCAAAACAATTCATTGTGGAAGTTTTCAGAAAATCGCGTCCCCGCATGTGCAATATATGACTAAGAGCGAGTCTACAGGTGGGGGTACCAAAGTTCGACGCTCCGGGGGCCATAGCCTGGGAGATGTCAGAGTGACCATAATTTGTGGGTTTAATGTACCATAGACGGGCAATACACAGAAATGTTTTCAAAAAAAATCATTGGGGAAGTTCTGAGCAAATCGCCTCACAATATATGCAATATCTGGCTATATTTTGGGTGGGGTACCCTTGGATGAGTCTCCGGGAGCCTTAGCCTGGGAGTTTTCAGAGTGACCATATTTTGTGGGTATAATGTACCACACACGGGCAATACACAGAAATGTTTTCAAAAAAAATTCATTGGGGAAGTTTTCAGAAAATCGCGTCCCCACATGTGCAATATATGACTAAGAGCGAGTCTACAGGTGGGGGTACCCAAGTTCGACGCTCCGGGGGCCATAGCCTGGGAGTTTTCAGAGTGACCATATTTTGTGGGTTTAATGTACCATAGACGGGCAATACACAGAAATGTTTTCAAAAAAATTCATTGGGGATGTTCTGAGCAAATCGCCTCACAATATATGCAATATCTGGCTATATTTTGGGTGGGGTACCCTGGTTCGAGTCTCCGGGAGCCATAGCCTGGGAGTTTTCAAAGTTACCATATTTTGTGGGTATAATGAACCACACACGGGCAATACACAGAAATGTTTTCAAAAAAATTCATTGGGGACGTTTTCAGAAAATCGCCTCACAATATATGCAATATCTGGCTATATTTTGGGTGGGGTACCCTGGTTCGAGTCTCCGGGAGCCATAGTCTGGGAGTTTTCAGAGTGACCATATTTTGTGGGTATAATGAACCACAGACGGGCAATACACAGAAATGTTTTCAAAAAAATTCATTGGGGAAGTTTTCAGAAAATCGCGTCCCAGCATGTGCAATATATGACTAAGAGCGAGTCTACAAGTGGGGTACCCAAGTTCGACGCTCCGGGGGCCATAGCCTGGGAGTCGTCAGAGTGACCATATTTTGTGGGTTTAATGTCCCATAGACGGGCAATACACAGAAATGTTTTCAAAAAAAAATCATTGGGGAAGTTCTGAGCAAATCGCCTCACAATATATGCAATACCTGGCTATATTTTGGGTGGGGTACCCTGGTTCGAGTCTCCGGGAGCCATAGCCTGGGAGTTTTCAGAGTGACCATACTTTGTGAGTAAAATGTACCACAGACGGGCAATACACAGACATGTTTTCAAAAAAATTCATTGGGGAAGTTTTGAGAAAATCGCGTCCCCGCATGTGCAATATATGACTAAGAGCGAGTCTACAGGTGGGGGTACCCAAGTTCGACGCTCCGTTGGCCATAGCCTGGGAGTTTTCAGAGTGACCATATTTTGTGGGTTTAATCTACCATAGACGGGCAATACACAGAAATGTTTTCAAACAAATTCATTGGGGAAGTTTTGAACAATTCGCCTCACAATATATGCAATATCTGGCTATATTTTGGGTTGGGTACCCTGGTTCGAGTCTCCGGGAGCCATAGCCTGGGAGTTTTCAGAGTGGCCATATTTTGTGGGTATAATGAACCACAGACGGGCAATACACAGAAATGTTTTCAAAAAATTCATTGGGGAAGTTCTGAGCAAATCGCCTCACAATATATGCAATATCTGGCTATATTTTGGGTTGGGTACCCTGGTTCGAGTCTCCGGGAGCCATAGCCTGGGAGTTTTCAGAGTGACCATATTTTGTGGGTATAATGAACCACAGACGGGCAATACACAGAAATGTTTTCAAAAAATTCATTGGGGAAGTTCTGAGCAAATCGCCTCACAATATATGCAATATCTGGCTATATTTTGGGTGGGGCACCCTTGTTCGAGTCTCCGGGAGCCATAGTCTGGGAGTTTTCAGAGTGACCATATTTTGTGGGTATAATGAACCACAGACGGGCAATACACAGAAATGTTTTCAAAAAAATTCATTGGGGAAGTTTTCAGAAAATCGCGTCCCCGCATGTGCAATATATGACTAAGAGCGAGTCTACAGGTGGGGTATCCAAGTTCGACGCTCCGGGGCCATAGCCTGGGAGTCGTCAGAGTGACCATAATTTGTGGGTTTAATGTACCATAGACGGGCAATACACAGAAATGTTTTTCAAAAAATTCATTGGGGAAGTTCTGAGCAAATCGCCTCACAATATATGCAATATCTGGCTATATTTTGGGTGGGGTACCCTGGTTCGAGTCTCCGGGAGCCATAGCCTGGGAGTTTTTAGAGTGACCATATTTTGTGGGTTTAATGTACCATAGATGGGCAATACACAGAAAGTTTTCAAAAAAATTCATTGGGGAAGTTCTGAGCAAATCGCCTCACAATATATGCAATATCTGGCTATATTTTGGGTGGGGTACCCTGGTTCGAGTCTCCGGGAGCCATAGCCTGGGAGTTTTCAGAGTGACCATATTTTGTGGGTATAATGTACCACAGACGGGCAATACACAGAATTTTTTTTTAAAAAAAATCATTGGGGAAGTTTTGAGAAAATCGCGTCCCCGCATGTGCAATATATGACTAAGAGCGAGTCTACAGGTGGGGGGTACCCAAGTTCGACGCTCCGGTGGACATAGCCTGGGATCTTTTCAGAGTGACCATATTTTGTGGGTTTAATGTACCATAGACTGGCAATACACAAAAATGTTTTCAAAAAAATTCATTGGGGAAGTTCTGAGCAAATCGCCTCACAATATATGCAATATCTGGCTATATTTTGGGTGGGGTACCCTGGTTCGAGTCTCCGGGAGCCATAGCCTGGGAGTTTTCAGAGTGACCATATTTTGTGGGTATAATGTAACACAGACGGGCAATACACAGAAATGTTTTCAAAAAAAATCATTGGGGAAGTTTTTAGAAAATCGCGTCCCCGCATGTGCAATATATGACTAAGAGCGAGTCTACAGGTGGGGGTACCCAAGTTCGACGCTCCGGTGGCCATAGCCTGGGAGTTTTCAGAGTTACCATATTTTGTGGGTTTAATGTCCCATAGACGGGCAATACACAGAAATGTTTTCAAAAAAATTCATTGGGGAAGTTCTGAGCAAATCGCCTCACAATATATGCAATATCTGGCTATATTTTGGGTTGGGTACCCTGGTTCGAGTCTCCGGGAGCCATAGCCTGGGAGTTTTCAGAGTGACCATATTTTGTGGGTATAATGTACCACAGACGGGCAATACACAGAAATGTTTTCAAAAAAATTCATTGGGGAAGTTTTCAGAAAATCGCGTCCCCACATGTGCAATATATGACTAAGAGCGAGTCTACAGGTGGGGGTACCCAAGTTCTACGCTCCGGGGGCCATAGCCTGGGAGTTTTCAGAGTTACCATATTTTGTGGGTTTAATGTCCCATAGACGGGCAATACACAGAAATGTTTTCAAAAAAATTCATTGGGGAAGTTCTGAGCAAATCGCCTCACAATATATGCAATATCTGGCTATATTTTGGGTGGGGTACCCTGGTTCGAGTCTCCGGGAGCCATAGCCTTGGAGTTTTCAGAGTGACCATATTTTGTGGGTTTTATGTACCATAGACGGGCAATACACAGAAAGTTTTCAAAAAAATTCATCGGGGAAGTTCTGAGCAAATCGCCTCACAATATATGCAATATCTGGCTATATTTTGGGTGGGGTACCCTGGTTCGAGTGTCCGGGAGCCATAGCCTGGGAGTTGTCAGAGTGACCATATTTTGTGGGTATAATGTACCACAGACGGGCAATACACAGAAATGTTTTCAAAAAAAATTCATTTGGGAAGTTTTCAGAAAATCGCGTCCCCGCATGTGCAATATATGACTAAGAGCGAGTCTACAGGTTGGGGTACCCATGTTCGACGCTCCGGGGGCCATAGCCTGGGAGTTTACAGAGTGACCATATTTTGTGGGTTTATTTGTACCATAGACGGGCAATACACAGAAATGTTTTCAAAAAAATTCATTGGGGAAGTTCTGAGCAAATCGCCTCACAATATATGCAATATCTGGCTATATTTTGGGTGGGGTACCCTGGTTCGAGTCTCCGGGAGCCATAGCCTGGGAGTTTTCAGAGTGACCATATTTTGTGGGTATAATGTACCACAGACGGGCAATACACAGAAATGTTTTCAAAACAATTCATTGTGGAAGTTTTCAGAAAATCGCGTCCCCGCATGTGCAATATATGAATAAGAGCGAGTCTACAGGTGGGGGTACCAAAGTTCGACGCTCCGGGGGCCATAGCCTGGGAGTTGTCAGAGTGACCATAATTTGTTGCTTTAATGTACTATAGACGGGCAATACACAGAAATGTTTTCAAAAAAAATCATTGGGGATGTTCTGAGCAAATCGCCTCACAATATATGCAATATCTGGCTATATTTTGGGTGGGGTACCCTGGTTCGAATCTCCGGGAGCCTTAGCCTGGGAGTTTTCAGAGTGACCATATTTTGTGGGTATAATGTACCACACACGGGCAATACACAGAAATGTTTTCAAAAAAATTCATTGGGGAAGTTTTCAGAAAATCGCGTCCCCACATGTGCAATATATGACAAAGAGCGAGTCTACAGGTGGGGGTACCCAAGTTCGACGCTCCGGGGGCCATAGCCTGGGAGTCGTCAGAGTGACCATATTTTGTGGGTTTAATGTACCATAGACGGGCAATACACAGAAATGTTTTCAAAAAAATTCATTGGGGAAGTTCTGAGCAAATCGCCTCACAATATATGCAATATCTGGCTATATTTTGGGTGGGGTACCCTGGTTCGAGTCTCCCGGAGCCATAGCCTGGGAGTTTTCAAAGTTACCATATTTTGTGGGTATAATGAACCACAGACGGGCAATACACAGAAATGTTTTCAAAAAATTCATTGGGGAAGTTCTGAGCAAATCGCCTCACAATATATGCAATATCTGGCTATATTTTGGGTGGGGCACCCTGGTTCGAGTCTCCGGGAGCCATAGTCTGGGATTTTCAGAGTGACCATATTTTGTGGGTATAATGAACCACAGACGGGCAATACACAGAAATGTTTTCAAAAAAATTCATTGGGGACGTTTTCAGAAAATCGCGTCCCCGCATGTGCAATATATGACTAAGAGCGAGTCTACAGGTGGGGTACCCAAGTTCGACGCTCCGGGGCCATAGCCTGGGAGTCGTCAGAGTGACCATAATTTGTGCGTTTAATGTACCATAGACGGGCAATACACAGAAATGTTTTTAAAAAAATTCATTGGGGAAGTTCTGAGCAAATCGCCTCAATATATGCAATATCTGGCTATATTTTGGGTGGGGTACCCTGGTTCGAGTCTCCGGGAGCCATAGCCTGGGAGTTTTTAGAGTGACCATATTTTGTGGGTTTAATGTACCATAGATGGGCAATACACAGAAAGTTTTCTAAAAAATTCATTGGGGAAGTTCTGAGCAAATCGCCTCACAATATATGCAATATCTGGCTATATTTTGGGTGGGGTACCCTGGTTCGAGTCTCCGGGAGCCATAGCCTGGGAGTTTTCAGAGTGACCATATTTTGTGGGTATAATGTACCACAGACGGGCAATACACAGAAATGTTTTTAAAAAAAATTCATTGGGGAAGTTTTGAGAAAATCGCGTCCCCGCATGTGCAATATATGACTAAGAGCGAGTCTACAGGTGGGGGTATCCAAGTTCGACGCTCCGGTGGACATAGCCTGGGAGTTTTCAGAGTGACCATATTTTGTGGGTTTAATGTACCATAGACGGGCAATACACAAAAATGTTTTCAAAAAAATTCATTGGGGAAGTTCTGAGCAAATCGCCTCACAATATATGCAATATCTGGCTATATTTTGGGTGGGGTACCCTGGTTCGAGTCTCCGGGAGCCATAGCCTGGGTGTTTTCAGAGTGACCATATTTTGTGGGTATAATGTAACACAGACGGGCAATACACAGAAATGTTTTCAAAAAAAATCATTGGGGAAGTTTTTAGAAAATCGCGTCCCCGCATGTGCAATATATGACTAAGAGCGAGTCTACAGGTGGGGGTACCCAAGTTCGACGCTCCGGTGACCATAGCCTGGGAGTTTTCAGAGTGACCATATTTTGTTTGTTTTATGTACCATGAGGGCAATACACAGAAATGTTTTCAAAAAAATTCATTGGGGAAGTTCTGAGCAAATCGCCTCACAATATATGCAATATCTGGCTATATTTTGGGTGGGGTACCCTGGTTCGAGTCTCCGGGAGCCATAGCCTGGGAGTTTTCAGAGTGACCATATTTTGTGGGTATAATGTACCACAGACGGGCAATACACAGAAATGTTTTCAAAAAAATTCATTGGGGAAGTTTTCAGAAAATCGCGTCCCCACATGTGCAATATATGACTAAGAGCGAGTCTACAGGTGGGGGTACCCAAGTTCGACGCTCCGGGGGCCATAGCCTGGGAGTTTTCAGAGTTACCATATTTTGTGGGTTTAATGTCCCATAGACGGGCAATACACAGAAATGTTTTCAAAAAAATTCATTGGGGAAGTTCTGAGAAAAATCGCCTCACAATATATGCAATATCTGGCTATATTTTGGGTGGGGTACCCTGGTTCGAGTCTCCGGGAGCCATAGCCTGGGAGTTTTCAGAGTGACCATATTTTGTGGGTTTTATGTACCATAGACGGGCAATACACAGAAAGTTTTCAAAAAAATTCATTGGGGAAGTTCTGAGCAAATCGCCTCACAATATATGCAATATCTGGCTATATTTTGGGTGGGGTACCCTGGTTCGAGTGTCCGGGAGCCATAGCCTGGGAGTATTCAGAGTGACCATATTTTGTGGGTATAATGTACCACAGACGGGCAATACACAGAAATGTTTTCAAAAAAATTCATTTGGGAAGTTTTCAGAAAATCGCGTCCCCGCATGTGCAATATATGACTAAGAGCGAGTCTACAGGTGGGGGTACCCATGTTCGACGCTCCGGGGGCCATTGCCTGGGAGTTTACAGAGTGACCATATTTTGTGGGTTTATTTGTACCATAGACGGGCAATACACAGAAATGTTTTCAAAAAAAATTCATTGGGGAAGTTCTGAGCAAATCGCCTCACAATATATGCAATATCTGGCTATATTTTGGGTGGGGTACCCTGGTTCGAGTCTCCGGGAGCCATAGCCTGGGAGTTTTCAGAGTGACCATATTTTGTGGGTATAATGTACCACAGACGGGCAATACACAGAAATGTTTTCAAAACAATTCATTGTGGAAGTTTTCAGAAAATCGCGTCCCCGCATGTGCAATATATGACTAAGAGCGAGTCTACATGTGGGGGTACCAAAGTTCGACGCTCCGGGGGCCATAGCCTGGGAGTTGTCAGAGTGACCATAATTTGTGGGTTTAATGTACCATAGACGGGCAATACACAGAAATATTTTTAAAAAAATTATTTGGGGAAGTTCTGAGCAAATCGCCTCACAATATATGCAATATCTGGCTTTATTTTGGGTGGGGTACCCTGGTTCGAGTCTCCGGGAGCCATAGCCTGGGAGTTTTCAGAGTGACCATATTTTGTGGGTTTAATGTACCATAGACGGGCAATACACAGAAAGTTTTCAAAAAAATTCATTGGGGAAGTTCTGAGCAAATCGCCTCACAATATATGCAATATCTGGCTATATTTTGGGTGGGGTACCCTGGTTTGAGTCTCCGGGAGCCATAGCCTGGGAGTTTTCAGAGTGACCATATTTTGTGGGTATAATGTAACACAGACGGGCAATACACAGAAATGTTTTCAAAAAAATTCATTGGGGAAGTTTTCAGAAAATCGCGTCCCCGCATGTGCAATATATGACAAAGAGCGAGTCTACAGGTGGGGGTACCCAAGTTCGACGCTCCGGGGGCCATAGCCTGGGAGTTTTCAGAGTGACCATATTTTGTGGGCTTAATGTTCCATAGACGGGCAATACACAGAAAGTTTTCAAAAAAATCCATTGGGGAAGTTCTGAGCAAATCGCCTCACAATATATGCAATATCTGGCTATATTTTGGGTGGGGTACCCTGGTTCGAGTCTCCGGGAGCCATAGCCTGGGAGTTTTCAGAGTGACCATAGTTTGTGGGTATAATGTACCACAGACGGGCAATACACAGAAATGTTTTCAAAAAATTCATTGGGGAAGTTCTGAGCAAATCGCCTCACAATATATGCAATATCTGCCTATATTTTGGGTGGGGTATCCTGGTTCGAGTCTCCGGGAGCCATAGCCTGGGAGTTTTCAGAGTGACCATATTTTGTCGGTATAATGTACCGCAGACGGGCAATACACAGAAATGTTTTCCGAAAAATTCATTGGGGAAGTTCCGAGGAAATCGCCTCACAATATATGCAATATCTGGCTATATTTTGGGTGGGGTACCCTGGTTCGAGTCTCCGGGAGCCATAGCCTGGGAGTTTTCAGAGTGACCATATTTTGTGGGTATAGTGTACCATAGACGGGCAATACACAGAAATGTTTCCAAAAAAAATTCATTGGGGAAGTTCGAGCAAATCGCGTCCCCGCATGCGCCATATATGACTAAGTGCGAGTCTACAGGTGGGGGTACGCAAGTTCGACGCTCCGGGGGCCATAGCCTGAGAGTTTCTAGAGTGACCATATTTTGTGGGTATAATGTATTATAGACCGGCAATACACAGAAATGTTTTCCGAAAAATTCATTGGGGAAGTTCTGAGGAAATCGCCTCACAATATATGCAATATCTGGCTATATTTTGGGTGGGGTACCCTGGTTCGAGTCTCTGGGGGCCATAACCTGGGAGTTTTCAGAGTGACCATATTTTGTGGGTATAGTGTACCATAGACGGGCAATACACAGAAATGTTTTCAAAAAAAATCATTGGGGAATTTCCGAGCAAATCGCGTCCCCGCATGTGCCATATATGACTAAGCGCGAGTCTACAGGTGGGGGTACCCAAGTTCGACGCTCCCGGGGTCATAGCCTGGGAGTTTTCAGAGTAACCATATTTTGTGGGTATAATGTACCATAGACGAGCAATACGCAGAAATGTTTTCCGAAAAATTCATTGGGGAAGTTCCGAGGAAATCGCCTCACAATATATGCAATATCTGGCTATATTTTGGGTGGGGTACCCTGGTTCGAGTCTCCGGGAGCCATAGCCTGGGAGTTTTCAGAGTGACCATATTTTGTGGGTATAGTGTACCATAGACGGGCAATACACAGAAATGTTTTCAAAAAAATTCATTGGAAAAGTTCGAGCAAATCGCGTCCCCGCATGCGCCGTATATGACTAAGTGCGAGTCTACAGGTGGGGGTACCCAAGTTCGACGCTCCGGGGGCCATAGCCTGGGAGTTTTCAGAGTGACCATATTTTGTGGGTATAATGTATTATAGACGGGCAATACACAGAAATGTTTTCCGAAAAATTCATTGGGGAAGTTCTGAGCAAATCGCCTCACAATATATGCAATATCTGGCTATATTTTTGGTGGGGTACACTGGTTCGAGTCTCCGGGGGCCATAGCCTGGGAGTTTTCAGAGTGACCATATTTTGTGGGTATAGTATACCATAGACGGGCAATACACAGAAATGTTTTCAAAAAAATTCATTGGGGAAGTTCCGAGCAAATCGCGTCCCCGCATGTGCCATATATGACTAAGCGCGAGTCTACAGGTGGGGGTACCCATGTTCGACGCTCCCGGGGTCATAGCCTGGGAGTTTTCAGAGTGACCATATTTTGTGGGTTAATGTACCATAGACGGGCAATACACAGAAATGTTTTCCGAAAAATTCATTGGGGAAGTTCCGAGGAAATCGCCTCACAATATATGCAATATCTGGCTATATTTTGGGTGGGGTACCCTGGTTCGAGTCTCCGGGAGCCATAGCCTGGGAGTTTTCAGAGTGACCATATTTTGTGGGTATAGTGTACCATAGACGGGCAATACACAGAAATGTTTTTAAAAAATTCATTGGGGAAGTTCGAGCAAATCGCGTCCCCGCATGCGCCATATATGACTAAGTGCGAGTCTACAGGTGGGTGTACCCAAGTTCGACGCTCCGGGGGCCATAGCCTGGGAGTTTTTAGAGTGTCCATATTTTGTGGGTATAATGTATTATAGACGGGCAATACATAGAAATGTTTTCCGAAAAATTCATTGGGGAACTTCTGAGGAAATCGCCTCACAATATATGCAATATCTGGCTATATTTTTGGTGGGGTACCCTGGTTCGAGTCTCCGAGGGCCATAGCCTGGGAGTTTTCAGAGTGACCATATTTTGTGGGTATAGTGTACCATAGACGGGCAATACACAGAAATGTTTTCAAAAAAATTCATTGGGGAAGTTCCGAGCAAATCGCGTCCCCGCATGTGCCATATATGACTAAGCGCGAGTCTACAGGTGGGGGTACCCAAGTTCGACGCTCCCGGGGTCATAGCCTGGGAGTTTTCAGAGTGACCATATTTTGTGGGTATAATGTACCGTAGACGGGCAATACACAGAAATGTTTTCCGAAAAATTCATTGGGGAAGTTCCGAGGAAATCGCCTCACAATATATGCAATATCTGGCTATATTTTGGGTGGGGTACCCTGGTTCGAGTCTCCGGGAGCCACAGCCTGGGAGTTTTCAGAGTGACCATATTTTGTGGGTATAGTGTACCATAGACGGGCAATACACAGAAATGTTTTCAAAAAAATTCATTGGGGAAGTTCGAGCAAATCGCGTCCCCGCATGCGCCATATATGACTAAGTGCGAGTCTACAGTCGGGGGTACCCAAGTTCGACGCTCCGGGGGCCATAGCCTGGGAGTTTTTAGAGTGACCATATTTTGTGGGTATAATGTATTATAGACGGGCAATACACAGAAATGTTTTCCGAAAAATTCATTGGGGAAGTTCTGAGGAAATCGCCTCACAATATATGCAATATCTGGCTATATTTTTGGTGGGTACCCTGGTTCGAATCTCCGGGGGCCATAGCCTGGGAGTTTTCAGAGTGACCATATTTTGTGGGTATAGTGTACCATAGACGGGCAATACACAGAAATGTTTTCAAAAAAATTAATTGGGGAAGTTCCGAGCAAATCGCGTCCCCGCATGTGCCATATATGACTAAGCGCGAGTCTACATGTGGGGGTACCCAAGTTCGACGCTCCCGGGGTCATAGCCTGGGAGTTTTCAGAGTGACCATATTTTGTGGGTATAATGTACCGTAGACGGGCAATACACAGAAATGTTTTCCGAAAAATTCATTGGGGAAGTTCCGAGGAAATCGCCTCACAATATATGCAATATCTGGCTATATTTGGGTGGGGTACCCTGGTTCGAGTCTCCGGGAGCCATAGCCTGGGAGTTTTCAGAGTGACCATATTTTGTGGGTATAGTGTACCATAGACGGGCAATACACAGAAATGTTTTCAAAAAAATTCATTGGGGAAGTTCGAGAAAATCGCGTCCCCGCATGCGCCATATATGACTAAGTGCGAGTCTACAGGTGGGGGTACCCAAGTTCGACGCTCCGGGGGCCATAGCCTGGGAGTTTTTAGAGTGACCATATTTTGTGGGTATAATGTATTATAGACGGGCAATACACAGAAATGTTTTCCGAAAAATTCATTGGGGAAGTTCTGAGGAAATCGCCTCACAATATATGCAATATCTGGCTATATTTTTGGTGGGGTACCCTGGTTCAAGTCTCCGGTTGCCATAGCCTGGGAGTTTTCAGAGTGACCATATTTTGTGGGTATAGTGTACCATAGACGGGCAATACACAGAAATGTTTTCAAAAAAATTCATTGGGGAAGTTCCGAGCAAATCGCGTCCCCGCATGTGCCATATATGACTAAGCGCGAGTCTACAGGTGGGGGTACCCAAGTTCGACGCTCCCGGGGTCATAGCCTTGGAGTTTACAGAGTGACCATATTTTGTGGGTATAATGTACCATAGACGGGCAATACACAGAAATGTTTTTCCGAAAAATTCATTGGGGAAGTTCCGAGGAAATCGCCTCACAATATATGCAATATCTGGCTATATTTTGGGTGGGGTACCCTGGTTCGAGTCTCCGGGAGCCATAGCCTGGGAGTTTTCAGAGTGACCATATTTTGTGGGTATAGTGTACCATAGACGGGCAATACACAGAAATGTTTTCAAAAAAATTCATTGGGGAAGTTCCGAAAAATAAAAACGAAAGTGAAAGTAGATGTATTTGTATTTGATACGAAAAAAAAGTTGGATTTTTCTCGATGCATAAATAGATGGATGACAATGATTTATAGCTACAGAAAATAACAATACCGATAGTGAACATTTCGTTATAGGTTGGTTGCCTCTGAAAGAAAATTGAGGGAGACCAATACGAAACTTTTACGTAAAACCGCTTTACTTATAGAACTATTGTGCTATATACATGTAGTAGAGGCAGGGGCTTTATTTTAAAGCTAATACTTGTTAAGTAACGCTTCAAAGAAAGAAAACTCCTCTTTGAACATTTAATACAAGGGAATACCAAGAATGATTCGTTTGTGTTGAATTTGTGGGTTTAAAATGAAAAAAAAAATGTTGATTGAATAATTTAATTCAATGATTATAAGTCTGGACCTATTAATTATAAAAGACGTTTGTTACTGTATGCCGTTTTAATCAACACTCAACTGTTTAAATATATTCATTGTTGGAATATGGCTATATTCAAATTAGAAGTGTCTTGGCGGTGGAACTATGTCCATATGTATCGGACATTGCATGCGACAGAAACACTACGCGCTATAATAGGTTGGATGTATGTCTGTCTGTCCGTCTGTACATCTTATCACGTCTACTACACAAGTAGTTTCGGTTGCAAAACATTTCTGTATATTGCCCGCCTATCGGGCCCCTATGCCCACAAAATATGGTCACTGAAAACTCCCTGGCTATGGTTACCGGAGACTCGAACCAGGGTACACCACCCAAAATATAGCCTGATATTGCATAAATTGTGAGGCGATTTGCTCGGAACTTTCCCAATGATTTTTTTTAAAACATTTCTGTGTATTGCCCGTGTATAGTAAATTATACCGACAAAATATGGTCACTCAGAAAACTTCCAGGCTATGGCCCCCGGAGCGTCGAACTTGGGTACCCCCACATGTAGCCTCGCGCTTAGTCATATATGGCACATGCGGTGACGCGATTTTCTTAAAACTTCCCCAATGAATTTTCGTGAAAACATTTCTGTGTATTGCCCGCCAATCTGCCCTTATACCCACCAAAATATGGTTACTCTGAAAACTCCTAGGCTATGGCTACCGGAGACTTGAACCTGGGTACACAATCCACAATATATACTGAAATTGGATATGTTCTGAGGCGATTTGCTCGGAATTTTCCCCATCAATTTTTTTGATAACATTTCTGTGTATTGCCCGTCTATAGTGGGGACGCGATTTGCTCGGAACTTCCCCAATGAATTTTTCGGAAAACATTTCTGTGTATGTCCCGTTTATAATACATTATACCCACAAAATATGGTCACTCTGAAAGCTCACAAGCTATGGCCCACGGAGCGTCGAACTTGGGTACCACCACCTATAGACTCGCGCTTATTCATATATATGGCACATGCGGGGACGCGATTTTCTCAAAACTTCCACAATGAATTTTCGTGAAAACATTTCTGAGTATTGCCCGCTTATCGGTCCCTATACTCACTAAATATGGTCACTCTGAAAACTCCCAGGCTATGGCTCCCGGAGACTCGAACTAGGGTACCCCACCCAAAATATAGCCTGATAGTGCATATATTGTGAGGCGATTTGCTCGGAACTTCCCCAATGAATTTTTTTGAAAACATTTCTGTGTATTGCCAGTCTATGGTACATTATACCCACCAAATATGGTCACTCTGAAATCTCCCAGGCTATGGCCCCCGGAGCGTCGAACTTGGGTACCCCCACCTGTAGACTCGCGCTTAGTCATATATGGCACATGCGGGGACGCGATTTTCTCAAAACTTCCCGAATGAATTTTCGTGAAACCATTTCTGAGTATTGCCCGCTTATCGGTCCCTATACCCACAAAATATGGTCACTCTGAAAACTCCCAGGCTATGGCTCCCGGAGACTCGAACCAGGGTACCCCACCCAAAATATAGCCTGATATTGCATATATTGTGAGGCGATTTGCTCGGAACTTCCCCAATGATTTTTTTTGAAAACATTTCTGTGGATTGCCCGTCTACGGTACAGTATACCCACAAAATATGGTCACTCTGAAAACTCCTAGGCTATGGCCCCCGGAGCGACGAACTTTGGTACCCCCACCTGTAGACTCGCGCTTAGTCATATATGGCACATGCGGGGACGCGATTTTCTCAAAACTTCCCGAATGAATTTTCGTGAAACCATTTCTGAGTATTGCCCGCTTATCGGTCCCTATACCCACAAATATGGTCTCTGTGAAAACTCCCAGGCTATGGCTCCCGGAGACTCTAACCAGGGTACCCCACCCAAAATATAGCCTGATATTGCATATATTGTGAGGCGATTTAGTCGGAACTTCCCCAATGAATTTTTTTGAAAACATTACTGTGTATTGCCCGTCTACGGTACATTATACCCACAAAATATGGTCACTCTGAAAACTCCCAGGCTATGGCCCCCGGAGCGTCGAACTTGGGTACTTCCATCTGTAGACTCGCGCTTAGTCATATATGGCACATGCGGGGACGCGATTTACTCACAACTTCCCCAATGAATTTTCGTGAAAACATTTCTGAGTATTGCCCGCTTATCTGTCCCTTTACCCACAAAATATGGTCACTCTGAAAACTCCCAGGCTATGACTCCCGGAGACTCGAACCAGGGTACCCCACCATAAATATAGCCAGATATTGCCTATATTTTTAGGCGATTTGCTCGGAACTTCCCCAATGAATTTTTTTGAAAACATTTCTGTGTATTGCCCGTTTTTGGTACATTATACCCAAAAATATTGTCACTCTGAAAACTCCCAGGCTATGGCCCCCGGAGCGTCGAACTTGGGTACCCCCCTCCTGTAGACCCGAGCTAAGTCATATATGGCACAGGCGGGGACGCGATTTTCTCAAAACTTCCCGAATGAATTTTCGTGAAACCATTTCTGAGTATTGCCCGCTTATCGGTCCCTATACCCACAAAGTATGGTCACTCTGAAAACTCCCAGGCTATGGCTCCCGGAGACTCGAACCAGGGTACCCCACCCAAAATATAGCCTGATATTGCATATATTGTGAGGCGATTTGCTCGGAACTTCCCTAATTAATTTTTTTTAATATATTTCGGTGTATTGCCCGTCTATGGTATATTATACCCACAAAATATGGTCACTCTGAAAACTCCCAGGCTATGGCCCCCGGAGCGTCGAACTTGGGTACCCCCACCTGTAGACTCGCGCTTAGTCATATATGGCACATGCGGGGACGCGATTTTCTCACAACTTCCCCAATGAATTTTCGTGAAAACATTTCTGAGTATTGCCCGCTTATCGGTCCCTATACCCACAAAATATGGTCACTCTAAAAACTCCCAGGCTATGGCTCCCGGAGACTCGAACCAGGGTACCCCACCCAAAATATAGCCTGATATTGCATATATTGTGAGGCGATTTGCTCGGAACTTCCCCAATGAATTTTTTTGAAAACATTTCTGTGTATTGCCCGTCTATGGTAAACTATACCCACAAAATATGGTCACTCTGAAAACTCCCAGGCTATGGCCCCCGGAGCGTCGAACTTGGGTACCCCCACCTGTAGACTCGCGCTTAGTCATATATGGCACATGCGGGGATGCGATTTTCTCAAAACTTCCCCAATGAATTTTCGTGAAAACATTTCTGAGTTTTGCCCGCTTATCGGTCCCTATACCCACAAAATATGGTCACTCTGAAAACTCCCAGGCTATGGCTCCCGGAGACTCGAACCATGGTACCCCACCCAAAATATAGCCTGATATTGCATATATTGTGAGGCGATTTGCTCGGAACTTCCCCAATGAATTTTTGTGAAAACATTTCTGTGTATTGCCAGTCTATGATACATTATACCTACGAATTATGGTCACTCTGAAAACTCCCAGGCTATGGCCCCCGGAGCGTCGAACTTGGGTACCCCCACCTGTAGACTCGCGCTTAGTCATATATGGCACATGCGGGGACGCGATTTTCTCAAAACTTCCTCAATGAAATTTCGTGAAAACATTTCTGAGTATTACCCGCTTATCGGTCCCTATACCCACAAAATATGGTCACTCTGAAAACTCCCAGGCTATGGCTCCCGGAAACTCGAACCAGGGTACCCCACCCAAAATATAGCCTGGTATTGCATATATTGCTTATCGGTCCCTATACCCACAAAATATGGTCACTCTGAAAACTCCCAGGCTATGGCTCCCGGAGACTCGAACCAGGATACCCCACACAAAATATAGCCTGATATTGCATATATTGTGAGGCGATTTGCTCGGAACTTCCACAATGATTTTTTTTTGAAAACATTTCTGTGTATTGCCCGTCTATGGTACATTATACCCACCAAATATGGTCACTCTGAAAACTCCCAGGCTATGTCCGCCGGAGCGTCGAACTTGTGTACCCCCACCTGTAGACTCGCGCTTAGTCATATATGGCACATGCGGGGACGCGATTTTCTCAAAACTTCCACAATGAATTTTCGTGAAAACATTTCTGAGTATTGCCCGCTTATTGGTCCCTATACCCACAAAATATGGTCACTCTGAAAACTCCCAGGCTATGGCTACCGGAGACTCGAACCAGGGTACCCCACCCAAAATATAGCCTGCTATTGCATATATTGTGAGGCGATTTGCTCGGAACTTCCCCAATGAATTTTTTTGAAAACATTTCTGTGTATTGCCCGTCTATGGTTCATTATACCCACAAAATATGGTCGCTCTGAAAACTCCCAGGCTATGGCCGCCGGAGCGTCGAACTTGGGTACCCCCACCTGTAGACCCGCGGTTAGTCATATATGGCACATGCGGGGACGCGATTTTCTCAAAACTTCCCCAATGAATTTTCGTGAAAACATTTCTGAGTATTGCCCGCTTATCAGTCCCTATACCCACAAAATATGGTCACTCTGAAAACTCCCAGGCTATGGCTACCGGAGACTCGAACCAGGATACCCCACATAAAATATAGCCTGATATTGCATATATTGTGAGGCGATTTGCTCGGAACTTCCCCAATGAATTTTTGTGAAAACATTTCTGTGTATTGCCCGTCTATGGTACATTATACCCACAAAATATGGTCACTCTGAAGACTCCCAGGCTATGGGCCCCGGAGCGTCGAACTTGGGTATCCCCACCTGTAGATCCGCGCTTAGTCATATATGGCACATGCGGGGACGCGATTGTCTCAAAACTTCCCCAATGAATTTCGTGAAATCATTTCTGAGTATTGCCCGCTTATCAGTCCCTATACCCATAAAATATGGTCACTCTGAAAACTCCCAGGCTATGGCTCCCGGAGACTCGAACCAGGGTACCCCACCCAAAATATAGCCTGGTATTGCATATATTGTGAGGCGATTTGCTCGGCACTTGATTTTTTTTGGAAAACATTTCTGTGTATTGCCCGTCTATGGTACATTATACCCACAAAATATGGTTACTCTGAAAACTCCCAGGCTATGGCCCCAGGAGCGTCGAACTTGGGTACCCCCACCTGTAGACTCGCGCTTAGACATATAAGGCACATGCGGGGACGCGATTTTCTCAAAACTTCTCCAATGAATTTTCGTGAAAACATTTCTGAGTATTGCCCGCTTATCGGTCCCTATACCCACAAAATATGGTCACTCTGAAAACTCCCAGGCTATGGCTCCCGGAGACTCGTACCAGGGTACCCCATCCAAAATATAGCCTGATATTGCATATATTGTGAGGCGATTTGCTCGGAACTTCCAAAATGAATTTTTTTGAAAACATTTCTGTGTATTGCCCGTCTATGGTACATTATACCCACAAAATATGGTCACTCTGAAATCTCCCAGGCTATGGCCCCCGGAGCGCCGAACTTGGGTACCCCCACCTGTAGACTCGCGCTTAGTCATATATGGCACATGCGGGGAAGCGATTTTCTCAAAACTTCTCCAATGAATTTTCGGGAAAACATTTCTGAGTATTGCCCGCTTATCGGTCCCTATACCCACAAAATATGGTCACTCTGAAAACTCCCAGGCTATGGCTCCCGGAGACTCGAACCATGGTACCCCACCCAAAATATAGCCTGATATTGCATATATTGTGAGGCGATTTGCTCGGAACTTCCCCAATGGATTTTTGTGAAAACATTTCTGTGTATTGCCAGTCTATGTTACATTATACCTACGAATTATGGTCACTCTGAAAACTCCCAGGCTATGGCCCCCGGAGCGTCGAACTTGGGTACCCCCATCTGTAGACTCGCGCTTAGTCATATATGGCACATGCGGGGACGCGATTTTCCCAATATTCCTCAATGAAATTTCGTGAAAACAGTTTTGAGTATTACCCGCTTATCGGTCCCTATACCCACAAAATATGGTCACTCTGAAAACTCCCAGGCTATGGCTCCCGGATACTCGAACCAGGGTACCCCACCCAAAATATAGACTGGTATTGCATATATTGCTTATCGGTCCCTATACCCACAAAATATAGTCACTCTGAAAACTCCCAGGCTATGGCTCCCGGAGACTCGAACCAGGATACCCCACATAAAATATAGCCTGATATTGCATATATTGTGAGGCGATTTGCTCGGAACTTCCCCAATGAATTTTTGTGAAAACATTTCTGTGTATTGCCCGTCTATGGTACATTATACCCACAAAATATGGTCACTCTGAAGACTCCCAGGCTATGGGCCCCGGAGCGTCGAACTTGGGTATCCCCACCTGTAGACTCGCGCTTAGTCATATATGGCACATGCGGGGACGCGATTGTCTCAAAACTTCCCCAATGAATTTCGTGAAATCATTTCTGAGTATTGCCCGCTTATCAGTCCCTATACCCATAAAATATGGTCACTCTGAAAACTCCCAGGCTATGGCTCCCGGAGACTCGAACCAGGGTACCCCACCCAAAATATAGCCTGGTATTGCATATATTGTGAGGCGATTTGCTCGGAACTTCCCCAATGAATTATTTTGAAAACATTTCTGTGTATTGCCCGTCTATAGTACATTATACCCACAAAATATGGTCACTCTGAAAACTCCCAGGCTATGGCCCCCGGAGTGTCGAGCTTGGGTAACCCCTTCTGCAGACTCGCGCTTAGTCTTATATGGCACATGCGGGGACGCGATTTTCTCGAAACTTCCCAATGAATTTTCGTGAAAACATTTCTGAGTATTGCCAGCTTATCGGTCCCTATACCCACAGAATATGGTCACTCTGAAAACTCCCAGGCTATGGCTCCCGGAGACTCGAACCAGGGTACCCCACCCAAAATATAGCCTGATATTGCATATATAATGAGGCGATTTGCTCGGAACTTCCCGAATAAATTTTTTTGAAAACATTTCTGTGTATTGCCCATCTAAGGTTCATTATACCCACAAAATATGGTCACTCTGAAAACTCCCAGGCTATGGCCCCCGGAGCGTCGAACTTGGGTACCCCCACCTGTAGACTCGCGCTTAGTCATATATGGCACATGCGGGGACGCGATTTTCTCAAAACGTCCCCAATGAATTTTCGTGAAAACATTTCTGAGTATTGCCCGCTTATCGGTCCCTATACCCACAAAATATGGTCACTCTGAAAACTCCCAGGCTATGGCTCCCGGAGATTCGAACCAGGGTAACCAACCCAAAATATAGCCTGATATTGCATATATTGTGAGGCGATTTGTTCGGAACTTCCCGAATGAATTTTTTTGAAAACATTTCTGTGTATTGCCCGTCTATGGTGCATTATACCCACAAAATATGGTCACTCTGAAAACTCCTAGGCTATGGCCCCTGGAGCGTCGAACTTTGGTACGCCCACCTTTAGACTCACACTTAGTCATATATGGCACATGCGGGGACGCGATTTTCTCAAAACTTTCCCAATGAATTTTCATGAAAACATTTCTGAGTATTGCCCGCTTATCGGTCGCTATACCCACAAAATATGGTCACTCTGAATTTTCCCAGGCTATGGCTCCCGGAGACTCGAACCAGGGTACCCCACCCAAAATATAGCTTGATATTGCATATATTGTGAGGCGATTTGCTCGGAACTTCTCCAATGAATTTTTTTGAAAACATTTCTGTGTATTGCCCGTCTATGGTACATTATACCCACAAAATATGGTCACTCTGAACACTCCCAGGCTATGGCCCCCGGAGCGTCGAACTTGGGTACCCCCTTCTGTAGACTCGCGCTTAGTCTTATATGGCATATGCGGGGATGCGATTTTCTCGTAACTCCCCCGATGAATTTTCGTGAAAACATTTCTGAGTATTGCCCGCTTATCGGTCCCTATACTCACAAAATATGGTCACTCTGAAAACTCACAGGCTATGGCTCCCGGTGACTCGAACCAGGGTACCCCACCCAAAATATAGCCTGATATTGCATATATTATGAGGCGATTTGCTCGGGACTTCCCCAATGAATTGTTTTGAAAACATTTCTGTGTATTGCCCATCTATGGTACATTATACCCACAAAATATGGTCACTCTGAAAACTCCCAGGCTATGGCCTCCGGAGCGTCGAACTTGGGTACCCCCACCTGTAGACTCGCGCTTAGTCATATATGGCACATGCGGGGACGCGATTTTCTCAAAACTTCCCCAATGAATTTTCGTGAAAACATTTCTGAGTATTGCCCGCTTATCGGTCCCTATACCCACAAAATATGGTCACTCTGAAAACTCCCAAGCTATGGCTCCCGGAGACTCGAACCAGGGTACCCCACCCAAAATATAGCCTGGTATTGCATATATTGTGAGGCGATTTGCTCGGAACTTCCCCAATGAATTATTTTGAAAACATTTCTGTGTATTGCCCGTCTATAGTACATTATACCCACAAAATATGGTCACTCTGAAAACTCCCAGGCTATGGCCCACGGAGTGTCGAGCTTGGGTAACCCCTTCTGCAGACTCGCGCTTAGTCATATATGGCACATGCGGGGACGCGATTTTCTCGAAACTTCCCCAATGAATTTTCGTGAAAACATTTCTGAGTATTGCCAGCTTATCGGTCCCTATACCCACAAAATATGGTCACTCTGAAAACTCCCAGGCTATGGCTACCGGAGACTCGAACCAGGGTACCCCACCCAAAATATAGCCTGATATTGCATATATAATGAGGCGATTTGCTCGGAACTTCCCGAATAAATTTTTTTGAAAACATTTCTGTGTATTGCCCATCTAAGGTTCATTATACCCACAAAATATGGTCACTCTGAAAACTCCCAGGCTATGGCCACCGGAGCGTCGAACTTGGGTACCCCCACCTGTAGACTCGCGCTTAGTCATATATGGCACATGCGGGGACGCGATTTTCTCAAAACGTCCCCAATGAATTTTCGTGAAAACATTTCTGAGTATTGCCCGCTTATCGGTCCCTATACCCACAAAATATGGTCACTCTGAAAACTCCCAGGCTATGGCTCCCGGAGATTCGAACCAGGGTAACCAACCCAAAATATAGCCTGATATTGCATATATTGTGAGGCGATTTGTTCGGAACTTCCCGAATGAATTTTTTTGAAAACATTTCTGTGTATTGCCCGTCTATGGTGCATTATACCCACAAAATATGGTCACTCTGAAAACTCCTAGGCTATGGCCCCTGGAGCGTCGAACTTTGGTACGCCCACCTTTAGACTCACACTTAGTCATATATGGCACATGCGGGGACGCGATTTTCTCAAAACTTTCCCAATGAATTTTCATGAAAACATTTCTGAGTATTGCCCGCTTATCGGTCGCTATACCCACAAAATATGGTCACTCTGAATTTTCCCAGGCTATGGCTCCCGGACACTCGAACCAGGGTACCCCACCCAAAATATAGCTTGATATTGCATATATTGTGAGGCGATTTGCTCGGAACTTCTCCAATGAATTTTTTTGAAAACATTTCTGTGTATTGCCCGTCTATGGTACATTATACCCACAAAATATGGTCACTCTGAACACTCCCAGGCTATGGCCCCCGGAGCGTCGAACTTGGGTACCCCCTTCTGTAGACTCGCGCTTAGTCTTATATGGCATATGCGGGGATGCGATTTTCTCGAAACTTCCCCGATGAATTTTCGTGAAAACATTTCTGAGTATTGCCCGCTTATCGGTCCCTATACTCACAAAATATGGTCACTCTGAAAACTCACAGGCTATGGCTCCCGGTGACTCGAACCAGGGTACCCCACCCAAAATATAGCCTGATATTGCATATATTATGAGGCGATTTGCTCGGGACTTCCCCAATGAATTGTTTTGAAAACATTTCTGTGTATTGCCCATCTATGGTACATTATACCCACAAAATATGGTCACTCTGAAAACTCCCAGGCTATGGCTCCCGGAGACTCGAACCAGGGTACCCCACCCAAAATATAGCCTGATATTGCATATATTGTGAGGCGATTTGCTCGGAACTTCCCCAATGAATTTTTTTGAAAACATTTCTGTGTATTGCCCGTCTATGGTAAACTATACCCACAAAATATGGTCACTCTGAAAACTCCCAGGCTATGGCCCCCGGAGCGTCGAACTTGGGTACCCCCACCTGTAGACTCGCGCTTAGTCATATATGGCACATGCGGGGATGCGATTTTCTCAAAACTTCCCCAATGAATTTTCGTGAAAACATTTCTGAGTTTTGCCCGCTTATCGGTCCCTATACCCACAAAATATGGTCACTCTGAAAACTCCCAGGCTATGGCTCCCGGAGACTCGAACCATGGTACCCAACCCAAAATATAGCCTGATATTGCATATATTGTGAGGCGATTTGCTCGGAACTTCCCCAATGAATTTTTGTGAAAACATTTCTGTGTATTGCCAGTCTATGATACATTATACCTACGAATTATGGTCACTCTGAAAACTCCCAGGCTATGGCCCCCGGAGCGTCGAACTTGGGTACCCCCACCTGTAGACTCGCGCTTAGTCATATATGGCACATGCGGGGACGCGATTTTCTCAAAACTTCCTCAATGAAATTTCGTGAAAACATTTCTGAGTATTACCCGCTTATCGGTCCCTATACCCACAAAATATGGTCACTCTGAAAACTCCCAGGCTATGGCTCCCGGGGACTCGAACCAGGGTACCCCACCCAAAATATAGCCTGGTATTGCATATATTGCTTATCGGTCCCTATACCCACAAAATATGGTCACTCTGAAAACTCCCAGGCTATGGCTCCCGGAGATTCGAACCAGGATACCCCACACAAAATATAGCCTGATATTGCATATATTGTGAGGCGATTTGCTCGGAACTTCCACAATGATTTTTTTTTGAAAACATTTCTGTGTATTGCCCGTCTATGGTACATTATACCCACCAAATATGGTCACTCTGAAAACTCCCAGGCTATGTCCGCCGGAGCGTCGAACTTGTGTACCCCCACCTGTAGACTCGCGCTTAGTCATATATGGCACATGCGGGGACGCGATTTTCTCAAAACTTCCCCAATGAATTTTCGTGAAAACATTTCTGAGTATTGCCCGCTTATTGGTCCCTATACCCACAAAATATGGTCACTCTGAAAACTCCCAGGCTATGGCTACCGGAGACTCGAACCAGGGTACCCCACCCAAAATATAGCCTGCTATTGCATATATTGTGAGGCGATTTGCTCGGAACTTCCCCAATGAATTTTTTTGAAAACATTTCTGTGTATTGCCCGTCTATGGTTCATTATACCCACAAAATATGGTCGCTCTGAAAACTCCCAGGCTATGGCCGCCGGAGCGTCGAACTTGGGTACCCCCACCTGTAGACCCGCGGTTAGTCATATATGGCACATGCGGGGACGCGATTTTCTCAAAACCTCCCCAATGAATTTTCGTGAAAACATTTCTGAGTATTGCCCGCTTATCAGTCCCTATACCCACAAAATATGGTCACTCTGAAAACTCCCAGGCTATGGCTACCGGAGACTCGAACCAGGATACCCCACATAAAATATAGCCTGATATTGCATATATTGTGAGGCGATTTGCTCGGAACTTCCCCAATGAATTTTTGTGAAAACATTTCTGTGTATTGCCCGTCTATGGTACATTATACCCACAAAATATGGTCACTCTGAAGACTCCCAGGCTATGGGCCCCGGAGCGTCGAACTTGGGTATCCCCACCTGTAGATCCGCGCTTAGTCATATATGGCACATGCGGGGACGCGATTGTCTCAAAACTTCCCCAATGAATTTCGTGAAATCATTTCTGAGTATTGCCCGCTTATCAGTCCCTATACCCATAAAATATGGTCACTCTGAAAACTCCCAGGCTATGGCTCCCGGAGACTCGAACCAGGGAACCCCACCCAAAATATAGCCTGGTATTGCATATATTGTGAGGCGATTTGCTCGGCACTTGATTTTTTTTGGAAAACATTTCTGTGTATTGCCCGTCTATGGTACATTATACCCACAAAATATGGTTACTCTGAAAACTCCCAGGCTATGGCCCCAGGAGCGTCGAACTTGGGTACCCCCACCTGTAGACTCGCGCTTAGACATATAAGGCACATGCGGGGACGCGATTTTCTCAAAACTTCTCCAATGAATTTTCGTGAAAACATTTCTGAGTATTGCCCGCTGATCGGTCCCTATACCCACAAAATATGGTCACTCTGAAAACTCCCAGGCTATGGCTCCCGGAGACTCGTACCAGGGTACCCCATCCAAAATATAGCCTGATATTGCATATATTGTGAGGCGATTTGCTCGGAACTTCCAAAATGAATTTTTTTGAAAACATTTCTGTGTATTGCCCGTCTATGGTACATTATACCCACAAAATATGGTCACTCTGAAATCTCCCAGGCTATGGCCCCCGGAGCGCCGAACTTGGGTACCCCCACCTGTAGACTCGCGCTTAGTCATATATGGCACATGCGGGGAAGCGATTTTCTCAAAACTTCTCCAATGAATTTTCGTGAAAACATTTCTGAGTATTGCCCGCTTATCGGTCCCTATACCCACAAAATATGGTCACTCTGAAAACTCCCAGGCTATGGCTCCCGGAGACTCGAACCATGGTACCCCACCCAAAATATAGCCTGATATTGCATATATTGTGAGGCGATTTGCTCGGAACTTCCCCAATGGATTTTTGTGAAAACATTTCTGTGTATTGCCAGTCTATGTTACATTATACCTACGAATTATGGTCACTCTGAAAACTCCCAGGCTATGGCCCCCGGAGCGTCGAACTTGGGTACCCCCATCTGTAGACTCGCGCTTAGTCATATATGGCACATGCGGGGACGCGATTTTCCCAATATTCCTCAATGAAATTTCGTGAAAACATTTTTGAGTATTACCCGCTTATCGGTCCCTATACCCACAAAATATGGTCACTCTGAAAACTCCCAGGCTATGGCTCCCGGAGACTCGAACCAGGGTACCCCACCCAAAATATAGACTGGTATTGCATATATTGCTTATCGGTCCCTATACCCACAAAATATAGTCACTCTGAAAACTCCCAGGCTATGGCTCCCGGAGACTCGAACCAGGATACCCCACACAAAATATAGCCTGATATTGCATATATTGTGAGGCGATTTGCTCGGAACTTCCACAATGATTTTTTTTGGAAAACATTTCTGTGTATTGCCAGTCTATGGTACATTATACCCACCAAATATGGTCACTCTGAAAACTCCCAGGCTATGGCCCCCGGAGCATCGAACTTGTGTACCCCCACCTGTAGACTCGCGCTTAGTCATATATGGCACATGCGGGGACGCGATTTTCTCAAAACTTCCCCAATGAATTTTCGTGAAAACATTTCTGAGTATTGCCCGCTTATCGGTCCCTATACCCACAAAATATGGTCACTCTGAAAACTCCCAAGCTATGGCACCCGGAGACTCGAACCAGGGTACCCTACCCAAAATATAGCCTGGTATTGCATATATTGTGAGGCGATTTGCTCGGAACTTCGCCAATGAATTATTTTGAAAACATTTCTGTGTATTGCCCGTCTATAGTACATTATACCCACAAAATATGGTCACTCTGAAAACTCCCAGGCTATGGCCCCCGGAGTGTCGAGCTTGGGTAACCCCTTCTGCAGACTCGCGCTTAGTCTTATATGGCACATGCGGGGACGCGATTTTCTCGAAACTTCCCAATGAATTTTCGTGAAAACATTTCTGAGTATTGCCAGCTTATCGGTCCCTATACCCACAAAATATGGTCACTCTGAAAACTCCCAGGCTATGGCTCCCGGAGACTCGAACCAGGGTACCCCACCCAAAATATAGCCTGATATTGCATATATAATGAGGCGATTTGCTCGGAACTTCCCGAATAAATTTTTTTGAAAACATTTCTGTGTATTGCCCATCTAAGGTTCATTATACCCACAAAATATGGTCACTCTGAAAACTCCCAGGCTATGGCCCCCGGAGCGTCGAACTTGGGTACCCCCACCTGTAGACTCGCGCTTAGTCATATATGGCACATGCGGGGACGCGATTTTCTCAAAACGTCCCCAATGAATTTTCGTGAAAACATTTCTGAGTATTGCCCGCTTATCGGTCCCTATACCCACAAAATATGGTCACTCTGAAAACTCCCAGGCTATGGCTCCCGGAGATTCGAACCAGGGTAACCAACCCAAAATATAGCCTGATATTGCATATATTGTGAGGCGATTTGTTCGGAACTTCCCGAATGAATTTTTTTGAAAACATTTCTGTGTATTGCCCGTCTATGGTGCATTATACCCACAAAATATGGTCACTCTGAAAACTCCTAGGCTATGGCCCCTGGAGCGTCGAACTTTGGTACGCCCACCTTTAGACTCACACTTAGTCATATATGGCACATGCGGGGACGCGATTTTCTCAAAACTTTCCCAATGAATTTTCATGAAAACATTTCTGAGTATTGCCCGCTTATCGGTCGCTATACCCACAAAATATGGTCACTCTGAATTTTCCCAGGCTATGGCTCCCGGACACTCGAACCAGGGTACCCCACCCAAAATATAGCTTGATATTGCATATATTGTGAGGCGATTTGCTCGGAACTTCTCCAATGAATTTTTTTGAAAACATTTCTGTGTATTGCCCGTCTATGGTACATTATACCCACAAAATATGGTCACTCTGAACACTCCCAGGCTATGGCCCCCGGAGCTTCGAACTTGGGTACTCCCTTCTGTAGACTCGCGCTTAGTCTTATATGGCATATGCGGGGATGCGATTTTCTCGTAACTCCCCCGATGAATTTTCGTGAAAACATTTCTGAGTATTGCCCGCTTATCGGTCCCTATACTCACAAAATATGGTCACTCTGAAAACTCACAGGCTATGGCTCCCGGTGACTCGAACCAGGGTACCCCACCCAAAATATAGCCTGATATTGCATATATTATGAGGCGATTTGCTCGGGACTTCCCCAATGAATTGTTTTGAAAACATTTCTGTGTATTGCCCATCTATGGTACATTATACCCACAAAATATGGTCACTCTGAAAACTCCCAGGCTATGGCCTCCGGAGCGTCGAACTTGGGTACCCCCACCTGTAGACTCGCGCTTAGTCATATATGGCACATGCGGGGACGCGATTTTCTCAAAACTTCCCCAATGAATTTTCGTGAAAACATTTCTGAGTATTGCCCGCTTATCGGTCCCTATATCCACAAAATATGGTCACTCTGAAAACTCCCAAGCTATGGCTCCCGGAGACTCGAACCAGGGTACCCCACCCAAAATATAGCCTGGTATTGCATATATTGTGAGGCGATTTGCTCGGAACTTCCCCAATGAATTATTTTGAAAACATTTCTGTGTATTGCCCGTCTATAGTACATTATACCCACAAAATATGGTCACTCTGAAAACTCCCAGGCTATGGCCCCCGGAGTGTCGAGCTTGGGTAACCCCTTCTGCAGACTCGCGCTTAGTCATATATGGCACATGCGGGGACGCGATTTTCTCGAAACTTCCCCAATGAATTTTCGTGAAAACATTTCTGAGTATTGCCAGCTTATCGGTCCCTATACCCACAAAATATGGTCACTCTGAAAACTCCCAGGCTATGGCTACCGGAGACTCGAACCAGGGTACCCCACCCAAAATATAGCCTGATATTGCATATATAATGAGGCGATTTGCTCGGAACTTCCCGAATAAATTTTTTTGAAAACATTTCTGTGTATTGCCCATCTAAGGTTCATTATACCCACAAAATATGGTCACTCTGAAAACTCCCAGGCTATGGCCACCGGAGCGTCGAACTTGGGTACCCCCACCTGTAGACTCGCGCTTAGTCATATATGGCACATGCGGGGACGCGATTTTCTCAAAACGTCCCCAATGAATTTTCGTGAAAACATTTCTGAGTATTGCCCGCTTATCGGTCCCTATACCCACAAAATATGGTCACTCTGAAAACTCCCAGGCTATGGCTCCCGGAGATTCGAACCAGGGTAACCAACCCAAAATATAGCCTGATATTGCATATATTGTGAGGCGATTTGTTCGGAACTTCCCGAATGAATTTTTTTGAAAACATTTCTGTGTATTGCCCGTCTATGGTGTATTATACCCACAAAATATGGTCACTCTGAAAACTCCTAGGCTATGGCCCCTGGAGCGTCGAACTTTGGTACGCCCACCTTTAGACTCACACTTAGTCATATATGGCACATGCGGGGACGCGATTTTCTCAAAACTTTCCCAATGAATTTTCATGAAAACATTTCTGAGTATTGCCCGCTTATCGGTCGCTATACCCACAAAATATGGTCACTCTGAATTTTCCCAGGCTATGGCTCCCGGACACTCGAACCAGGGTACCCCACCCAAAATATAGCTTGATATTGCATATATTGTGAGGCGATTTGCTCGGAACTTCTCCAATGAATTTTTTTGAAAACATTTCTGTGTATTGCCCGTCTATGGTACATTATACCCACAAAATATGGTCACTCTGAACACTCCCAGGCTATGGCCCCCGGAGCGTCGAACTTGGGTACCCCCTTCTGTAGACTCGCGCTTAGTCTTATATGGCATATGCGGGGATGCGATTTTCTCGAAACTTCCCCGATGAATTTTCGTGAAAACATTTCTGAGTATTGCCCGCTTATCGGTCCCTATACTCACAAAATATGGTCACTCTGAAAACTCACAGGCTATGGCTCCCGGTGACTCGAACCAGGGTACCCCACCCAAAATATAGCCTGATATTGCATATATTATGAGGCGATTTGCTCGGGACTTCCCCAATGAATTGTTTTGAAAACATTTCTGTGTATTGCCCATCTATGGTACATTATACCCACAAAATATGGTCACTCTGAAAACTCCCAGGCTATGGCCTCCGGAGCGTCGAACTTGGGTACCCCCACCTGTAGACTCGCGCTTAGTCATATATGGCACATGCGGGGACGCGATTTTCTCAAAACTTCCCCAATGAATTTTCGTGAAAACATTTCTGAGTATTGCCCGCTTATCGGTCCCTATACCCACAAAATATGGTCACTCTGAAAACTCCCAAGCTATGGCTCCCGGAGACTCGAACCAGGGTACCCCACCCAAAATATAGCCTGGTATTGCATATATTGTGAGGCGATTTGCTCGGAACTTCCCCAATGAATTATTTTGAAAACATTTCTGTGTATTGCCCGTCTATAGTACATTATACCCACAAAATATGGTCACTCTGAAAACTCCCAGGCTATGGCCCCCGGAGTGTCGAGCTTGGGTAACCCCTTCTGCAGACTCGCGCTTAGTCATATATGGCACATGCGGGGACGCGATTTTCTCGAAACTTCCCCAATGAATTTTCGTGAAAACATTTCTGAGTATTGCCAGCTTATCGGTCCCTATACCCACAGAATATGGTCACTCTGAAAACTCCCAGGCTATGGCTACCGGAGACTCGAACCAGGGTACCCCACCCAAAATATAGCCTGATATTGCATATATAATGAGGCGATTTGCTCGGAACTTCCCGAATAAATTTTTTTGAAAACATTTCTGTGTATTGCCCATCTAAGGTTCATTATACCCACAAAATATGGTCACTCTGAAAACTCCCAGGCTATGGCCACCGGAGCGTCGAACTTGGGTACCCCCACCTGTAGACTCGCGCTTAGTCATATATGGCACATGCGGGGACGCGATTTTCTCAAAACGTCCCCAATGAATTTTCGTGAAAACATTTCTGAGTATTGCCCGCTTATCGGTCCCTATACCCACAAAATATGGTCACTCTGAAAACTCCCAGGCTATGGCTCCCGGAGATTCGAACCAGGGTAACCAACCCAAAATATAGCCTGATATTGCATATATTGTGAGGCGATTTGTTCGGAACTTCCCGAATGAATTTTTTTGAAAACATTTCTGTGTATTGCCCGTTTATGGTGCATTATACCCACAAAATATGGTCACTCTGAAAACTCCTAGGCTATGGCCCCTGGAGCGTCGAACTTTGGTACGCCCACCTTTAGACTCACACTTAGTCATATATGGCACATGCGGGGACGCGATTTTCTCAAAACTTTCCCAATGAATTTTCATGAAAACATTTCTGAGTATTGCCCGCTTATCGGTCGCTATACCCACAAAATATGGTCACTCTGAATTTTCCCAGGCTATGGCTCCCGGACACTCGAACCAGGGTACCCCACCCAAAATATAGCTTGATATTGCATATATTGTGAGGCGATTTGCTCGGAACTTCTCCAATGAATTTTTTTGAAAACATTTCTGTGTATTGCCCGTCTATGGTACATTATAGCCACAAAATATGGTCACTCTGAACACTCCCAGGCTATGGCCCCCGGAGCGTCGAACTTGGGTACCCCCTTCTGTAGACTCGCGCTTAGTCTTATATGGCATATGCGGGGATGCTTTTTTGTTTGTTTTTGTTTGATTTGAGGTTTAACGTCCCCGTCAACACTGTAAAGGTCATTTTGGAGACGTTGCTTCCAATTTTGTGGGACTTTTACCCGACATTGAGATGAAATGACATCTCAAGCCCTATCGCCCAATGAAACCAATAGGGTTTATTAGCATGGACGGTCCACCTCGCACCGCGGTTCCTGGACAGGCTTAGATCCTCTAAGCGGTTTACCAGTACTAGTGTGCGGGCCGGATTCAGCTCTGCGTGGAAGCATCATGCAGCCCATATATTTCTTCAAGCCCCTATGGGCGGGGGCTACATATGCGGGGATGCGATTTTCTCGAAACTTCCCCGATGAATTTTCGTGAAAACATTTCTGAGTATTGCCCGCTTATCGGTCCCTATACTCACAAAATATGGTCACTCTGAAAACTCACAGGCTATGGCTCCCGGTGACTCGAACCAGGGTACCCCACCCAAAATATAGCCTGATATTGCATATATTATGAGGCGATTTGCTCGGGACTTCCCCAATGAATTGTTTTGAAAACATTTCTGTGTATTGCCCATCTATGGTACATTATAACCACAAAATATGGTCACTCTGAAAACTCCCAGGCTATGGCCTCCGGAGCGTCGAACTTGGGTACCCCCACCTGTAGACTCGCGCTTAGTCATATATGGCACATGCGGGGACGCGATTTTCTCAAAACTTCCCCAATGAATTTTCGTGAAAACATTTCTGAGTATTGCCCGCTTATCGCTCCCTAAACCCACAAAATATTGTCACTCTGAAATCTCCCAGGCGATGGCTACCGGAGACTCGAACCAGGGTACCCCATCCAAAATATAGCCTGATATTGCATATATTGTGAGGCGATTTGCTCGGAACTTCCCAAATGAATTTTTTTGAAAACATTTCTGTGTATTGCCCGTCTATGGTACATTATACCCATTAAATATGGTCACTCTGAAATCTCCCAGGCTATGGGCCCCGGAGCGTCGAACTTAGGTACCCCACCTGTAGACTCGCGCTTAGTCATATATGGCACATGCGGGGACGCGATTTTCTCAAAACTTCCACAATGAATTTTCGTGAAAACATTTCTGAGTATTGCCCGCTTATCGGTCCCTATACTCACAAAACATGGTCACTCTGAAATCTCCCAGGCTATGGCTCCCGGAGACTCGAACCATGGTACCCCACCCAAAATATAGCCTGATATTGCATATATTGTGAGGCGATTTGCTCGGAACTTCCCCAATGAATTTTTGTGAAAACATTTCTGTGTATTGCCAGTCTATGGTACATTATACCTACGAATTATGGTCACTCTGAAATCTCCCAGGCTATGGCCCCCGGAGCGTCGAACTTGGGTACCCCCACCTGTTGACTCGCGCTTAGACATATAAGGCACATGCGGGGACGCGATTTTCTCAAAACTTCCCCAATGAATTTTCGTGAAAACATTTCTGAGTATTGCCCGCTGATCGGTCCCTATACCCACAAAATATGGTCACTCTGAAAACTCCCAGGCTATGGCTCCCGGAGACTCGAACCAGGGTACACCATCCAAAATATAGCCTGATATTGCATATATTGTGAGGCGATTTGCTCGGAACTTCCACAATGAATTTTTTTGAAAACATTTCTGTGTATTGCCCGTCTATGGTACATTATACCCACAAAATATGGTCACTCTGAAAACTCCCAGGCTATGGCCCCCGGAGCGTCGAACTTGGGTACCCCCACCTGTAGACTCGCGCTGAGTCATATAAGGCACATGCGGGGACGCGATTTTCTCAAAACTTCTCCAATGAATTTTCGTGAAAACATTTCTGAGTATTGCCCGCTTATCGGTCCCTATACCCACAAAATATGGTCACTCTGAAAACTCCCAGGCTATGGCTCCCGGAGACTCGAACCATGGTACCCCACCCAAAATATAGCCTGATAATGCATATACTGTGAGGCGATTAGCTCGGAACTTCCCCAATGATTTTTTGTGAAAACATTTCTGTGTATTGCCAGTCTATGATACATTATACCTACGAATTATGGTCACTATGAAAACTCCCAGGCTATGGCCCCCGGAGCGTCGAACTTGGGTACCCCAACCTGTAGACTCGCGCTTAGTCATATATGGCACATGCGGGGAGGCGATTTTCTCAAAACTTCCCCAATGAAGTTTCGTGAAAACATTTCTGAGTATTGCCCGCTTATCGGTCCCTATACCCACAAAATATGGTCACTCTGAAAACTCCCAGGCTATGGCTCCCGGAGACTCGAACCATGGTACCCCACCCAAAATATAGCCTGATATTGCATATATTGTGAGGCGATTTGCTCGGAACTTCCCCAATGAATTTTTGTGAAAACATTTCTGTGTATTGCCAGTCTATGATACATTATACCTACGAATTATGGTCACTCTGAAAACTCCCAGGCTATGGCCCCCGGAGCGTCGAACTTGGGTACCCCCACCTGTAGACTCGCGCTTAGTCATATATGGCACATGCGGGGACGCGATTTTCTCAAAACTTCCTCAATGAAATTTCGTGAAAACATTTCTGAGTATTACCCGCTTATCGGTCCCTATACCCAAAAAATATGGTCACTCTGAAAACTCCCAGGCTATGGCTCCCGGAGACTCGAACCAGGGTACCCCACCCAAAATATAGCCTGGTATTGCATATATTGCTTATCGGTCCCTATACCCACAAAATATGGTCACTCTGAAAACTCCCAGGCTATGGCTCCCGGAGACTCGAACCAGGATACCCCACACAAAATATAGCCTGATATTGCATATATTGTGAGGCGATTTGCTCGGAACTTGCACAATGATTTTTTTTTGAAAACATATCTGTGTATTGCCCGTCTATGGTACATTATACCCACCAAATATGGTCACTCTGAAAACTCCCAGGCTATGTCCGCCGGAGCGTCGAACTTGTGTACCCCCACCTGTAGACTCGCGCTTAGTCATATATGGCACATGCGGGGACGCGATTTTCTCAAAACTTCCCCAATGAAATCTCGTGAAAACATTTCTGAGTATTGCCCGCTTATCGGTCCCTATACCCACAAAATATGGTCACTCTGAAAACTCCCAGGCTATGGCTCCCGGAGACTCGAACCATGGTACCCCACCCAAAATATAGCCTGATATTGCATATATTGTGAGGCGATTTGCTCGGAACTTCCCCAATGAATTTTTGTGAAAACATTTCTGTGTATTGCCAGTCTATGATACATTATACCTACGAATTATGGTCACTCTGAAAACTCCCAGGCTATGGCCCCCGGAGCGTCGAACTTGGGTACCCCCACCTGTAGACTCGCGCTTAGTCATATATGGCACATGCGGGGACGCGATTTTCTCAAAACTTCCTCAATGAAATTTCGTGAAAACATTTCTGAGTATTACCCGCTTATCGGTCCCTATACCCACAAAATATGGTCACTCTGAAAACTCCCAGGCTATGGCTCCCGGAGACTCGAACCAGGGTACCCCACCCAAAATATAGCCTGGTATTGCATATATTGCTTATCGGTCCCTATACCCACAAAATATGGTCACTCTGAAAACTCCCAGGCTATGGCTCCCGGAGACTCGAACCAGGATACCCCACACAAAATATAGCCTGATATTGCATATATTGTGAGGCGATTTGCTCGGAACTTCCACAATGATTTTTTTTTGAAAACATTTCTGTGTATTGCCCGTCTATGGTACATTATACCCACCAAATATGGTCACTCTGAAAACTCCCAGGCTATGTCCGCCGGAGCGTCGAACTTGTGTACCCCCACCTGTAGACTCGCGCTTAGTCATATATGGCACATGCGGGGACGCGATTTTCTCAAAACTTCCCCAATGAAATGTCGTGAAAACATTTCTGAGTATTGCCCGCTTATCGGTCCCTATACCCACAAAATATGGTCACTCTGAAAACTCCCAGGCTATGGCTACCGGAGACTCGAACCAGGGTACCCCACCCAAAATATAGCCTGGTATTGCATATATTGTGAGGCGATTTGCTCGGAACTTCCCCAATGAATTATTTTGAAAACATTTCTGTGTATTGCCCGTCTATGGTACATTATACCCACAAAATATGGTCACTCTGAAAACTCCCAGGCTATGGCCCCCGGAGCGTCGAGCTTTGGTAACCCCTTCTGCAGACTCGCGCTTAGTCTTATATGGCACATGCGGGGACGCGATTTTCTCGAAACTTCCCCAATGAATTTTCGTGAAAACATTTCTGAGTATTGCCCGCTTATCGGTCCCTATACCCACAAAATATGGTCACTCTGAAACTCCCAGGCTATGGCTCCCGGAGACTCGAACCATGGTACCCCACCCAAAATATAGCCTGATATTGCATATATTATGAGGCGATTTGCTACGAACTTCCCAAATAAATTTTTTTGAAAACATGTCTGTGTATTGCCCATCTAAGTTTCATTATACCCACAAAATATGGTCACTCTGAAAACTCCCAGGCTATGGCTCCCGGAGACTCGAACCAGGGTAACCAACCCAAAATATAGCCTGATATTGCATATATTGTGAGGCGATTTGTTCGGAACTTCCCCAATGAATTTTTTTGAAAACATTTCTGTGTATTGCCCGTCTATGGTGCATTATACCCACAAAATATGGTCACTCTGAAAACTCCTAGGCTATGGCCCCTGGAGCGTCGATCTTTGGTACGCCCACCTTTAGACTCACACTTAGTCATATATGGCACATGCGGGGACGCGATTTTCTCAAAACTTCCCAAATGAATTTTCATGAAAACATTTCTGAGTATTGCCCGCTTATCGGTCGCTATACCCACAAAATATGGTCACTCTGAAAGTTTCCCAGGCTATGGCTCCCAGAGACTCGAACCAGGGTACCCCAACCAAAATATAGCTTGATATTGCATATATTGTGAGGCGAATTGCTCGGAACTTCTCCAATGAATTTTTTTGAAAACATTTCTGTGTATTGCCCGTCTATGGTACATTATACCCACAAAATATGGTCACTCTGAACACTCCCAGGCTATGGCCCCCGGAGCGTCGAACTTGGGTACCCCCTTCTGTAGACTCGCGCTAAGTCTTATATGGCATATGCGGGGATGCGATTTTCTCGAAACTTCCCCAATGAATTTTCGTGAAAACATTTCTGAGTATTGCCCGCTTATCGGTCCCTATACCCACAAAATATGGTAACTCTGAAAGCTCAGAGGCTATGGCTACCGGAGACTCGAACCAGGGTACCCCATCCAAAATATAGCCTGATATTGCATATATTGTGAGGCGATTTGCTCGGAACTTCCCCAATGAATTGTTTTGAAAACATTTTTGTGTATTGCCCGTCTATGGTACATTATACCCACAAAATATGGTCACTCTGAAATCTCCCAGGCTATGGCCCCCGGAGCGTCGAACTTGGGTACCCCACCTTTAGACTCGCGCTTAGTCATATATGGCACATGCGGGGACGCGATTTTCTCAAAACTTCCCCAATGAATTTTCGTGAAAACATTTCTGAGTATTGCCCGCTAATCGGTCCCTATACTCACAAAATATGGTCACTCTGAAATCTCCCAGGCTTTGGCTACCGGAGACTCGAACCAGGGTACCACACCCAAAATATAGCCTGATATTGCATATATTGTGAGGCGATTTGTTCGGAACTTCCCAAATGAATTGTTTTGAAAACATTTTTGTGTATTGCCCGTCTATGGTACATTATACCCACAAAATATGGTCACTCTGAAAACTCCCAGGCTATGCCCCCCGGAGCGTCGAACTTGGGTACCCCACCTTTAGACTCGCGCTTAGTCATATATGGCACATGCGGGGACGCGATTTTCTCAAAACTTCCCCAATGAATTTTCGTGAAAACATTTCTGAGTATTGCCCGCTTATTGGTACCTAAACCCACAAAATATGGTCACTCTGAAAACTCCCAGGCTATGGCTCCCGAGACTCGAACCAGGGTACACCACCCAAAATATAGCCTGATATTGCATATATTTTGAGGCCATTTGCTCGGAACGTCCCCAATGAATTTTTTGGAAAACATTTCTGTGTATTGTCCGTCTAGAATACATTATACCCACAAAATATGGTCACTCTGAACACTCCCAGGCTATGGCCCCCGGAGCGTCGAACTTGGGTATCCCCACCTGTAGACTCGCGATTAGTCATATATGGCACATGCGGGGACGCGATTTTCTCAAAACTTCCCAAATGAATTTTCGTGAAAACATTTCTGAGTATTGCCCGCTTATCGGTCCCTATACCCACAAAATATGGTCACTCTGAAAACTCCCAGGCTATGGATCCCGGAGACTCGAACCAGGATACCCCACACAAAATATAGCCTGATATTGCATAATGTGAGGCGATTTGCTCGGAACTTCCCCAATGAATTTTTTTGAAAACATTTCTGTGTATTGCCCGTCTATGGTACATTATACCCACAAAATATGGTCACTCTGAAAACTCCCAGGCTATGGTCCCCGGAGCGTCGAACTTGGTTCGCCCACCTGTAGACTCGCGCTTAGTCATATATGGCACATGCGGGACGGGTTTTTCTTAAAACTTCCCCAATGAATTTTCGTGAAATCATTTCTGAGTATTGCCCGCTTATCGGTCCCTATACCCACAAAATATGGTCACTCTGAAAACTCCCAGGCTATGGCTCCCGGAGACTCGAACCAGGGTACCCCACCCAAAATATAGCCTGATATTGCATACATATTTTGAGGCGATTTTCTCGGAACTTCCCCAATGATTTTTTTTGAAAACATTTCTGTGTATTGCCCTTCTATGGTACATTATACCCACAAAATATGGTCACTCTGAAAACTCCCAGGCTATGGCCCCGGGAGCGTCGAACTTGGGTACGCCCACCTTTAGACTCGCACTTAGTCATATATGGTACATGCGGGGACGCGATTTTCTCAAAACTTCCCAAATGAATTTTCATGAAAACATTTCTGAGTATTGCCCGCTTATCGGTCGCTATATCCATAAAATATGGTCACTCTGTAATTTCCCAGGCTATGGCTCCCGGAGACTCGAACCAGGGTACCCCACCCAAAATATAGCTTGATATTGCATATATTGTGAGGCGATTTGCTCGGAACTTCTCCAATGAATTTTTTTGAAAACATTTCTGTGTATTGCCCGTCTATGGTACATTATACCCACAAAATATGGTCACTCTGAAAACTCCCAGGCTATGGCCCCCGGAGCGTCGAACTTGGGTACCCCCTTCTGTAGACTTGCGCTTAGTCTTATATGGCACATGCGGGGATGCGATTTTCTCGAAACTTCCCCAATGAATTTTCGTGAAAACATTTCTGAGTATTGCCCGCTTATCGGTCCCTATACCCACAAAATATGGTTACTCTGAAAACTCACAGGCTATCGCTCCCGGAGACTCGAACCAGGGTACCCCACCCAAATTATAGCCTGATATTGCATATATTATGAGGCGATTTGCTCGGAACTTCCCCAATGAATTGTTTTGAAAACATTTCTGTGTATTGCCCATCTATGGTACATTATACCCACAAAATATTGTCACTCTGAAAACTCCCAGGCTATGGCCCCCGGAGCGTCGAACTTGAGTACCCCCACCTGTAGACTCGCGCTTAGTCATATATGGCACATGCGGGGACGCGATTTTCTCAAAACTTCCCCAATGAATTTTCGTGAAAACATTTATGAGTATTGCCCGCTTATCGGTCCCTATACCCACAAAATATGGTCACTCTGAAAGCTCCCATGCTATGGCTACCGGAGACTCGAACCAGGGTACCCCATCCAAAATATAGCCTGATATTGCATATATTGTGAGGCGATTTGCTCAGAACTTCCCCAATGAATTGTTTTGAAAACATTTCTGTGTATTGCCCGTCTATGGTTCATTATACCCACAAAATATGGTCACTCTGAAAACTCCCAGGCTATGGCGCCCGGAGCGTCGAACTTGGGTACCCCCACCTGTAGACTCGCGTTTAGTCATATATGGCACATGCGGAGACGCGATTTTCTCAAAACTTCCCCAATGAATTTTCGTGAAAACATTTCTGAGTATTGCCCGTTTATCGGTCACTATACTCACAAAATATGGTCACTCTGAAAACTCCCAGGCTATGGCTACCGGAGACTCGAACCAGGGTACCCCACCCAAAATATAGCCTGATATTGCATATATTGTGAGGCGATTTGTTCGGAACTTCCTCAATGAATTTTTTGAAAACATTTCTGTGTATTGCCCGTCTATGGTACATTATACCCACAAAATATGGTCACTCTGAAAACTCCCAGGCTATGGCCCCCGGAGCGTCGAACTTGGGTACGCCCACCTTTAGACTCGCGCTTAGTCATATGTCGCATGCGGGGACGCGATTTTCTTAAAACTTCCCCAATGAATTTTCGTGAAAACATTTCTGAGTATTGCCCGCTTATTGGTCCCTAAACCCACAAAATATGGTCACTCTGAAAACTCCCAGGCTATGGCTCCCGGAGACTCGAACCAGGGTACCCCACCCAAAATATAGTCTGAAATTGATAATATTCTGAGGCGATTCGCTCGGAACTTCCCCAATGAATTTTTTTGAAAACATTTCTGTGTATTGCCCGTCTATGGTACATTATACCCACAAAATATGGTCACTCTAAAAACTCCCAGGCTATGGCCCCCGGAGCGTCGAACTTGGGTATCCCCACCTGTAGACTCGCGATTAGTCATATATGGCACATGCGGTGACGCGATTTTCTCAAAACTTCCCAAATGAATTTTCGTGAAAACATTTCTGAGTATTGCCCGCTTATCGGTCCCTATACCCACAAAATATGGTCACTCTGAAAACTCCCAGGCTATGGCTCCCGGAGACTCGAACCAGGATACCCCACACAAAATATAGCCTGACATTGCATATATTTTGAGGCGATTTGCTCGGAACTTCCTGAATGAATTGTTTTGAAAACATTTCTGTGTATTGCCTGTCTATGGTACATTATACCCACAAAATATGGTCACTCTGAAAACTCCCAGGCTATGGTCCCTGGAGCGTCGAACTTGGGTACCCCCACCTGTAGACTCGCGCTTAGTCATTCTGGCACATGCGGGGACGCGATTTTCTCAAAACTTCCCCAATGAATTTTCGTGAAATCATTTCTGAATATTGCCCGCTTATCGGTCCCTATACCCACAAAATATGGTCACTCTGAAATCTCCCAGGCTATGGCTCCCGGAGACTCGAACCAGGGTACCCCACCCAAAATATAGCCTGATATTGCATATATATTGTGAGGCGATTGGCTCGGAACTTCCCAAATGAATTTCTTTGAAAACATTTCTGTGTATTGCCCGTCTATGGTACACTATACCCTCAAATTATGGGCACTCTGAAAACTCCCAGACTATGGCCGCCGGAGCGTCGAACTTGGGTACCCCCACCTGTAGACTCGCGCTTAGACATATAAGGCAAATGCGGGGACGCGATTTTCTCAAAACCTCCCCAATGAATTTTCGTGAAAACATTTCTGAGTATTGCCCGCTTATCGGTCCCTATACCCACAAAATATGGTCACTCTGAAAACTCCTAGGCTATGGCTCCCGGAGACTCGAACCAGGGTACCCAACCCAAAATATAGCCTGATATTGCATATATTGTGAGGCGATTTGCTTGGAACTTCCCCAATGATTTTTTTTAAAACATTTCTGTGTATTGCCCGTCTATGGTACATTATACCCACAAAATATGGTCACTCTGAAAACTTCCAGGCTATGGCCCACGGAGCGTCGAACTTGGGTAACCCCACCTGTAGACTTGCGCTTAGTCATATATGGCACATACGGGGACGCGATTTTCTCAAAACTTCCCCAATGAATTTTCGTGAAAACATTCTGAGTATTGCCCGCTTATCGGTCCCTATACCCACAAAATATGGTCACTCTGAAAACTCCCAGGCTATGTCTCCCGGAGACTCGAACCAGGGTACCCCACCCAAAATATAGCCTGATATTGCATATATTGTGAGGCGATTTGCTCGGAACTTCCACGATGGATTTTTTTGAAAACATTTCTGTGTATTGTCCGTCTATGGTACATTATACACACAAAATATGGTCACTCTGAAAACTCCCAGGCTATGGCCCCCGGAGCGTCGAACTTGGGTACCCCCACCTGTAGACTCGCGCTTAGTCATATATGGCACATGCGGGGAGGCGATTTTCTCAAAACTTCCCCAATGAATTTTCGTGAAAACATTTCTGAGTATTTCCCGGTTATCGGTCCCTATAACACAAAATATGGTCACTCTGAAAACTCCCAGGCTATGGCTCACGGAGACTCGAACCAGGGTACCCCACCCAAAATATAGCCTGATATTGCATATATTGTGAGGCGATTTGCTCGGAACTTCCTAAATGAATTTTTTTGACACCATTTCTGTGTATTGCCCGTCTATGGTACATTATACCTACAAAATATGGTGACTCTGAAAACTCCCAGACTATGGCCCAAGGAGCGTCGAACTTGGGTACCCCCACCTGTAGACTCGCGCTTAGTCATATATGGCACATGCGGGGACGCGATTTTCTCAAAACTTCTCCAATGAATTTTCGTGAAAACATTTCTGAGTATTGCCCGCTTATCGGTCCCTATACCCACAAAATATGGTCACTCTGAAAACTCCCAGGCTATGGCTCCCGGAGACTCGAACCAGGGTACCCCACCCAAAATATAGCCTGATATTGCATATATTGTGAGGCGATTTGCTCGGAACTTCCCCAATGAATTTTTTTGAAAACATTTCTGTGTATTGCCCGTCTATGGTCCATTATACCCACAAAATATGGTAACACTGAATACTCTCAGGCTATGGCCCCCGGAGCGTCGAACTTGGGTACCCCCACCTGTAGACTCGCGCTTAGTCATATATGGCACATGCGGGGATGCGATTTTCTCAAAAGTTCCCCAATGAAGTTTCGTGAAAACATTTCTGAGCATTGCCTGCTTATCGGTCCCTATACCCAAAAAATAGGGTCACTCTGAAAACTCCCATGCTATGGCTCCCGGTGACCCGAACCAGGGTACCCCACCCAAAATATAGCCTGATATTGCATATATTGTGAGGCGATTTGCTCGGAACTTCCCCAATGAATTTTTTGGAAAACATTTCTGTATATTGCCCGTCTACGGTACATTATACCCACAAAATATGGTCACTCTGAAAACTCCCAGGCTATGGCGCCCGGAGCGTCGAACTTGGGTACCCCCACCTGTAGACTCGCGCTTAGTCATATATAGCACATGCGGGGACGCGATTTTCTCAAAACGTCCCTTTAGAATTTTCGTGAAAACATTTCTGAGTATTGCCCGCTTATCGGTCCCTATACCCACAAAATATGGTTACTCTGAAAACTCCCAGGCTATGGCTCCCAGAGACTCGAACCAGGGTACCCCACCCAAAATATAGCCTGATATTGCATATATATTGTGAGGCGATTTGCTCGAAACTTCCCCAATGAATTTTTTTGAAAACCTTTCTGTGTATTGCCCGTCTAAGGTATATTATACCCACATATTATGGGCACTCTGAAAACTCCCAGGCTATGGCTCCCGGAGACTCGAACCAGGGAACCCCACCCAAATTATAGCCTGATATTGCATATATATTGTGAGGCGATTTGCTCGGAACTTCCCCAATGATTTTATTTGAAAACATTTCTGTGTATTGCCCGTCTATGGTCCATTATACCAACAAAATATGGTAACTCTGAAAACTCTCAGGCTATGGCCCCCGGAGCGTCGAACTTGGGTACCCCCACCTGTAGACTCGCGCTTAGTCATATATGGCACATTAGGGGATGCGATTTTCTCAAAAGGTCCCCAATGAAGTTTCGTGAAAACATTTCTGAGTATTGCCTGCTTATCGGTCCCTATACCCACAAAATATGGTCACTCTGAAAACTCCCAGGCTATGGCTCACGGAGACCCGAACCAGGGTACCCCACCCAAAATATAGCCTGATATTGCATATATTGTGAGGCGATTTGCTAGGAACTTACCCAATGATTTTTTTTGTAAACATTTCTGTGTATTGCCCGTCTACGGTACATTATTCCCACAAAATATGGTCACTCTGAAAACTCCCAGGCTATGGCGACCGGAGCGTCGAACTTGGGTACCCCCTCCTGTAGACTCGCGCTTAGTCATATATAGCAAATGCGGGGACGCGATTTTCTCAAAACTTCCCCTTAGAATTTTCGTGAAAACATTTCTGAGTATTGCCCGCTTATCGGTCCCTATACCCACAAAATATGGTCACTCTGAAAACTCCTAGGCTATGGCTCCCTGGGACTCGAACAAGGGTACCCCACCCAAAATATAGCCTGATATTGCATATATTGTGAGGCGATTTGCTCCAAACTTCCCCAATGAATTTTTTTGAAAACATTTCTGTGTATTGCCCGTCTATGGTACATTATACCCACAAAATATGGTCACTCTGAAAACTCCCAGGCTATGGCCCCCGGAGCGTCGAACTTGGGTACCCCCACCTGTAGACTCGCGCTTAGTCATATATGGCACATGCGGGGACGCGATTTTCTCGAAACTTCCCAAATGAATTTTCGTAAAAACATTTCTGAGTATTGCCCGCTTATCGGTCCCTATACCCACAAAATATGGTCACTCTGAAAACTCCCAGGCTATGGCTACCGGAGACACGAACCAGGGTACCCCACCCAAAATATAGCCTGATATTGCATATATTGTGAGGCGATTTGCTCGGAACTTCCCCAATGAATTTTTTTGAAAACATTTCTGTGTATTGCCCGTCTATGGTACATTATACCCACAAAATATGGTCACTCTGAAAGCTCACAGGCTATGGTCCCCGGAGCGTCGAACTTGGTTACCCCCACCTGTAGACTCGCGCTAAGTCATATATGGCACATGCGGGGACGCGATTTTCTCAAAACTTCCCCAATTAATTTTCGTGAAAACATTTCTGAGTATTGCCTGCTTATCGGTCCCTATACCCACAAAATATGGTCACTCTGAACACTCCCAGGCTATGGCTACCGGAGACTCGAACCAGGGTACCCCATCCAAAATAAAGACTGATATTGCATATATTGTGAGGCGATTTGCTCGGAACTTCCCCAATGAATTTTTTTGAAAACATTTTTGTGTATTGCCCGTCTATGGTACATTATACCCACAAAATATGGTTACTCTGAAAAATCCCAGGCTATGGCCCCCGGAGTGTCGAACTTGGGTACCCCCACCTGTAGACTCGCGCTTAGTCATATATGGCACATGCGGGGACGCGATTTTCTTAAACTTTACCCAATGAATTTTCGTGAAAACATTCCTGAGTATTGCCCGCTTATCGGTCCCTATATCCACAAAATATGGTCACTCTGAAAACTCCCAGGCTATGGCTCCCGGAGACTCGAACCAGGGTACCCCACCCAAAATATAGCCAGATATTGCATAAATTGTGAGGCGATTTGTTCGGAACTTCCCCAACGATTTTTTTTGAAAACATTTCTGTGTATTGCCCGTCTATGGTACATTATACCCACAAAATATGGTAACTCTGAAAACTCTCAGGCTATGGCCGCCGGAGCGTCGAACTTGGGTACCCCCACCTGTAGACTCGCGCTTAGTCATATATGGCACATGCGGGGACGCGATGTTCTCAAAACTTCCCCAATGAATTTTCGTGAAAACATTTCTGAGTATTGCCAGCTTATCGGTCCCTATACCCACAAAATATGGTCACTCTGAAAACTCCCAGGCTATGGCTCCCGGAGACTCGAACCAGGGTACCCCACCCAAAATATAGCCTGATATTGCATATATTGTGAGGCGATTTGCTCGGAACTTCCCCAATGAATTTTTTTTGAAAACATTTCTGTGTATTGCCCGTCTATGGTCCATTATACCCACAAAATATGGTAACACTGAAATCTCTCAGGCTATGGCCCCCGGAGCGTCGAAATTGGGTACCCCCACCTGTAGACTCGCGCTTAGTCATATATGGCACATGCGGGGAGGCGATTTTCTCAAAAGTTCCCCAATGAAGTTTCGTGAAAACATTTCTGAGCATTGCTCGCTTATCGGTCCCTATACCCACAAAATAGGGTCACTCTGAAAACTCCCAGGCTATGGCTCCCGGTGACCCGAACCAGGGTACCCCACCCAAAATATAGCCTGATATTGCATATATTGTGAGGCGATTTGCTCGGAACTTCCCCAATGAATTTTTTTGAAAACATTCCTGTGTATTGCCTGTCTATGGTACATTATACCCACAAAATATGGTCACTCTCAAACTCCAAGGCTATGGCGCCCGGAGCGTCGAACTTGGGTACCCCCACCTGTAGACTCGCGCTTAGTCATATATAGCACATGCGGGGACGCGATTTTGTCAAAACGTCCCTTTAGAATTTTCGTGAAAACATTTCTGAGTATTGCCCGCTTATCGGTCACTATACCCACAAAATATGGTCACTCTGAAAACTCCCAGGCTATGGCTCCCGGAGACTCAACCAGGGTACCCCACCCAAAATATAGCCTGATATTGCATATATATTGTGAGGCGATTTGCTCGAATCTTCCCCAATGAATTTTTTTGAAAACATTTCTGTGTATTGCCCGTCTAAGGTATATTATACCCACATATTATGGGCACTCTGAAAACTCCCAGGCTATGGCTCCCGGAGACTCGAACCAGGGTACCCCACCCAAAATATAGCCTGATATTGCATATATATTGTGAGGCGATTTGCTCGGTTCTTCCCCAATGATTTCATTTGAAAACATTTCTGTGTATTGCCCGTCTATGGTCCATTATACCCACAAAATATGGTAACTCTGAAAACTCTCAGGCTATGGCCCCCGGAGCGTCGAACTTGGGTACCCCCACCTGTAGACTCGCGCTTAGTCATATATGGCACATGAGGGGATGCGATTTTCTCAAAAGGTCCCCAATGAACTTTCGTGAAAACATTTCTGAGTATTGCCTGCTTATCGGTCCCTATACCCACAAAATATGGTCATTCTGAAAACTCCCAGGCTATGGCTCACGGAGACCCGAACCAGGGTACCCCACCCAAAATATAGCCTGATATTGCATATATTGTGAGGCGATTTGCTAGGAACTTCCCCAATGATTTTTTTTTTGTAAACATTTCTGTGTATTGCCCGTCTACGGTACATTATTCCCACAAAATATGGTCACTCTGAAAACTCCCAGGCTATGGCGACCGGAGCGTCGAACTTGGGTACCCCCTCCTGTAGACTCGCGCTTAGTCATATATAGCACATGCGGGGACGCGATTTTCTCAAAACTTCCCCAATGAATTTTCGTGAAAACATTTCTGAGTATTGCCCGCTTATCGGTCCCTATACCCACAAAATATGGTCACTCTGAAAACTCCTAGGCTATGGCTCCCGGGGACTCGAACAAGGGTACCCCACCCAAAATATAGCCTGATATTGCATATATTGTGAGGCGATTTGCTCGAAACTTCCCCAATGAATTTTTTTGAAAACATTTCTGTGTATTGCCCGTCTATGGTACATTATACCCACAAAATATGGTCACTCTGAAAACTCCCAGGCTATGGCCACCGGAGCGTCGAACTTGGGTACCCCCACCTGTAGACTCGCGCTTAGTCATATATGGCACATGCGGGGACGCGATTTTCTCGAAACTTCCCAAATGAATTTTCGTTAAAACATTTCTGAGTATTGCCCGCTTATCGGTCCCTATACCCACAAAATATGGTCACTCTGAAAACTCCCAGGCTATGGCTCCCGGTGACACGAACCAGGGTACCCCACCCAAAATATAGCCTGATATTGCATATATTGTGAGGCGATTTGCTCGGAACTTCCCCAATGAATTTTTTTGAAAACATTTCTGTGTATTGCCCGTCTATGGTGCATTATACACATAAAATATAGTCACTCTGAAAATTCCCAGGCTATGGCCCCCGGAGCGTCGAACTTGGGTACCCCCACCTGTAGACTCGCGCTTAGTCATATATAGCACATGCGGGGACCCGATTTTCTCAAAACTACCCAAATGAATTTTCGTGAAAACATTTCTGAGTATTGCCTGCTTATCGGTCCCTATACCCACAAAATATGGTCACTCTGAAAACTCCCAGGTTTTGGCTCCCGGAGACTCGAACCAGGGTACCCCACCCAAAATATAGCCTGATATTGCATATATTGTGAGGCGATTTGCTCGGAACTTCCCCAATGAATTTTTTTGAAAACATTTCTGAGTATTGCCCGTCTATGGTACATTATACCCACAAAATATGGTCACTCTGAAAGCTCACAGGCTATGGTCCCCGGAGCGTCGAACTTGGTTACCCCCACCTGTAGACTCGCGCTAAGTCATATATGGCACATGCGGGGACGCGATTTTCTCAAAACTTCCCCAATTAATTTTCGTGAAAACATTTCTGAGTATTGCCCGCTTATCGGTCCCTATACCCACAAAATATGGTCACTCTGAACACTCCCAGGCAATGGCTACCGGAGACTCGAACCAGGGTACCCCATCCAAAATAAAGTCTGATATTGCATATATTGTGAGGCGATTTGCTCGGAACTTCCCCAATGAATTTTTTTGAAAACATTTTTGTGTATTGCCCGTCTATGGTAAATTATACCCACAAAATATGGTTACTCTGAAAACTCCCAGGCTATGGCCCCCGGAGTGTCGAACTTGGGTACCCCCACCTGTAGACTCGCGCTTAGTCATATATGGCACATGCGGGGACGCGATTTTCTAAAACTTTCCCCAATGAATTTTCGTGAAAACATTCCTGAGTATTGCCCGCTTATCGGTCCCTATATCCACAAAATATGGTCACTCTGAAAACTCCCAGGCTATGTCTCCCGGAGACTCGAACCAGGGTACCCCACCCAAAATATAGCCAGATATTGCATATATTGTGAGGCGATTTGTTCGGAACTTCCCCAACGATTTTTTTGAAAACATTTCTGTGTATTGCCCGTCTATGGTACATTATACCCACAAAATATGGTCACTCTGAAAACTCCCAGGCTATGGCCCCCGGAGCGTCGAACTTGGGTACCCCCACCTGTAGACTCCCGCTGAGTCATATATGGCACATGCGGGGACGCGATGTTCTCAAAACTTCCCCAATGAATTTTCGTGGAAACATTTCTGAGTATTGCCCGCTTATCTGTCCCTATACCCACAAAATATGGTCACTCTGAAAACTCCCAGGCTATGGCTCCCGGAGACTCGAACCAGGGTACCCCACCCAAAATATAGCCTGATATTGCATATATTGTGAGGCGATTTGCTCGGAACTTCCCCAATGAATTTTTTTGAAAACATTTCTGTGTATTGCCCGTCTACGGTACATTATACCCACAAAATATGGTCATTCTAAAAACTCCCAGGCTATGGCCCCCGAAGCGTCGAACTTGGGTACCCACACCTGTAGACTCGCGCTTAGTCATATATGGCACATGCGGGGACGCGATTTTCTCAAAACTTCCCCAATGAATTTTCGTGAAAACATTTCTGAGTATTGCCCGCTTATCGGTCCCTATACCCACAAAATATGGTCACTCTCAAACTCCCAGGCTATGGCTCCCGGAGACTCGAACCAGGGTACCCGACCCAAAATATAGCCTGATATTGCATATATTGTGAGGCGATTTGCTCGGAACTTCCCCAATGAATTTTTTTGAAAACATTCCTGTGTATTGCCTGTCTATGGTACATTATACTCACAAAATATGGTCACTCTGAAAACTCCCAGGCTATGGCCCCCGGAGCGTCGATCTTGGGTACTCCCACCTGTAGACTCGCGCTTAGTCATATATGGCACATGCGGGGAAGCGATATTCTCAAAACTTCCCCAATGAATTTTCGTGAAAACATTTCTGAGTATTGCCCGCTTATCGGTCCCTATACCCACAAAATATGGTCACTCTGAAAACCCCCAGGCTATTGCTCCTGAGACTCGAACCAGGGTACCCCACCCAAAATATAGCCTGATATTGCATATATTGTGAGGCGATTTGCTCGGAACTTCCCCAATGGTTTTTTTTGAAAACATTTCTGTGTATTGCCCGTCTATGGTACATTATACCCACAAAATATGGTTACTCTGAAAACTCCCAGGCTATGGCCCCCGGAGCGCCGAACTTGAGTACCCCCACCTGTAGACTCGCGCTTAGTCATATATGGCACATGCGGGGACGCGATTTTCTCAAAACTTCCCCAATGAATTTTCGTGAAAACATTTCTGAGTATTGCCCGCTTATCGGTCCCTATACCCACACAATATGGTCACTCTGAAAACTCCCAGGCTATGGCTACCGAAGACTCGAACCAGGGTACCCCACCCAAAATATAGCCTGATATTGCATATATTTTGAGGCGATTTGCTCGGAACTTCCCCAATGATTTTTTTTGAAAACATTTCTGTGTATTGCCCGTCTATGGTACATTATACCAACAAAATATGGTCACTCTGAAATCTCCCAGGCTATGTATTGTGAGGCGATTTGCTCGGAACTTTCCCTATGAATTTCTATGAAAACATTTCTGTGTTTTGCCCGTCTATAGCTCTTTATGCTCACAAAATTTAGCCACTCTCGTGCAGCAACATTTGTAATGCTGTCAAAATGCTCGTGTCCTTCATTTGTTAAAGAATCGGTTTCTGGTTGTTACTGTTTCATATAAACCCCACACATAACATTTGAGAGTTGCATTATTTTTAATAGCAGTACAACAAGTCAATTGGCCAACAATTCGCAATAAAAAATACCCCGCTAAACCCCATTATATATAGAGAAAACTGGGGTTTACGGGGTATAGATTATTTTCGTATTTCTGCTGCAATACGTAGGTTGCGTATACTCGTTAGAACCGACTCATACGACAGAGGTTGTGGATACTCGTAAGAACCGCCTCAACGAGGCTGTACTAACAAGCACCTACAGCCTATGTTTGCAGTACCTACAGGCTATGTTTGCAGTATAAATAAGAAAAATATCATGGATTTTCATCAGAAAAATAACCATTTTGGTGATGTGAAAAATGCACCTTGTCGCACGGGTGTGTTATCGTAATGCTCCGCTTATGCGAGTCTATCCCACAAGGCATAGGTATGCAGGTAAGTTTTAAGTGTCTTGAATGCTATTCGGGCCACCAGGATTCTAAGTATAAGTTTCTTGCCATATTCAAAGTTATTCTCATCTGTTCTGTGCAGATGTATTTTGCGAATCGGGAATAAGTAACTACTTATTCCCGATTCGAATCGGGAAAAGGGAACCGGGAATAAGTAACCAACTTGATGTCAATGATATTTTTCTTATTTCTGCTCAAAATATAGATTGTTGGTACTCGTTTGAACCGCCTCGATAGACTGTGGGTA
>CAUZLF010000735.1:0-46524 GCA_963580285.1 Lucinisca nassula | reverse complement strand
TGTACAATTAAAAGTCTCCCAAACAAACCTCTATACCCAAATGAGCACCCATGTGGACTCTGTATCTGAAATATTCAGCCTTTTATGAAGTAGAGGGGTGGACCCAATGGAGCCCTGGTTGGTATCATTAAATGTGTCTTATCATAAGGAACAAGAATATGACTTTTTTTTGTATGGTTTAGTGGTGGGGATCTGTATGGCTTCTAAGATGTAAGACCTTTAAAGCAGTGGATGAGTTGGGCATGCCCCGGTGGAGCCTGAGAATGTTGTCACTGAATTTGTCTTATATCATAAGAACCAAGAATATATATGGTTTATGGGTTGGGATCTGAACAATTTCTGAGATATGAGGCCATTTTATGGAGTGGAGGGGAGAGGAATGGACCCTGTGCACCTCCCAAGTTGGTGTGACTGAATCTGTCTTATAATAAGGAACAAGAATATACTGTATATGATTATGGGGTGGGGATTTGAACAGTTTCTGAGATATACCGGTATGGCCTTTTATGAATTGGAGGGAAGGGGCATGGCCACAACACAAAGAGACACCCAGGTTGGTGTGACTAAATGAGTCTTAACATAAGATTGTTTAGTGGTGAGGATCTGAATGGATTCTCAGATACATCGCGATAGACATCGCTTTTAATGGGGGTAAAGGCGTGGGGCATGGCCCGGGGCACCCTGGAGGACCCCCAGGCTGGTGTCACTGATAATTTCTTATCATAAGGAACATGTATATATACGGTTAGGGGTGGGGCTCTGATCAGTTTCTCAGATATATGGCCCTATGTGAAGTGGAGGGGTGGGGCATGGCCGCGGCACACCCCGGGACTGGCGGGAGATCCCTAGGAGGGTGTCACTGAATGCGTCTAATCATAAGGAACAAGAATATGGTTTAGGGGTGGGGATTTGTAAGGTTTCTGAGATATTGGGCCTTTTATGAAGTGGAGGGGTGGGGCATGGCCCCAGCACATCCCAGAGGACCCTAAGGTTGGTGTCACTGAATACGTCTAATCATAAGGAACAAGAATATATATGGTTTAGGGGTGGGGATCTGACTAGTTTCTGAGATATATGGCCTTTTATGAAGTGGAGGGGGTGGGGCATGAACCCGGCACAACCCCAGGTTGGCATAAAAGCATATGGCTGAGAGAAGTTTACTCAAGGAGCATTTCTATAGCAGTTTTGTCAAAATATCTGCTAAACTTGGCAGTAAATGCCATTTTTCTATTTTCCACATTATAAATCTATGGAAACTCTAAGTTGCCATAGCAACCAAACTAATAAGCTGATTTTCATTAAAACATAAACTTTCAATCTCTCAGTCCAAGAATGCTACAGATGAAATTTGGGCCCAGTGGCTTCAGAGGAGATGTCGCTTGAAAGTGTTGTTACATGCCAGACGTCAGACGACAACAAACAACTGCCTATCTTATAAGCTCCCCCGGAGCCTTCAGCTCTGGCGAGATAAAAAAGTGGGTAGCATAAAGATGTTTTGTTTTTTTTTTAATTTAAGATACTACTTTTTGTTCAAATGATTTCAGAATTTGAGTCTTTGATTCACTCTTTGGCTGGATCATGATGTTTAAATTGAGAATTATTTTATTCTGCCCGTTGTTAACCTTATAAAGATATTAAGTTTTAACATTTTTTTTACTCATTTAGTTTGATTATACTACAGTCAACTCTCACTAACTCAAACTCCAAGTGGCTTGAAATTTTGGTCTGATATACAAACAGTAGTTTGAGAAAGAAGGAGTTTAAATATAATGAGTAAATAGCAAAATCAAAACAACAGTGCCTGAAGTCTAGTTTGACTTAAGCAGTAATTTGAAATATCAGTGTTTGAGATAACAAGAGTCAACTGTAATTTAAGTCAACTTTGTTTAATGTTAAGATGTATGCAGTATTTTATGGCAAAAAATTGCAATTTGCCAGTATTTGCCACTTGCTGAGTATTTTCAAGACCGGTTAATACCAGTAAATGTAAATGCCACTGGTAAATACAGTAAAATTCCTAAATTAAGACCACCTATGGGACTGTTCAAAAGTGGTCTTAAAGACCACTTTTGAACAGTCCCAAAGGTGGTCCCTGACCAGAGGACATTGTAGGCAGAAAACACAAAGCTTTTAATAGCAAAATTAGTCCTAATTTTAGGTGGTCTTAATAGCGGAATTTCACTGTACCAGGGATGGAATTTGCTGCCCAAAGAAACCGCTAAGGTTGAAGGAGCCTGAGCTTATACATGTACCTGACGAATAATATCTGTTGAGTGTTATCCTCCATGTCTGTGGTTTCACCTGTCTGAGAATGGTGATATGGGAACAACTGAAATTAAAAACAAACTTTGATCAAATTCTAGTTCAAATAGAAATTTATATATAAAAAAAATTTCAATGCTACATGTACAATGATTTTGTTTTGTTTGATTTGAGGTTTAAACCCTCTTAAACACTGTAAAGGTCATTTTGGAGATGTTGCTTCCAATTTTGTAGGACTTTTACCCGACAATGAGATGAAATGAGATCTAAAGCCCTGTCCCCCAATGAAACCAATAGGGTTTATAAGCATGGACGGGCCAAAATTCTGCTATTAAGATCATCTAAAATCAAGACAAATTATGCTTTTAAAAGCATATTTAGAAGGTTTCAGGTATATTTTCTTTGTTTTCTACATCCACGGTGCTCCAGTGGAAGACCACCTTTGGGGCTGTTCAAAAGTGGTCTTAAAAACCACTTTTGAACAGTCCCAAAAGTGGTCTTAATATAGGAATTTTACTGTACTAAGCAGAGCATGGTAAAAGAAGAAATATATTTGTTTTGCTGGGAACTGCATAAAAAGTTTCAAATGCCTTTATATATGAAATGAAAACACTATTTGCCTCCATGGCAACAGGTAAAATTGGTATTTTTTGATAATTACCAGTGATGGATAGTTTTCCCTATTTCTCCTTCTAAACCCATGCTGTGGGTATTCATTAGAACCACCTCACTGAGACATTTTTCCAGATTTCCAACATGGCTACTGGCAGGAGGGAATTGAGTAGTCAAGTTTGGAGTTTAATTGTACAGTGTCACCAGGAAGGGTAAAATCAGTGTGAGTTAGGATGGATATCCATGTCCACAATTACGAGTGTTATAAAGAAAATTTATCAACATGGGACAGTAGAAAACAGGCATGGAAGAGGTAGGAAAAGTTTGTTTACAAACAGAGATGTCAACCAATTTTCAAGGGCAGCAAAATTAAACAGGAAAACATCTTTGCAGGACATTACCAATGCTGTTAATGAGGGAAATGATCACAGATTTAGTAAGAAGACAATTTCTTGAAAATTAAAGTCTATAGGGTATAAGCGGCGTGTTTCAAAGAATATGGTTGTAATTTTAGTTTTATTTGAGGTTAAACGTCCCCGTCAACACTGTAGGTCATTTGGAGACATTGCTTCCAATTTTGTGGGACTTTTACCAGACGTTGAGATGAAATGACATCTCAAGCCCTATTGCCCAAGAAGATGGTGGTAAAGGAGTGGAACAGAAAGAAGGTCAAGGAGAAATGAGACTGTTGAAGAAAATTGGAAAAAGTGTATCTTTAGTGATGAATCATAGGTGGTAGATGGAACAAATAATCATACTTACATTTGGCAAAAGGACAATGAAGTAAACAGCCCCTATCTCTTATGCCCTGCCCCTAGCAGGAAGGTCAGTGTAATGGTGTGTGGTTGTGTATTTCATCATGGTATTAGAACTGCCTGTCATGTTGAGGGAACAACAAATGCCAATAAATATACAGTATAAATATACTTGACAATAATCTGTGGCCTGTAATAGCCTGGCATTTTGGGAATGATGAATACTCCTTCATTGACGACAATGCCCCAGTTCATAGGGAAAACACAGTGAAAGCCTATGAGGAAAACCACTGAATAAATGAGACAGAATGGCCTGCACAATCTCCAGATATGAACATTGTAGTTTGCATAAAATCAGATATCATATGTGACCAGCCCTCAACAGCTATTTCACGTAATTAAAGGTGCTTGGCAAAACATCACCGTGCACATGTTAAGGCTTATATGAAACTATTCCTGGGCGACTATGTGAAGTTTTAAGCCTGAAAGGCCATTTGACATTTTTTTTTTGGTTGTACGGCCCTTTCAAGATTATTTCACTCATATCGGGCATATCGTTAATCAGAGGTTGGCGAAAACCGGAGTACCCGGAGAAACACCACCTGACCTTCCGTTGCAGAACCCCATTTGACAATATATGAAGGTTAGAAGTTTAGTAGTTTTATCAAAATCTGTTGTCAAATTTAGTTCAGTTATTGGCCATTGAAAAGAATTCTTTCATGGTGGTGAACAGTTATGTCCTCTTTGAGTACTTTTCAGTATACGCACAGCATTGTCGGTTGCGTAAATACGACCAAAACGACTGTCAGTGCAGGCAATAAGATAACTCTTCATGGTTTCTTTCGACTGAAGATTAGCTGGCCTCGGAAGCTCAGTCGAATGCGCATCTGACTGGTGATCAGGAGGACTAGGATTCAATACCTGCCGGGGTCGGCAACATTCTTTCGTGGGGATTGATCCTGAAATCTTTTCTACGGTCATTCTCTCCCTTCCCTCCCATAGCAAATGAAGCCAGTGTTTCTCCTGATGCAACAAACAAGTGTAGAAACAAACTAACAAAAATACAAATAAAATCTTCAGAAGAGATAACTGTGGAAATGTTGCATACATTTGGGCCAGCACTGTAGGCTTTTTTACTGGAAATCAAGCGTCATGTGACCAGATAGTGGGAATCTAAAATGGAAGACAGCTGCACATGGCTGTATAAATTAGATGAAAATAGAACAATAACATGTTTTTGTTCACTTTTTTACGTCACCTGCTTCCTCAAGGTGAATGTATCTTGATTTACAATGACTGCTGGAACGGTTCCGGGTCATTTCGCCCTGATTTTGGGGGTGGGTCGTTTCGCCCTTACATGGTGGGTCGTTTCGCCGCAATTATACTTTAAGGGAGTGACAAACGGAATGGATGAGTAAATGAACAGATGGATGAATAAATAAATGAATAAATGGGTGAATGGAGTTGTGCCTTGGTAGATGGATGGACGTACGGATGAACGAACGACCACCCACATTACATGCCTGCAGCAGAAATTGCAGACTATGGGTACTACCCACAAAACACACAACGAACATGCAACATATTGTTTTTCACATTTCCGCCCCAAAATACACAGACCGTTGGTTATGGTTAGAAACGCTTCCCTGAGGCATTTCTAACGAGCACCCGAGCAGAAATATTAAAAATATAAGAATCTTTGATCAGAACAATTTTGATTATTTTATTTGGTGGTACAATTTTCCAGTATTTGAATAAGCATGTTTTCGTAATGCAAACAATTAAACAGACCAGTACGATAACACAGCCGTGCGACATAGTGCATGTTTTCACATCTCTAAAATGACTATTTATATTATGAAAATCTGTGGTATTTTTTCTTATCTATACTGCAAACATAGGTTGAGGCGGTTCTAACGAGTACCCACAACCTTTGCCTTTTAGCAGAAATAACAAAAATAATGTATACCCAAGTAAACCCCAGTTTTCTTCACATATAAGGTCGGGTTTAGGGGATGTTCTTTCCATGGATATGTTCATGTGGTGCTATGATTTCAATGTTATGCTTTGTTATATATTTATAATGTAAAATATGTGTTTTGTTATGCATAAAATTATGGGGAAAAAATGAAAAGAAAGTATTAAACGTTATGTTTCTATTCCTACCCAGGCTGAGCTACAGTAGAATCTGTATAAAAGTTAAACCAACTTTTTACACATGGCACTTAAGGTGTAATGTTGATTATTACTTTTAAAGTGACGTTTTTGTAAACTTTTATTCAGACACCACTGTTTAAAAATATTTTGTTTGTTGGAATTGAGGTTTAACGTCCCCGTCAACACAATTAGCGTAATAATGTAACCAGTTACATCATACCACTATATGTGCAGAAAAAACAACTGATAAGTAAACTAGAGCTGTCAGTGAAACTGACTAGGGCCCCGGCAGCGCTATCAGAGGAGTAGGAAAATTTGTGGATGGACAGACAGACAGACAGACAGAGTGATTACTATAGGGCACCCACACTTTCAGTGTGAGGCCTAATAAAACATCTAGTTAGCAAGTCTATGCAATAACGTCCCCTCTAAACCCAACTTTATACTGTGAAAAATGGGTTTTCGCATACACTTTATTTCTCTTATTTCTGATTCAAGAACATAGACAATTAGATGGTTCTAATCCAAAATCTATGTTTTGAGCAGAAAGAAAAATATGCCACAGTTTTAAATATAAACGGTCATTTTCACACAGCCATAAATCCCATTTTATTGCAAAGACTTGTTAACCTTATGTGAGCTTGAATATCTTTCTCAAAAAGGTGGTAGCTCAAGTGGTCAAACCTGACGTAGAAGTCGTCAGTAGGTCGTCCAGCTGCACCCCACCAGGGCAAAACCATGTTTTCCGGAACTCCCAATACCCCTATCAATCTCTTTACATACCAAAACAAACATAACCTCAATCAATAGGGCTTGAAAAAATAAGGGCGAAGCGACCCACCTAATGAGGGCGAAGCGACCCACCTAATCAGGGCAAAACGACCCACGGGCGAAACGACCCGAGACCACTGGAACGGTATCTAGTGGCTTCTTTGTCACAGATACCAGAAAATGCATGATGATGATAACATGAGAGATGACGATAACTCGAGACACAGGCATATTACTCTTTCTTTGTTTCTACTGATACTGCAAAAGTCACATCTGACCACCATGGCAGGTGTACATTACATACACTTCATGTTTATCTATCTATATATCCTGCAGCACCCTCTCGCGAGGATTATGTGCAGCTGCGCACGCCAGAAAAAGAAAAGTGTGATAGAAGAAAAAGTATTAGATTTAAGGAGAATTGAAAGTTTGCAAGATGAAAGCCTACACAGTAAACATGTAAATACAGTATCTATCTATCTATCTTCTGATACTGCGTCGGTCACATTTGACCATTACCACAGGTGTATATTACATACACGCCAGGTTTTGCAGGATGAAAGCCTACACAATAATCATGTAATTACGGTAGGGATCTTTAACCTGCACAGGGGATGGTTCTCCCTGCACAGGGGGCCTCCAGTTAACGTCCCGATCCGAAGGACGGTGCACTTTATGACATTCATCCCTGCAAATGATGCCAATGGAGCGTGTTCGGACACCGAAATTTTATCGCCGCTGCCGGGGATCGAACCCGGGACCTCTAGCATCAGAGGCAAGTGCACTAACCACTGAGCTATCACGCTGCACCATGGGTTGTGCAATGATTCTCCCTGCACAGGGGCCTCCAGCTAACGTCCCCATCCGAAGGAAGGTGCACTTTGTGGCATTCATCCCTGCAAAAGATTCCAATGGAGCATGTCCACACAATGAATTTTATTAGCGCTGCTGGGAATCGACTCGGGTGGCACCTCTTACATGTGCACTAACCACTGAGCTACCACACTCGAGCGGGTTGCTCTTGAACTGAATTTCCAACTAAACCCCTATCACCATTACACTACCAGACATCCTATGTTGAACCTCTCCATGAAATGAAACCTCAATTGGCCGTAGGAATCTCACTTTAATGACTTTATCACTCAAACTTGTAGTGGCCTTGACCCATACATCATGCTTAGCAAAGTTGATGTCGCGAAAACTTATTACAATCAGGTAAAATGAAAATTACGGCTGCTTAGCTTGAGATCTTGCATGTTTAATGCATCCACATCTTGCTATAGTTAAGAAAGTTCTCCGTTGCAGCGTCTTCTGGATGACATTTCTAGCTAAGGACGCGGGACGAAACATTTTGACAGCTGGAGCAATATGCCCCAGTGACCGACAGAAATCCTTGCCCTCGATGACCACGCACCGGCGATATATTCGAATCCGGGGAAATACTCGTCAAAACCATAAAAATACAATACATTATTTATCCAAAGTTTGTTTTTGTCATTAATATTAATTTTGTTCTGTCAGTAATTGTAAAAAACGCGTTCAAGTTAATCCGAAATTTTCAATATACAGCTCTATCCTCACGTGTCACCATGGTAGTGTTTACAAATGGCCGCCTCCATGTAGGAAGTAATGCAAAGACTGTAAACAAAAAGATTTTTGACGTTTTTGGATAAGATAACGCTTAAAATATGCCAGGAGGTAATAGATATTTGTTTTTCTTAATTAAGTATCATTGATAACAATATGTTCATTAACAGATTTGGACTTCTTGCCTTGATTATGTTAACTTCCAATGGGCTTGATTAAAGCCTTCATTATTTTCTGATTTGGCGGCTTTAGGACACTACAGCCAGGGATCTCGGGTTAAGCTGAGTTCATCTGAGGTAATGGCCAAATATGACCGATTTAGTATAAGAAGATAGATAGATAGAGCGTGGTAGCTGTGGAGCGTGGTAGCTCAGTGGTTAGTGCACTTGCCTATCATGCTACAGGTTCTCGGTGTATGAATGTCATTTGACGTGTCACCAGTTACAATTCTGATTCAATTCCCGGTAAGAAAATTGCGGTGTCCCAACATGCTCCACTGGCATCTTTTGCAAGTATGAATGCCACAAATTGCACCATCCTTTGGATTGGGATGTTAATTGGAGGCCCCCTCTGCATAGAGAACCATCCCCAGGGTTGATTTGTTTGTTTGATTTGAGGTTTAACGTCCCCATCAACACTGTAAAGGTCATTTTAGAGACGTTGCTTCCAATTTTGTGGTACTTTTACCCAACATTGAGATGAAATGACATCTCAAGCCCTGCCACCCAATGAAACCAATAGGGTTTATAAGCATGGGCGGGCCAACTCGCATCACTTTGCTTGGGCAGGCCTAGATCCTATAAGTGGTTTACCAGTAATCGTGTGCGGGTCGGTTTCAGCTCTGCGTGGAAGCATCATGCAGCCTATATATTTCTTCAAGCCCCAATGGGTGGGGGCCGTTCCAGGGTTGAATGTCATTAAGTTCGGATTGGAAAGTTAACCAAGATCCCTAAGGTAATTACATGATTTTTATGTAAGCTTTCATCCTACAAATCTTGGGTGTATGAAAAGTACACCGTCTGTGTCCCCTACTGGGGTTAAGGCAAAAAGAAATGAAGAGAAAGAAAGAAAGTGCACTAACCACTGAGCTACCACACTCCTTCCTGTATCTTATCTTTTGGTCAATTTTGGCCTGTATGTCATACGGCAGAATCACACTGAAAGTGGTAATGTATGAGGTGCTGTTTTACTAAAAATCTCTTGATATCACTAAATCAATTTTGTGATATCACTAATTCGATTTTGTGAAATCACTAAATATGTTGTGCTTTCATTAATTAATTTGTGATATCACAAACCGATTTTGTAATATCATCTGCATGTTATCCCTGTGAGGGGGTGATGCAGTATGAATAGATAGATGGTAATACGGAATTTGAGATATCACTAAATGGATTTAGTAATATCAGAAAATCCCATTAGTGACGTCACATAATCAATTTTGTGATATCATAAAATGGGCATGATTCTGTGATATCACTAATTCAGTTTAGTGATATCACAAATCCAATTTTGTGATAGCACTAACTTGATTTTCTGATATCACTGATTGGATTTAGTGATATCACTAATTGGATTTAATGATCTATCTCAAACTCATTTCTATTTAATGATATCACAAAATCCATTTTGTGATATCACTCACTTGATTTTTTTGATGTCACTAAATAGGAGTGAATTTGTGATATCACTAAATCGATTTTGTGATATCACAAATTCATATTTTCCATTTAAATTTTTAGAATAATGAGGGCTCCCGAAATGATCACTGCAAATGACCAATGTTAAAGTGATATTCAGCAGCCTTGGGCATTCTGAACCACACACAATGTTATGAGATTGATAAGGTAGATTGATGGTGTAGATGACTGCGGGCTTTTACTAGAATTTCGTCAGTATCTGAGGGATCTGGAAATACGATTTTGAATTGCAGTCATTGCCGCATTCACCGTGCGGCTGATTGCTGCCATATTTCATCTCTTAGATCATTCCCTTAGTAGCACCTTCTCTGTCGGCGTCAACTTTAATAGGAAGTAAACTTTGCATTGTTTGCGAATATAATATATTAAGTGATGTGACTAATTCCATTTAGTGATATCACAAATTCTTTCACTTATTTGATTTTTTTTATATCACTAATTCAGTTTTGTGATATCGCAAATAAATCTCTATTTAATGAAATCACTAAATATAATTTGTGAAATCACTAATTCGATTTAGTGATATCACAAACTCGGGGATTTATAGTAAAACGGCACTCCATAGTAATGTACCAATTTAAAACATGCTGTAAACGGATTTACACCGCACATAGGCTGCATGGCTAAATGTGGTAAACGAGAAAAGAGAGAAATGGTGGTCAGTAGAATTGTAAAGACTGATTGCAGAACTGTTTAACACTGCTAACCATGCAGATTCAGACAGACTGTCAAGTATGGGGAATTAATTCCTAGCTCTCACCAAAGAGGTAAATTTTTCATACGCTGTCGTACAGCACTCAAGGTTTGCAGGATGAAAGCCTACACACTAATAATGTAATTACGGTAGGCATATTTAACCTGCAAAGGGAATTGTTCTGCCTGCACATGGGCCTCCAGTTTACGTCCCAATCCCAAGGACTGTGCATTTTGTGGCATCCATCCAGTGGAGCGCCATGTTCAGACACCACAATTTTATTACCACTGACGGGAGAACAGTGCACCAATGAGATACCACGCAGAGGATATTCTGGGTATTCCGAAGGAAAAAAAAAAATAAAAATCCTGATTCGTGCAATGACGACGTTTCGTCAAAAGCTGTTCTTTCCCACGGCGGATGGGCATTATGTTTCATAATTCTTATAGGGACAATATTCTGTATAAATTAGAAGTGTGTGTGCGCTCGCGCGTGTGTGTGTGTGTGTGTGTGTCAAGCGCGCGTACGTGTGTGTCGGGGTGAGGTGAGAATGCTGGGAGAAGATAGAGCAAGCAAATAGTGTTATGCCAAGGTAGATTGTCGATCGGGCATTTGGAGAGAGTGGGAGATAGAGTTTTGTTTTATGTTTTCTGAGATTTTTTTTTTATATATATCTCAGGGTTTCTACTATCTGGAGTAGCCGTTTTACTATTTATTCCTTATTTATAGATATCCATAATAATTTATGGATATCCATATCTATAATTATTTATGGATATTCATAATTCAAATAAATGATATCCATAACCCGAATTATGGATATCCATAAATCATCTTTGCAAATAAATACACCGAGTAATGACAGAAACCAAAGACTTTTGCTGTGAATTATGAATGACTCGATTGGGGCGGCGATGGCACAGGAGTATGACCCTCGCCGTGACCAGAGTTCGATTCCCGGTGTCGACATCTGGCGGGGTACTGGTCACACTTTCAGTGTCGATGGTTTCCTCCGGTTACGTACTGGACCGAAGTATACGTGTCAACATCCTTGCCTTCGAGAACGCGTTTTAAGGTCAAGGCTTTGAGCATTCTGTGTCAAGCGAGAACGCACATATATAGCTTTCTTCAGCAAACATTTGTCGTTTGACGGACATATATTTGTATTGTATGAAATCTGGGTATGTGGAGTTCCTAGAGATACAGCTGTGGTTGAGACTAATTTTAGAGTTTTTTCTCTAGTTTCGCCTGGTGTACATTTATGTCTGTCTTTTCTCTTTCTTTTCTTCTTCTTACACTCTTTCTTTGTAGATTCTCGTGCACAGAAAACAAGAAAAGGTAAAAGGAACATTCTTCTTCAGAGAAATCTTAATATTAAACTGCTTAAAAATAAAGAATGATATGGGCAACAAGGATATGTCAAATAAAACGTATTCTGCTACCATGAAATGTTTGTTTCGAACAGTCAGATAAAATACTATGTTTATCCAAAACTAAGAAACTGTATATTGAAAGTTTAATATTCAATTTTTCTACTTATTCAAATACAACGTGATTTCTAGATGACTCTGCGTTACGGGCAACCAGAGTTTAATATTTTCGTGAGCTGATAAAATTACCCTTGTCCAAACAGAATAAAATTTTGGACATAAAAGCAGACATTTCATTATTTTCTTGCTTAGAAATGACAACATTTGTTTAATAAGACGACAAGAAAAACTTGTAACTTCCGGCACTGGCTTTAATACATCGTTAACCCATTGTATGCGGGAAACATTGAAAGAGGATACCTTGGCAAACAGTGCAGGCTCAGATCAGACGCCGCAGAACGCGGCGTCTGAGTTCTGCGACGTCTGATCAGGGCCTGCACTATATGCGACGTCTGATCAGGGCATGCACTATGTGCTATTAGATTTTTCCATCAAAAATAGAATAAGAACGAAAAAAAAAGGTCTGATACCCCTTATATGACAAATAGACTGGTCCAACATACAGCATCCGCCCCTGCCCATTGGGGCTTGAAGAAATAGATGGGCTGCATGATACTTCCACGCAGAGCTGAAACCGACCCGCACAAGAGTACTGGTAAACAGCTTAGAGGATCTAAGCCTGCCCAGGCAAAGCGAGGCAAGTCGGACCGTCCATGCTTATAAACTCTATTGGTTTCATTGGGCGGCAGGGCTTGAGATGTCATTTCATCTCAGTGTCGGGTAAAAGTCCCACAAAATTGGAAGCGACGTCTCCAAAATGACCTTTACAGTGTTGACGGGGACGTTAAACCTCAAATCAAACAAACCAACATACAGCAATGGAAGAGTCCACCAGTATCCTCGTACAATGGGTTAAGAAAGACGACTGTGATCGAATGCCAATAAGACATCATTTTAAAATCAGAATATTTTCTTCCGTTAAACCTGTCCTTCTTCTGTCTCCTATTCCTCTTCTTTCTTTTCCTGTTTCTCTTTCTTTACAGATTCTCTAACACAGAAAACAGGAAAAGGTAAAGGGAGACTTAAATTCAGAGGCGTATTACCGCAGTTGCTTAAACATAGAAGAAGAAGTCACAAAATACAGTCGAACTTCAATGGCTCTAACACCTTTGGGACCTCGAAAATCTGTTCGAGAAAGGGGTAGTTCGAGCCACTGAGGTTACTGTCAGAAAGCATAACGAGATACTTTCGGTATTCTATAATGAAAATGTTTGCTGTGTGTACTTATTAGAATCGCCTCATCGAGGCGATTCTAATGAGTACACACATCATACATTTGCAAGATAAAAGACTAAAATTTCCCTAATTATCCCCCGCTATTTCTTCTGTAGAGGATTTCGCTAGGGACTCAAGAATGGGTGGTAAACGAGCCATCGGTGTTCGAGCCATCGAAGTTCTACTGTATTCGTATCAGTAAAAAGAACACAACTCTCACTACACCTCCCATTACGTATGAATGGCAGTTCAACCATGCAGCGCGGCCCCCGCCCATAGGGACCTGAAGAAATATATGGGCTGCATGATGCTTCCATGCAGAGCTGAATCCGGCCCGCACATTAGTACTGGTAAACCGCTAAGAGGATCTAAGCCTGTCCAGGACCGCGGTGCGAGGCGGACCGTCCATGCTCATAAACCCTATTGGTTTCATTGTGCGACAGGGCTTGAGATGTCATTTCATCTCAATGTCGGGTAAAAGTCCCACAAAATTGGACGGGGACGTTAAACCTCAAATCAAACAAACAACCATGCAGCATATATTTAAAGAAATAATTTGCCCCCTAAATCCCTTTAGTAAGCAAAGTCGTTCCTGTTATTGTAAGAGATACTATAAAGTGATTGTGTGGTTTAACGTCCCCATCAACACTATTTACGCCATTTTGGAGACTTTGCTTCCAATATTGTGGGACTTTTACCCGACACTGAGATGAAATGACATCTCAAGCCCTAAGGCCCAATGAAACCAATACGGCGTATATGCATTGGACAGTCTGATTCACATCACTTTGCCTGGGCAGGCTTAGTTCTTCTAAGCGGTTTACCAGTACTTATGCGTGGCCAGTTTCAGCTCTACGTGGAAGCATCATGCACCCCAATCTATTTCTCCAAGCCCCGATGGGCGGGACCAGCTATAAAGTGATAGTTTTTTTTAAGTGATAGCTTTTTATATTATTATTTTCTTCGGTTTGCATACAGGTTAATCTCCTTCTTGCTATGCCTTTTAAACCAGAATGCAGCATCATTCAGAGGACCCGCGTTATAACGACATTCGTTATAACGGCAAAACTCGTTATAACGACAATTTCAATGGAATGCATTCTTAGCTCAAGGATTAGCCTCAATTCCGAGCGGATTGGGCTTCCCTCGGGTTGGAAATGCCCAGATCGAATCCATAGTCCTGAAAGATTCTTGTAGTTTAATACTCCAAGTAACAAATGTGATAGACATTTGTTAGAATCGCCTCGCCGAGGCGAGGCGATTCTAACAAATGTCTATAACATTGGTTTCTTGGAGTAATGAAGTGGAAAAGACCTTTTATAATATATTGTTATTAATCAAGTAATTTCGTATTGGCTCAGGTACAGATCCGAGGTCTGCTGTATTGGCACGAGGCCGAAGGCCGAGGCCAATACAGCTGACCGAGGACCTGTACCTGGGCCAATACGAAATTACTTGATTAATGACAATTTTATTAATTGACGCAAAAACATGATTTATGATTTTTGAATATTGGTTGACCTTGTGTAATATAGGATAATCAATTAATAATCTATCATAATCCTAAGTGGGATTCTTTATAACGGCAAATTCATTATAACGACACAATAATAGGGAACAAATACTGTCGTTATAAAGCGGAGCCTCTGTATTTCTATCAGAAGGAAAGATGTCGTAAAAGTCTATAGCTCTGTTATAGTAGTAGCTGATAAGACTGGTAGGGCGGAACAAGCGCTATCATTTGCACTTCTGCCATTGACAAACACTCGGCCCCCGCCCATCTGGGCTTGAAGAAATAGATGGGCTGCATGATGCTTCCACGCAGAGCTGAAATCCGACCGCACGCGAGTACTGGTAAACCGCTTAGAGGATCGACGCATGCACAGGTAAAGCGGTGCGAGTCGGATCGTCCATGCTTATAAACCTTATTGGTTTCATTGGGCAACAGGGCTTGAGATGCCATTTCATCTCAGGTCGGGTAGTTGTCCCACAAAATTGGAAGCAATTTCTCCAAATTGACCTACATAGTGTGTTTGTTTGTTTGATTTGAGGTTTAACGTCCCCATCAACACTGTATAGGTCATTTTGGAGACGTTGCTTCGAACTTTGTGGGACTTTTACCCGACATTGAGATGAAATGACATCTCAAGCCCTGTCGCCCAATGAAACCAATAGGGTTTATAAGCATGGGCGGTCCGACTCGTGCCCACCGCTTTGCCTGGGCAGGCTTAGAACCTCTAAGCGGTTTACCAGTACTCGTGTGCGGGTCGGATTCAGCTCTGCGTGGAAGCATCATGCAGCGCATATATTTCTTCAAGCCCCGATGGGCGGGGGTAATCTACATAGTGTGGAGGGGGACGTTAAATCACAATCAAACAAACAAACAATCACTTTATAATATCTCTTACAATAACAGGAACGAATTTGCTTACTAAAGGGATTTAGAATACATACGCCGTTAACCAGTACAGCACATGTTTGCCAGTAACATACCAACTGCCCTTCTTGAATCAACGGAAGGCACAGAATTATCGTAAAAAAAATCCATACTCAATCTCCACGAAAGAACGTTGCTGACCGGACAAGTATCGAACCCACGACCTCATCGTCACCAGTCAGTCGCGCAACCCTCTCACCCGACTGGGCTACCAAGGCTGGTAACCAGCACTTCTAAACAGATCTTTCTTGTGTGCCTATAGTGAGCCCACGTGGGCTCTGTTGAATCGTAAATTTCTAATTTCGTAAATTTCCCGCCGTGAAGAATTGGTACCAATTCCTCACAGCGCGTGAAGAATTGGTATCAATATGTCACAGTTGTCATACCGATATTTCTCACGTGTGAGAGAAATACGCACGTAGTCAAATTTCATGCAGCAATCATACTTATTCCTCACATCGATAAAATACCACCTCCCTTCCTCCCTCCTCCTCCCCCCCCCCCACCCCCCCCCCACCCCTCCCCCAAAGATGCTGCATTTTGCATTCGATTCCCATTCTTCCCACGCATACCATAATTTTATAAACGTGGAAGGAAATTCCAATGTTTTACTGTTGAAACTTCTCGGACAAGAGCTAGAATGCTTAAGATGAGCCGAGACGCGAGAAAGAAAGCCTTTCACGGTGAGATTGGTCATTAGGTTTTTAGCTCACCTTAGCGTGGCTCCCCGCCCATCAGGGCTTGAAGAAATAGATGGGGCTGCATGGTGCTTCCACGCAGAGCTGAAACCAACCGCACCCGGGCCCTGGTAAACCGCTTAGAAGATCTAAGCCTGCCCAGGCAAAGTGGTGCAAGCTTGTAAACCCTATTGGTTTCATTGGGCGACAGGGCTTGTAATGGAAGCAATTGGAAGCAATGTCTCCAAAATGACCTATACAGCGTTAACGGGGACATTAAACCTCAAATCAAACAAACAAAAGCTCACCTTAGCCACAGGCTCAACAAGGGTTCTTCGTCGTCCGTTCATATTCTTCAAACATCTCCTCTGAAACCAATTGGCCAATCAAAGCCAAAAATTGTGTTGAGCCTCTTTGGATAGGGGGAACGATAGTATGTTCGCGGCATCTCGGTCACATGGTCAAGATGGCTACCACGCCAATATATGGAAGCTTGGCACTAAATACTGGAGGTACTGGGTTTTATCACTTTGGGACAGAACTTTTAGTTGCAGTCTAAATACCAGGCAGGCTTCCATTGGATAAATATCCCATGTTTCATTTCAATGTGAGAAAATTATTGTTAAAAAGAAATAAAATGATGTGTATTTTATAATTATATCTGCAAGCTCAAAGAAATTGTTGCTAATTTTATATTGTCACCTCTCCTTTAAAAAGCCGGCTTGTATTCACTGCGAATCTGCATGTAAACAAACATGGCGGACAATAACTTGAAAAGGAGACGGGCAACATGTGAATTTTTTCTCATCAACTTGTTGAGCTAGGATGGCTCTATAAATAAGTAAGGTTTGAAAAGTTTTGTATGTGTAGTTTTTGTGGGAGCATGTAAAAGGTTACTATTGTCGCCTATGGAAAATATTTAGTGGTAAGCTCCCATATAGTAAAACCATTAAAATTCTCTAGAACAAGTGGATTGATTTTCAACAAACTTGGTATGTAGCATCTAAGACTCCAGCCCATCATAATTTGATCAAATGGTGACCCTAGGTTTAACCTAACTTATTTTCAGACAAATTTTATTTTGTTTGATTTGTTTGACTTTAGGTTTAACGTCTCCGTCAACAATGTATAGGTCATGTTGGAGACGCTGCTTCCAATTTTGTGGGACTTTTACCCGACATTGAGATGAAATGACATCTCAAGCAGAGCCGCCAAATGAAACCAATATGGTTTATATGCATGGACGGTCCAACTCGCAGTTCTTTTCCTGGTCATGCTTAGAACCTCTAAGCGGTTTACCAATACTCACGTGCGTGGAGCATCATGCAGCCTATCTATTTCTTTAAGCTCCGATGGGCGGGGGCGGCGGTCAAATTTTGTAACTTAGCCTTTTCTATAGGAAAAAGTAAAATAGTTCATTTTTCAGAAACTATTCCAGCCAGTGACCTGATTTATTTATTTATTTATTTATTTATTTATTTATTTATTTATTTTAGAGAAGAAAGACAAGAAGAAGGTGGAGGAATCTGGGCCAGCTATTTTTATCGGAACATATGTGTTCCCTAATGGGGATAAATACGGTAGGTGTTTGTAAGTATTCATGATAATGTTACTACTACTACCGCTACTACTAGTCTACTACTACTACTACAACTACTACTACTACTCCTACTACTCCTACTACTACTACCCGGCCCCCGCTCATCGGGGCTTGAAGAAATAAATGGGCTGCATGATACTTCCACGCAGAGCTGAAACCGACCGCACACGAGCTCTAGTAAACGTCTTGGAGGATCGAAGCCTGTCCAGGCAAAGCGGTGCCAGTCGGACCGTCCATACTTATAAATCCTTTTGGTTTCATTGGGCGGCAGGAATTGAGATGTCATGTCGTCTCAATGTCGGGTAAAAGTCCCACAAAATTGGAAGCAACGTCTAAAAAAATGACCTTTACAGTGGTGACGGGGACGTTCAACCTCAAATCAAACAAACAAACTACTACTACTAATCAAACAAACAAAACTACTACTACTACTACTGTAAGTGTTATGCTTCAACGCAGAGTTGAAACGGAATGAACTTGAGAATGTCTAAGCCTGCCAAGGCAAATGATGCGAGTTGGACCGCCCATGCATACTCGTAAACCCCTTTTGGTTTCATTGGGCGGCACTAGAAGCTTCTGTGGTGTAGTGGATATGCTACTCACCTTGTAAACCAGGGGTCGCAGGATCGATCCCGGGCTTCTCCAGGCTTTCGGATGAGTCTTTAAACCGGGGTCCCGTCTCCGCATGACCTTAGCTGTTGGTGAGGCGTAAAACTCAAACACTCACTCGCTTATTTGGCGGCAGGGATTGAGATGTCATTGTCGGGTAAAAATCCAACAAAACTGGAAGCAACGTCACAAAATTGGAAGCAACGTCACAAAATTGGAAGCAACTTCTCCAAAATGTAATAACAGATGCTCCAGCAGCTGCTATTAATTACTACCTATTACTACTACTGCTACCACAACTACTACTACTACTGCTACCGCAACTACTACTACTACTACTGCTACTACTACTAGTACTATCTTAGCTCACCAGAGCCGAAGGCTTAGGGGCAGCTTATAGGATAGGCAGTTGTCCGTCGTCGTCTGCGTCTGTCAACACTTTCAAACGACATCTCCTCTGAAGCCACTGGGCCATTTGGACCCAAATTTTATTTGTAGCATCCTTGGGCTGGGGGATTGAAAATTTGTGTTTTTTATCAAAATCGGCTCATTAGTTTGGTTGCTATGGCAACTTGTAGTTTCCATAGGCTTATAATGGGGAAAATTGAAAAATGGCATTTATTGCCAAGCGTCTGCAGATATTTTGACAAAACTTTCATAGAAATGTTCCATAGGCAATCTACTATCTGCCGTATGATTTTAGGCCTTCTGCTCATTTTTATTGATTACCATGGAAACCAAAATGAAAAAAATAAAAAATAGACAAAAAATACTTAAAAAATCATCTCCTCAGAAACCATGCATATGCTCTAGGAGGCTGAGACTTTATGAAAATATTCACCATATTGCCTTTACAGGTTTTGTGTTTTAATGAAATTTGGCCTTTTAGTTTTGTTGCTATGGCAACTTAAGAGTTTCCATTGACTTTTAATGGGGACAACTGAAAAATGGCATTTACTGCCAAGTCATTGTAGATATTTTGGCAAAACTTACATAAACATGTTCCTTGAGTAAACTTCTCTCAGCCATATGCTTTTATGTCAACCTGGGCGTCCCCTAGGTTGTGCCGGGGACATGCCCCACCCCCTTCCACTTCATAAAATGCCTTATATCTCAGAAACCTTACAGATCCCAACCCCTAAACCATATATATTATTGTTCCTTATGATAAGATGCATTAAGTGACACCAACCTGGGGGTCCCCCGGGATGTGCCGGGGACATGCCCTGCCGCCTCTATTTCATAAAATGCCATTTATCTCAGAAACCATTCAGATCCCCACCCCTAAACTATATATATTCTTGTATATTCTTGTATCCGGTATGTGCCGGGGCCATGCTCAACACCCTCCACTTCATAAAAGGCCCAATATCTCAGTAACCTTACAGGTCCCCACCCCTAAACCATATATATCCCGTTCCTTATGATAAGTCGCATTCAGTGACACCAACTTGGGGGTCCCCCATGATGTGCGGGGGCCATGCCCAATCCCCTCCACTTCATAAAAGGCTAAATATTCCAGAAACCTTATAGATCCCCACCCCAAAACCATATAATATTCGTGTTCCTTATGATAAGACACATTCAGTGACATCAACCTAGGGGTCACCCAGGGTGCGCCCGGGCCATAATCCACCCCCGACTTCACAAAAGACCATATATCTGAGAAACTGTTCAGAGCCCACCCCTAAACCATATATATTCTTGTTCCTTATGATAAGACGCAAATAGTGACACCAGCATGGGGGTCCCCCCCGGTGCCACGGGCCATGTCCCACCCCTTTACTTCATTAACATCCATATATCTCAGAAACCGTTCAGATCCCCGCCCCTAAACCATACATATTCTTGTTCCTGATGATAAGACTCCACTTAATAATAGGCCATATATCTCAGAGTGAGTGAGTGAGTGTTTGAGTTTTACGTCCCACCAACAGCTATGGTCATATGGAGACGGGACCTCGGTTTAAAGACTCATCCGAAAGTCTGGAGAAGCCCGGGATCGATCCTGCGATCCCTGGTTTACAAGGCGAGTAGCGTAACCACTACACCACGGAGGCTTCTCCATATATCTCAGAAACCATTCAAATCCCCATCCTATAATCACATATATTCTTGTTCATTGTTATTAGACACATTCAGTCAACCCTGTCTTGTGGGGTCCACAGGGGCCATTTCTCTCCCTTCCACTTTAAAAAGGGCCTCATATCTCAGAAACAGTACACATCCCAACCCCTAAACCATATATATTCTTGTGCCTTATGATAAGAGGGATTCAGTGGTACCAGCTGGCCTCTGTTGGGTCCATGTCTCATCCCTCCTCATAAAAGGCCGAATATTTCAGATACAGAGTCCACATGGGTGCTCATTTGGAAATGGGGGTTTGTTTGGGAGACTTTATAATCAATAAATTAAAACCTGAAACCATACATGGCTGCCAGTGGGCAGTGCCAGTCTGAGCTCTGGTGAGCATTGTGAGCTCTTGTTAATAATTATACTATTATTATTATCATTAGTTGTTGTTCTTGTTGCAGAAGAATATTTCTCTTGTCCTTTAGCAAAGGAGGGTAAATCGGATTGACCAGAGAAAGATATTTCACTTGCATCGATCGAGTCGCTTTTATCATAGGTTGATGAAAATTGGACTGACCAGAGAAAACCCACCAGGCCTTCCGTTGCTTCCGTTCTACATTCATAAAAGATAGCGTATACTATCTTTAAGTTTCTGTCCTTTCAGAAGGGGAATACATACAGTCAGATGGTGGCATTATTCGATTTGGTAAAGGAAAACAGACCACAGCGGAGGGCAGCGTGTATGATGGCGAGTGGTCGGAGGACAAAATGAACGGCAAAGGGACACTCTCACACCCTTCAGGGTCTGTGTATGAGGGGGAATTCGTTCAAAATCAGTTTCATGGGCGAGGAAAATATATGTGGCCAAATGGATCATTCTATGACGGAGATTTTATAGAAAATAGGTAATAATGGATACACGCACGCACGTCCACGCCAGTTTGAAGATGAGCCACTTCATGAGAAAACCTGTTTGTACCATCAAACGATAGTGGTGGGGTATTACTATACCCTTCGGGTTCCGTATGTCCGCACCATTTCCGATCGATAACTTGAATATTTTTATACCCCCCACATACAACTATGGTTGGGGGATATACTTTTTTCGCGTTGTCTGTCCATCCGTCCGTCTGTCCTCCAATTATTTTCATTTTTGCTCAATATCTTGAAAACCAATTAATGGATTTTGATCATTTTTAGCTCACCAGAGCCGAAGGCTCCGGGGGAGCTTATAGGATAGGCAGTTGTCCGTCGTCGTCGTCTGTGTCGTCTGCGTCTGCGTCTTCGTCAACATTTTCAAACGACATCTCCTCTGAAGCCACTGGGCCGATTCAGCCCAAATTTCATATGTAGCATCCTTAGGCAGGGGGATTGAAAGTTTGTGTTTTTAATGAAAATCGGCTCATTAGTTTGGTTGCTATGGCAACTTAGAGTGCCCATAGACTTATAATGGGGAAAATATAAAAATGGCATTTACTGCCAAGCCTCTGCAGATATTTTGACAAAACTTTCAAAGAAATGTTCCATAGGCGATCTACTATCTGCTGTATGATTTTAGGCCTTCTGCTCATTTTTGTTGGTTGCCATGGAAACCAAAATAAAAAAATAGACAAAAAATACTTAAAAAATCATCTCCTCAGAAACCGTATGCTCTATGAGGCTGAGAGTTTATGGAAATATTCACCATATTTGCCTTTACAGGTTTCGTGTTTTTTATGAAATTCGGCTCTTTAGTTTGGTTGCTATGGCAACTTAGATTTTCCATAGACTTATTATGGGGAAAATTGAAAAATAGCATTAACTACAAAGCCTTTGCAGATATTTTGACAAAACTTTCATAGAAATGTTCCTTTAGGAAACTTCTCTCAGCCATATGCTTTTATGTCAACCTGGGGGTCCAGTAGGTTGTGCCGGGGCCATGCACTGCCCCCCAGTACTTCATAAAATGCCTTATATCTCAGAAACCTTACAAATCCCCACCCCTAAACCATATATATTCTTGTTTCTATTGATAAGACGCATTCATTGACACCAACCTGGAGGTCCTCCGGGATGCGCCGAGGCCATGCCCCACCCCCTCCACTTCATAAAAGGCCCAATATCTCGGAAACCATTCAGATCCCCACCCCTGAACCCTATATACTCTTGTTCCTTATGATAAGACCCATTCAGTGACATCAAACTGGGGGTCCCCCGGGATGCGCCGGGGCCATGTCCCGCCCCTCCATTTCATAAAAGGCCCAATATCTCGGAAACCTTACAGATCCCCACCCCTAAACCATATATATTCTTGCTCCTTATGATAAGACACATTCATTGACCCCAAATTGGGGGTCTTCCGGGGTGCGCCGGAGCCATGCCCCACCCCTTCACTTCACAAAAGGCCATATATCTCAGAAACTGTTCAGATCCCTACCCCTAAACCATATATGTTCTTGTTCATTATGATGAGACACATTCAGTGACACCAACCTGGGGGTCCCCAGAGATGTGCTGGGGCCATGCCCCACCCCCTCCATTTCATAATATCACAATATCTCGGAAACCTTACAGATCTCCACCCCTAAACCATATATATTCTTGTACCTTATGATAAGACACATTCATTGACACCAACCTGGGGGTCTCCCTGGGCCTTGCCCCACCCCTGCACTTCACAAAATGCCTTTTATCTCAGAAACTGTTCAGAGCCCCACCCCTAAACCATATATATTCATCTTCCTTATGATAAGGCACATTCATTAACACCAGCTTGTGAGTCCCTGGGGCATGCCCGGGCCCTGCTCCACCGCTTTACTTCATTAAAAGCCACATATCTCAGACATAGTTCAGATCCCCACCCCTAAACCATATATATTCTTGTTCCCTATGATAAGACTCATTCAGTCACACCAACTTGGGGGTCTCTTTGTGCTGAGGCAATGTGCCCCGCCCTTCCACTTCATAAAAGGCCATATATATCAGAAACCATTCAAATCCCCACCCCATATTCATATATGTTCTTGTTCCTTATTATTAGCACACCTACTGTAGGGGTTTCCGCAGGGGCCAGTCCTCTCCTTTCCACTTCATGAAAGGATATCTTGGATACCGTTCAGATTCCCACCCCTAAACCATATATATACTTGGTCCTTATGATAAGACACATTTAGGGACAACAATCTTGGGCTTTCCTGGGAACGACAGGGCATGCTCCAACCCCTCCACTTATATCTCCAGCCATGCAGATCCCCACTGCTAAACCATATATATTCTTGTTCTTTGTGATAAGACACATTTAGTGACACCAACCAGGGCTCCATTGGGTCCATGCCCCACCCCCTCTACTTGATAAAAGGCCTAATGTTTCATATACTGAGTCCACATGGGTGCTCATTTGGATATGGGGGTTCATTTGGCAGATTAAAATGATATCATGTTAAAATACATGGCTGCAATTGGGCAGTGCCCACCTGAGCTCTGGTGAGCATAGTGGCCCATGGGCCTCTTGTTTTTATATAAATTGATACTGACAACCTGTAGCCTGGGATTGTAATGCGGCATCTTGCGTCTATTTTCAGCAGAATTATGGCCCTTGAATGACACGAAAACATTCGTTTCTGCTCAATATCTTGAGAAATTTGGCATGTGAATTTATGTTGACAAATTATAGTTTAGGATTGTTAAACAGCATTTCGGGTCTATTTTCAGCAGACTTATGACCCTTGAATGATGTCAAAAACTCGTTTCCGCTCAATATCTTGAGAAAGAAGTGATGAATTTGGATCAAATTTTGCAAGATATAGTTTGGGATTGTTACACAGTGTTTTTTGCGCCTATTTTCAGCAGAATTATGACCCTTGAATGACGTCAGAAATTAGTTTCCATTCAAAATCTTGAGAAAGAATTGATTGATGTTGATCAAATTTGGTATGTGAATTTATGTTGGCAAAATATAACTTAGGACTGTTACTCGGCTTTTTGCATCAATATCCAGCAGAGTTATGGCCCTTTAAAGACCTCAAAAATTGTTTTAGACTTGTGGGGTATTTAGTAAGCCATGCTTACTGACATGTAGTTTTCATAAATGCGTATACATTTGTATGGGGAATGTGTATGGACAAAATCAGTCAAATTTTGACAGAGTTATTGCCCTTGTCAGTTCCTAATAAGTGTTTTTGGCATTTCCGATCGATAATTTGAGTATATTTTTACGGTTTTCTTCAAATTTTGTATATGCATTGGTATTGGGAATGTGTGCAAAATTCGTTAGCATTTGACAAAGATATGGTCATTAACAATTCCAGTTAAATGGTTTTTGGGCTAAATGGCACATATGGACGAAACTTCACTGATATATAGACTACTAAAGGAAGCATTTTGTAGCCAATGAATACCACTCTAACCATCATTGATCTTGAGTTATCTGCCCAAGTCAGTGCCTAATAAATGTGGGGTTTTTTTGTCACGTAGTGACAAGTTGAGCTTTTGGGATCACTTATCGTCCGTCGTCCGTCGTGCGTGCGTCCGTGCGCAAACAATTTCTTCAAACGACATCTCCTCCTAAACCACTGATCGGATTTTGAACAAACTTCACAGGAATGATCCTTAGGTGGTCCCCTTTCAAAGTTGTTCAAATGGTTCCGGTCCGTTGCACATATAGGTCACAGGAGCCAAAAATAGTTTTTTTTCACCGAAAACTTAAAAAATCTTCTTCTCTGAAACCGCAAGGCCCTGGACTTTGATAATTAGTATGAAGCTTCATCTAGTGGACCCCTACCAAGATTGTTCAAATTATAGTGCTGGGGCTAAAAAAAACCCGTTTCGGGGCCCTTTGGTTTTACATGGGCTTATATAGGGAAAATCTTAAAAAATCTTCTTCTCTGAAACCGCAAGGCCCAGGTCTTTGATATTTGGAATGAAGCTTCATCTAGTGGACCCCTACCAAGATTGTTCAAATTATAGTGCTGGGGCCAAAAATGCCCCCGCCCCAGGGCCCTTTAATTTGGTTTTACATGGGCTTATATAGGGAAAATCTTTTAAAAAAATCTTCTTCTCTGAAACCGCAAGGCCCAGGTCTTTGATATTTGGTATGAAGCTTCATCTAGTGGACCCCTACCAAGATTGTTCAAATAATAATGCTGGGGCCAAAAATGCCCCCGCCCCGGGGCCCTTTTGTTTCACATGGGCTTATATAGGGAAAATCTTTAAAAAATTTTCTTCTCTGAAACTGCAAGGCCCATGTCTTTGCTATTTGGTATGAAGCTTCATCTAGTAGACCCCTACCAAGATTGTTCAAATTATAGTGCTGGGGCCAAAATGCCCCCGCCCCGGGGCCCTTTGGTTTTACATAGGCTTATATAGGGAAAATCTTTAAAAATCTTCTTCTCTGAAACTACAAGGCCCAGGTCTTTGATATTTGGTATGAAGCTTCATCTTGTGGACCTCTACCAAGATTTTCAAATTATAGCACTGAGACCAAAAATGCCCCCGCCATGTGGCCTTTTGGTTTTACATAGACTTATATAGAGAAAATCTTTAAAAATCTTCTTCTCTGAAACCACAAGGCTTAGGTCTTTGATATTTGTTATGAAGCTTCAGCTAGTGGACCTCTATCAAGATTGTTCAAATTATAGCCCCCAGTCAAGGGCCATTTGGTTTTACATATATTAATATAGCGAAAAGCTTGAAAAATCTTCTTCTCTGAAACCACAAGGCTTAGGTCTTTGATATTTATTATGAAGCTTCAGCTAGTTGTTTGATATTTATTATGAAGCTTCAGCTAGTTGACCTCTACCAAGATTGTTCAAATTATAGCCCTGAGACCAAAAATGCCCCAGCAACGTGGCCCTTTGGTTTTACATAGACTTAGGGAAAATCTTTAAAAATTCTTCTTCTCTGAAACCACAAGGCCCAGGTCTTTGCTATTTGGTATGAAGTTTCATCTAGTGGACCCCTACCAAGATTATTCAAATTATAGTGCTGGGGCCAAAAAAGTCCCTGCCCTGGGGCCCTTTGGTTTCACCAAGGCATATATAGGGAAAATCTTTAAAATCTTCTTCTCTGAAACCACAAGGCCTAGGTCTTTGCTATTTGGTGTGAAATTTCATCTAGTGGACCTCTTTCAAGATTGTTCAGATTATAGTGCTGGGGCCAAAAATGCCCCCGCCAGAGACCCTTTGGTTTTACATAGACTTATATAGGGAAATCTTTAAAAATCTTCTTCCCTAAAACCTCAAGGCCATGGTCTTTGATATTTGGTATGGAGCTTCATCTAGTGGACCTCTACCAAGATTGTTCAAATTATAGCCCTCGGGCCACAAATGCCCCCTTTGGTTTTACATAGACTTATACAGAGATAATCTTTGAAAATCTTCTTCTCTGAAACAGCAAGGCCCAGGTCTTTGATATTTGATGTGTAGCTTCATCTAGTAGACCTTAGCCAAGATTGTTCAAATTATAGCCTTTGTTGATATTTGGTATGAAGCTTCACCTTTTAGACCTCCTCAACATTATGCACAATATAACCCTGGGGTCAATAATGGGCCTCCCCGGGGCCCACTTGTTACTCTATGGATCAGGTGAGGGATCCAAGGCCATCATGGCCCTCTTGTTTATAGTTTTGGCGTTTCCGATTGATAACTTGAGTATTTTTTCACAGGTTTTCATCAAATTTTGCATATGCATTGGTATTGGAAATGTGTGGGTTGGGATTATTAATTGACAAAATTCTGAACATTGACAGGGTTATGGCCATTAACAATTCCCATTACATGTTTTTGAGCTCTTTTACTAAAGCAAACCTTCACAGATATATAGACCACTGAAGGAAGCATATTGTGGCCAAGGAGCATCACTCTGACTATCCTTGATCTTGATTTATCTGCCCTTAATGGATGTGAAAAAATGGGTTTGGCCTGTTTCTCCTTTGCTAAATGGAATATCTTGATGAACTTTTACAGATGTATAAACCACAAAAGGAAGCTTATTATGAGCAAGGACAGTCACTCTAACAATTCCATTCTTCAGTTATCTGCCCTTGATATATGTAAAATTGTTTTTTGTTTACTATATGGAATACATTGATGAAATTTTATAGATGTATAGAACACTAAAGAAAGCCTATTGTTGCCCAGGAATCATACTCTGACCATTTTAGGTCCTGAATTACCTGCCCTTGAATATGATATGGAAAAGGCAGATGAAACTTCAAAGATATATAGTGAAATTTCGCTATTAAGACAACCTAAAATTAAGACTAATTCTGTTTTTAAAAGCCTATTTAGAAGGGTGCAGCTGTTCTTTCTCCGTGTTTTCGGCACACAATGTCCTCTGGTCAGGGACCACCTTTGGGGCAGTTCAAAAGTGGTCTTAATAGAGGAATGTTACTGTATTGAGCACTAAAGCTACTATAAAGTAGGCAAGAACTGCTGCTTTGGTTATTCGTTAACGGGTACCTACAACCTATGTCTTGGAACAGAAATAATAAAAATAATGTATACCCACATAAACCCGAGTTTTCTCTGTTTAAAGTGTGATTTAGAGGGGTGTCCATGACACGGACTTGTTAACATGACGAAGAGTTGATTTGGTTGGTTGGTTGATTTGAGGTTTAACGTCCCCGTCAACACTGTACAGGTCATTTTGGAGACGTTGCTTCCAATTTCATGGGACTTTTACCCGATATTGAGATGAAATGTCATCTCAAACCCTGCCGCCCAATGAAACCAATAGGGTTTATGTGCATGGACGGTCCGATGCGCACAACTTTTCCTGGGTCGGCTTAGAACCTCTAAGCCGTTTACCAGTACTTATGTGCGGTCGGTTTCAGCTCTGCGTGGAAGCATCATGCAGCCCAATCTATTTCTTCAAGCCCCGATGGATGGGCGGGATGAAGAGTTGAAGTATTTTTATTCCTTTTTCTAGGTTGGAAGGCAAGGGATTTTTCACTGATACAGAAGGTCAGATATGGACGGGACAGTTTAGATACAAGGCTGCACCAGGATTACAATTTCAGTTAAGATTAGACTGAGACAACTGACAGAACTTTTCTCTTTTCATGAAAGCCAGCATTTGTGTCAAGTCAAACAACAGCCTCATTTTTGCAGTCGAAGAGTAGGTTATTCTTCATAGATGTTCGGAATGAAACTGATGATTTGACATCACTATTATAATACATTCGTGCTAAGAAAGGCATTTTTCAGATTACATATATTTCTTTTCTCTGCTTCAACCCTTTTTGTACCCAATGGAGTCTTCCGAATTATATATAGCGGGAGACCATTTCAAAATTTTAGGGGTGTCAGGTTGTGTTTTCTTCAAAATTTATTTGGGAAACGGCTTAACTTTTTGCAAACAGTGTAGGCCCTGATCAGACGCCGCGTATTGCGGCGTCTGATCTGGGCCTGCACTTTTTGCCAAGGTACCCTTTAGGGGTTTCTGGTACTGCATGGGTTAATTGAATGCTGTAGACTGGCCTCTGAATGTGTTCTTTAGCTCAACCTGTGTGAGTCGGTTCTAACATCAACCTACACTCTAGTGTATTGGAGCAGAATTGAGAGCAATTAAGATTACCCTGAAACCCCAACTTATCCCGATATAAAATGAAGTTTGCATGATTAGTCAGTACTATCAGATATGCTGATTCATGGGTTGTTCACATTGATCATGTTTATAACATTGTTGTTAAAACCTTGAGATGCAAAATTGCATCTGAAAATGTCGTCTGTTTGTGTCGTGTGCTGAATCTTCTTGCAGACTTCGAGAATAACAGTTTTGCATACAGGCAAACAGTGTGGATCCAGATCAGACCGAATCCCACGTTATTCACATTGATCATGTTTATAACAGTGTTGTTAAACCTTAAGATGCAAAAATGCATCTGAAAATGTCATCTGCTTATGTCGTCTGCTGCGTCTTCTTGCAAACTTCTGAGAAAAATAGTTTTGCACATAGGCAAACAGTGTGGACCCAGATCAGACTGATCAGACTGCTCCTAAAGGAGCAGTCTGATCTGGGTCCACACTGTTTGCAATAATGACTTTTAAAGTAACCAGCAGACAACAAATCAGACGACAATTGTTTAATTAGCATTTGAAGAGTGAAGGCTGTTTGTACCATAGAAGTAAAGAGGATTCTCTATATAAAGTAAAGTTTACATGGGTAAACTAAATTAGAATCGCCTGTTTCTAACAAGACATAAGCATATTTATCCTTTAAGGGGAATGGATACGCCTTTAGGGGAGGTAACTCATTAAGATAACAAACCCGTGAGACATAGTGCTTTTTTCACATCACCAAAATGGCAACTTTTCTGATGAAAATGCGTGATATTTTTCTTATTTATACAGCAAGCCTGGGCTGTGGGTGCTCGTTAGAACCGCCTCATTGAGGCTGTTCTAACGATCTAACGAGTACCCACAACCTATGTGTTGGAGCAGAAATAAAAAAAATGTACACCCCCGTAAACCCCAGTTTTCTCTGTATAAAGTGGAGTTTAGGGGTGTTCATTTCACGGACTTGTTCTCGTGATGTCCTTCAAACGTAAATTCTTTCCTTTAAGAGTAAGAGTAGACCCCTCTGGGACAGTGTGTATAGAAAAGCGAACAAGAAGTCCCGAAAGTTGTCTCCCTTTGAAAAATGGTGAAAAAATCTGCCAGGCATGTATCCACTCACCACTGTAGACTGGTACAGGTACCTAGGCAAACAGTGTAGATCTAGATGACACTGATCATAACGAAACGTCTCATCAAGGTCTACACTGTTTGTCACCATGTAAATAATTTTGACTAAACTTCACTTTTACCATAAATGGACGTGAATGGAATGGTCCATTTCCAAAACTCAGGGATGAAAGGGCTGAATGTGGAATGAGCCAGGGCACTGCAAAATCTACAAAATGACATATGAGCCCCGCCAAGCGAATTTGTGTCTTCGAGCATTCCGTCATGACAAATTTTAACTGCGCATGCCCAGCCATTCAGTGGGGCCAGGGGTATGGCTTTCTGTCTGAAGGTTCCTCTTGATTCACTGCTCGCATAGGCGATAAGTACCAAAATCGCTTGACGGGGCCCATATATGACTGGCAAATACAGTTCGGGCTGCACATTCGCACAGTATGATCAGCGTTCACAAGAACGTTCAACCGACGCTGACAAGCAAAGATTGATATGACTGCGTGTAGATGACTGGCCTTTTAGATTCTACAGTGCTGCGTTCACATGATTTCGTAAGGTATGTCCGAATCATGGAAACCGAAAAATAAAATATAATTATGTAAATAAAACAAAAACGTACATGTATTTATTTGTTGATTCTGATATTCTTTCCTTTATATATGGCTTCGTACTGAACTGAGATTTCAAGGCATTTTTGTGCCTGCGTGTCCTAGTGGGTAAGAGCGCCGTCTCTTAATCAGTGTCTCTCACCGCTGTGGGTTCGAGCCATGATGTGAGACGCCAATTCTGGAACGGAAGGTCAGGTGGTTTTACTCCGGGTATCTGATTAACGATCTCTCGAAATAATCATGAAAGGGCCGTAAAACCAAAACCCCGCAAAAAGGAAGGTCTTTTTGGATGCGTTTATAGGGAGCTTACCACTAAATGTTTTCCATAGGCGACAATAGTAACCTTTTACACGCTCCCACAAAAACTACACATACAAATCCTTTCAAACCTTACTTGTTTATAGAGCCACCCTTGCTCAACAAGTTAATGAGAAAAAATCCACATGCTGTCCGGCTCATTTTCAAGTTATGGTCCGCCATGTTTGTTGACCTTCAGATTCGCAGTGAATGACAAGCACATTTTTTTAACGCAGGGTGCCCATATAAAATCAGCAACAATTTCTATGAGCTTGCAGATATAATTATAAAACATGCATCATTTCATTTCCTTATAAATATCCTTTACTCACATTGGAATGAAACGTGGGATATATATCCAATGGAAGCAAGCTTGGTATTTAGACTGCAACTAAAAGCTCTGTCCCAAAGTGATAAAACCCGGCACCTCCGGCATTTAGTGCAATGCTACCTATAGGATCAATGCTTTACCCTTTAAAGTGGCTTAGCTTTCCTTCTGTACATTAAGTGAGATATCCACAATCAAAATCAATATGTTTTAGTTGCTTGTTCCAGAGTATATCTTAGAAAAATTGGTGTTTCATTCAATACTGTCATTCTGCGGCCAATGGCTCCGAACAATGAATGATGAAAAAATAGCTCAAGTGATCACCTTCTGCTCTGAGACAGCAAACAATCCATAGCCCATCTACTTCTGGTTTACTGCTTTCTGTGGTATGTCTTCAACCTGAAGAGAGAACAGTATGCTCTTCAAATCTGTTTGAAAGAGGTACTTTTACTGATTTTAGAGCATAACTGTTGTTTCAGTGCATTTTTGAGCATCATGTGCCATAACCGCCATTGTCACGTTTACAACAGACAATAGTAGATTATTTCCCTTTGCTCAAAATTAAATTCAGCCATGTTACAAATTGTGGAACTGAACAAAAAAGATCAATTTTACAGTTTACCACAGAAAAGATGCATTGCCCTTTTGACTGTGACACTACGCCAGGCTCGGGCCATTTGTCCCTCCAGGCGACAGTGTAACAAAGGCACTTTACTTGTTATCAATGTCTTAAATTACACCTTTCTTGCACATATGTTACTGCACAGCATTGCTCTATGCTATCTAAAGCTCTTGATGGCTATAATACTGTCAATGGGCACTACAAAAAAAAACCCAGTGGTCTAGTCCCCTTACCCCACCCACTCCAATATGAATCTCCCAATTAACAGCAAATGACCAGCCAACTGTTGCTTCTCTATTTTAAAACAATGTAAACAATCATTTTATTTCCTCCTGTTATCAGAAAAGCAGCAATTAGCATCAAATTTCTCATCTAAGCACCATTATAACTGTATATTTTGGTATATTTAGGAAGAGCTCATTTACTTATAAAATCTGTTCTGATGAAGATCTGTATGCTATTATAAACATCCAAACTGAAGGCAGCTCTGTCATATACTTGTGATGCTATTGTAGAATGTTACCATGGCAACCATGACCTTTGCACTATGTATTCATTTGTGTGTCTAAGCACTAGCAACATCACATGGTTGGAAAAGAGCCCCTGCTTAGATGCAGGCTTTGTTTTGCAGGCAAGCGATGATAGCCGTGCTTTGATACGCAAATGCATAGATTATCGCCTAAGTCAAGGAATGCTGGAAAAAACCAAGCTCAACTCTAATACACAGAAGTGTGAGGCCTCCAACTGGAGTATGCGAAGGTCTTTACCAAAGAATAATACCTTTATTCGTAATTTTGCTGGGAGTGCTCATAGTGCAGGGCATAATATCAACCATGGCCCTGGTGAATCAGTATTTAAGCTTTGTAAACTGGTCGGCTCACCAATTTCTCCGGGTACACGGGTAGCTCGAACTTTAAACAGGTATCAGAAAATCCATGAAAGCGACAAAAAGCGTAAGAAAATGAAAACTTATAAGGACTCTAGATGTCGAAAGAGAAGAGCTCTTTTCAATTTGTATGAAAAACAGCAAGAAGAGGCTAAATATCAAAAAAACATACTGCTGCCTGTGTGGCCGGAGAAATTCAGAGCTGATCATACGTACACGAATTTAGATAAGCCCAAAAGAGTTAAAAAGAATAAAAATAGCTTCTGATTCTTGTTTTGTAAACTTACTTTACATTATACAATGGGGGTTATGGAGTTTAGAACAATGCCCTTGTTTTTGGCAGGACGTTCTTTCCATATTTGTCCCCTGCGGCTCTAGAACAAGATGACTAGGTTTGATGCAAACGCCATTGTGGCATAAATGTGACACCTCCAATCAGTGACCTTCAGCATCATGAGATGCAAAATCAGCCTTCAGAATTTTATTTGCTGCCATGTAAGCAATTCTATGAGTCCGTTCCATTTGCTTTGTCGCATCTGGCCAGTGCACCAACATTTTCCCATATTTCCCGGCCCCCACCCACACATTACAATGCTGTGGTCCCTGATCAGAGAGTTTGTTTTTTTTTTCGCTAATTTTTCTAGCAGACTTTCCATGAAAGCATCCATTTTGTCTGGAATGATCCCAGAATATCAGACGGGTGCAAAAAAGCCTCGTTTCAAACAGAAATAAGAAGTTTCGAGAAGTACCTGATTTTTTGGCTATAGGGAGCTTACCACTAAATGTTTTCCATAGGCGACAATAGTAACCTTTTACACGCTCCCACAAAAACTACACATACAAATCCTTTCAAACCTTACTTGTTTATAGAGCCACCCTTGCTCAACAAGTTAATGAGAAAAAATCCACATGCTGTCCGGCTCATTTTCAAGTTATGGTCCGCCATGTTTGTTGACCTTCAGATTCGCAGTGAATGACAAGCACATTTTTTTAACGCAGGGTGCCCATATAAAATCAGCAACAATTTCTATGAGCTTGCAGATATAATTATAAAACATGCATCATTTCATTTCCTTATAAATATCCTTTACTCACATTGGAATGAAACGTGGGATATATATCCAATGGAAGCAAGCTTGGTATTTAGACTGCAACTAAAAGCTCTGTCCCAAAGTGATAAAACCCGGCACCTCCGGCATTTAGTGCAATGCTACCTATAGGATCAATGCTTTACCCTTTAAAGTGGCTTAGCTTTCCTTCTGTACATTAAGTGAGATATCCACAATCAAAATCAATATGTTTTAGTTGCTTGTTCCAGAGTATATCTTAGAAAAATTGGTGTTTCATTCAATACTGTCATTCTGCGGCCAATGGCTCCGAACAATGAATGATGAAAAAATAGCTCAAGTGATCACCTTCTGCTCTGAGACAGCAAACAATCCATAGCCCATCTACTTCTGGTTTACTGCTTTCTGTGGTATGTCTTCAACCTGAAGAGAGAACAGTATGCTCTTCAAATCTGTTTGAAAGAGGTACTTTTACTGATTTTAGAGCATAACTGTTGTTTCAGTGCATTTTTGAGCATCATGTGCCATAACCGCCATTGTCACGTTTACAACAGACAATAGTAGATTATTTCCCTTTGCTCAAAATTAAATTCAGCCATGTTACAAATTGTGGAACTGAACAAAAAAGATCAATTTTACAGTTTACCACAGAAAAGATGCATTGCCCTTTTGACTGTGACACTACGCCAGGCTCGGGCCATTTGTCCCTCCAGGCGACAGTGTAACAAAGGCACTTTACTTGTTATCAATGTCTTAAATTACACCTTTCTTGCACATATGTTACTGCACAGCATTGCTCTATGCTATCTAAAGCTCTTGATGGCTATAATACTGTCAATGGGCACTACAAAAAAAAACCCAGTGGTCTAGTCCCCTTACCCCACCCACTCCAATATGAATCTCCCAATTAACAGCAAATGACCAGCCAACTGTTGCTTCTCTATTTTAAAACAATGTAAACAATCATTTTATTTCCTCCTGTTATCAGAAAAGCAGCAATTAGCATCAAATTTCTCATCTAAGCACCATTATAACTGTATATTTTGGTATATTTAGGAAGAGCTCATTTACTTATAAAATCTGTTCTGATGAAGATCTGTATGCTATTATAAACATCCAAACTGAAGGCAGCTCTGTCATATACTTGTGATGCTATTGTAGAATGTTACCATGGCAACCATGACCTTTGCACTATGTATTCATTTGTGTGTCTAAGCACTAGCAACATCACATGGTTGGAAAAGAGCCCCTGCTTAGATGCAGGCTTTGTTTTGCAGGCAAGCGATGATAGCCGTGCTTTGATACGCAAATGCATAGATTATCGCCTAAGTCAAGGAATGCTGGAAAAAACCAAGCTCAACTCTAATACACAGAAGTGTGAGGCCTCCAACTGGAGTATGCGAAGGTCTTTACCAAAGAATAATACCTTTATTCGTAATTTTGCTGGGAGTGCTCATAGTGCAGGGCATAATATCAACCATGGCCCTGGTGAATCAGTATTTAAGCTTTGTAAACTGGTCGGCTCACCAATTTCTCCGGGTACACGGGTAGCTCGAACTTTAAACAGGTATCAGAAAATCCATGAAAGCGACAAAAAGCGTAAGAAAATGAAAACTTATAAGGACTCTAGATGTCGAAAGAGAAGAGCTCTTTTCAATTTGTATGAAAAACAGCAAGAAGAGGCTAAATATCAAAAAAACATACTGCTGCCTGTGTGGCCGGAGAAATTCAGAGCTGATCATACGTACACGAATTTAGATAAGCCCAAAAGAGTTAAAAAGAATAAAAATAGCTTCTGATTCTTGTTTTGTAAACTTACTTTACATTATACAATGGGGGTTATGGAGTTTAGAACAATGCCCTTGTTTTTGGCAGGACGTTCTTTCCATATTTGTCCCCTGCGGCTCTAGAACAAGATGACTAGGTTTGATGCAAACGCCATTGTGGCATAAATGTGACACCTCCAATCAGTGACCTTCAGCATCATGAGATGCAAAATCAGCCTTCAGAATTTTATTTGCTGCCATGTAAGCAATTCTATGAGTCCGTTCCATTTGCTTTGTCGCATCTGGCCAGTGCACCAACATTTTCCCATATTTCCCGGCCCCCACCCACACATTACAATGCTGTGGTCCCTGATCAGAGAGTTTGTTTTTTTTTTCGCTAATTTTTCTAGCAGACTTTCCATGAAAGCATCCATTTTGTCTGGAATGATCCCAGAATATCAGACGGGTGCAAAAAAGCCTCGTTTCAAACAGAAATAAGAAGTTTCGAGAAGTACCTGATTTTTTGGCTATAGGGAGCTTACCACTAAATGTTTTCCATAGGCGACAATAGTAACCTTTTACACGCTCCCACAAAAACTACACATACAAATCCTTTCAAACCTTACTTGTTTATAGAGCCACCCTTGCTCAACAAGTTAATGAGAAAAAATCCACATGCTGTCCGGCTCATTTTCAAGTTATGGTCCGCCATGTTTGTTGACCTTCAGATTCGCAGTGAATGACAAGCACATTTTTTTAACGCAGGGTGCCCATATAAAATCAGCAACAATTTCTATGAGCTTGCAGATATAATTATAAAACATGCATCATTTCATTTCCTTATAAATATCCTTTACTCACATTGGAATGAAACGTGGGATATATATCCAATGGAAGCAAGCTTGGTATTTAGACTGCAACTAAAAGCTCTGTCCCAAAGTGATAAAACCCGGCACCTCCGGCATTTAGTGCAATGCTACCTATAGGATCAATGCTTTACCCTTTAAAGTGGCTTAGCTTTCCTTCTGTACATTAAGTGAGATATCCACAATCAAAATCAATATGTTTTAGTTGCTTGTTCCAGAGTATATCTTAGAAAAATTGGTGTTTCATTCAATACTGTCATTCTGCGGCCAATGGCTCCGAACAATGAATGATGAAAAAATAGCTCAAGTGATCACCTTCTGCTCTGAGACAGCAAACAATCCATAGCCCATCTACTTCTGGTTTACTGCTTTCTGTGGTATGTCTTCAACCTGAAGAGAGAACAGTATGCTCTTCAAATCTGTTTGAAAGAGGTACTTTTACTGATTTTAGAGCATAACTGTTGTTTCAGTGCATTTTTGAGCATCATGTGCCATAACCGCCATTGTCACGTTTACAACAGACAATAGTAGATTATTTCCCTTTGCTCAAAATTAAATTCAGCCATGTTACAAATTGTGGAACTGAACAAAAAAGATCAATTTTACAGTTTACCACAGAAAAGATGCATTGCCCTTTTGACTGTGACACTACGCCAGGCTCGGGCCATTTGTCCCTCCAGGCGACAGTGTAACAAAGGCACTTTACTTGTTATCAATGTCTTAAATTACACCTTTCTTGCACATATGTTACTGCACAGCATTGCTCTATGCTATCTAAAGCTCTTGATGGCTATAATACTGTCAATGGGCACTACAAAAAAAAACCCAGTGGTCTAGTCCCCTTACCCCACCCACTCCAATATGAATCTCCCAATTAACAGCAAATGACCAGCCAACTGTTGCTTCTCTATTTTAAAACAATGTAAACAATCATTTTATTTCCTCCTGTTATCAGAAAAGCAGCAATTAGCATCAAATTTCTCATCTAAGCACCATTATAACTGTATATTTTGGTATATTTAGGAAGAGCTCATTTACTTATAAAATCTGTTCTGATGAAGATCTGTATGCTATTATAAACATCCAAACTGAAGGCAGCTCTGTCATATACTTGTGATGCTATTGTAGAATGTTACCATGGCAACCATGACCTTTGCACTATGTATTCATTTGTGTGTCTAAGCACTAGCAACATCACATGGTTGGAAAAGAGCCCCTGCTTAGATGCAGGCTTTGTTTTGCAGGCAAGCGATGATAGCCGTGCTTTGATACGCAAATGCATAGATTATCGCCTAAGTCAAGGAATGCTGGAAAAAACCAAGCTCAACTCTAATACACAGAAGTGTGAGGCCTCCAACTGGAGTATGCGAAGGTCTTTACCAAAGAATAATACCTTTATTCGTAATTTTGCTGGGAGTGCTCATAGTGCAGGGCATAATATCAACCATGGCCCTGGTGAATCAGTATTTAAGCTTTGTAAACTGGTCGGCTCACCAATTTCTCCGGGTACACGGGTAGCTCGAACTTTAAACAGGTATCAGAAAATCCATGAAAGCGACAAAAAGCGTAAGAAAATGAAAACTTATAAGGACTCTAGATGTCGAAAGAGAAGAGCTCTTTTCAATTTGTATGAAAAACAGCAAGAAGAGGCTAAATATCAAAAAAACATACTGCTGCCTGTGTGGCCGGAGAAATTCAGAGCTGATCATACGTACACGAATTTAGATAAGCCCAAAAGAGTTAAAAAGAATAAAAATAGCTTCTGATTCTTGTTTTGTAAACTTACTTTACATTATACAATGGGGGTTATGGAGTTTAGAACAATGCCCTTGTTTTTGGCAGGACGTTCTTTCCATATTTGTCCCCTGCGGCTCTAGAACAAGATGACTAGGTTTGATGCAAACGCCATTGTGGCATAAATGTGACACCTCCAATCAGTGACCTTCAGCATCATGAGATGCAAAATCAGCCTTCAGAATTTTATTTGCTGCCATGTAAGCAATTCTATGAGTCCGTTCCATTTGCTTTGTCGCATCTGGCCAGTGCACCAACATTTTCCCATATTTCCCGGCCCCCACCCACACATTACAATGCTGTGGTCCCTGATCAGAGAGTTTGTTTTTTTTTTCGCTAATTTTTCTAGCAGACTTTCCATGAAAGCATCCATTTTGTCTGGAATGATCCCAGAATATCAGACGGGTGCAAAAAAGCCTCGTTTCAAACAGAAATAAGAAGTTTCGAGAAGTACCTGATTTTTTGGCTATAGGGAGCTTACCACTAAATGTTTTCCATAGGCGACAATAGTAACCTTTTACACGCTCCCACAAAAACTACACATACAAATCCTTTCAAACCTTACTTGTTTATAGAGCCACCCTTGCTCAACAAGTTAATGAGAAAAAATCCACATGCTGTCCGGCTCATTTTCAAGTTATGGTCCGCCATGTTTGTTGACCTTCAGATTCGCAGTGAATGACAAGCACATTTTTTTAACGCAGGGTGCCCATATAAAATCAGCAACAATTTCTATGAGCTTGCAGATATAATTATAAAACATGCATCATTTCATTTCCTTATAAATATCCTTTACTCACATTGGAATGAAACGTGGGATATATATCCAATGGAAGCAAGCTTGGTATTTAGACTGCAACTAAAAGCTCTGTCCCAAAGTGATAAAACCCGGCACCTCCGGCATTTAGTGCAATGCTACCTATAGGATCAATGCTTTACCCTTTAAAGTGGCTTAGCTTTCCTTCTGTACATTAAGTGAGATATCCACAATCAAAATCAATATGTTTTAGTTGCTTGTTCCAGAGTATATCTTAGAAAAATTGGTGTTTCATTCAATACTGTCATTCTGCAGCCAATGGCTCCGAACAATGAATGATGAAAAAATAGCTCAAGTGATCACCTTCTGCTCTGAGACAGCAAACAATCCATAGCCCATCTACTTCTGGTTTACTGCTTTCTGTGGTATGTCTTCAACCTGAAGAGAGAACAGTATGCTCTTCAAATCTGTTTGAAAGAGGTACTTTTACTGATTTTAGAGCATAACTGTTGTTTCAGTGCATTTTTGAGCATCATGTGCCATAACCGCCATTGTCACGTTTACAACAGACAATAGTAGATTATTTCCCTTTGCTCAAAATTAAATTCAGCCATGTTACAAATTGTGGAACTGAACAAAAAAGATCAATTTTACAGTTTACCACAGAAAAGATGCATTGCCCTTTTGACTGTGACACTACGCCAGGCTCGGGCCATTTGTCCCTCCAGGCGACAGTGTAACAAAGGCACTTTACTTGTTATCAATGTCTTAAATTACACCTTTCTTGCACATATGTTACTGCACAGCATTGCTCTATGCTATCTAAAGCTCTTGATGGCTATAATACTGTCAATGGGCACTACAAAAAAAAACCCAGTGGTCTAGTCCCCTTACCCCACCCACTCCAATATGAATCTCCCAATTAACAGCAAATGACCAGCCAACTGTTGCTTCTCTATTTTAAAACAATGTAAACAATCATTTTATTTCCTCCTGTTATCAGAAAAGCAGCAATTAGCATCAAATTTCTCATCTAAGCACCATTATAACTGTATATTTTGGTATATTTAGGAAGAGCTCATTTACTTATAAAATCTGTTCTGATGAAGATCTGTATGCTATTATAAACATCCAAACTGAAGGCAGCTCTGTCATATACTTGTGATGCTATTGTAGAATGTTACCATGGCAACCATGACCTTTGCACTATGTATTCATTTGTGTGTCTAAGCACTAGCAACATCACATGGTTGGAAAAGAGCCCCTGCTTAGATGCAGGCTTTGTTTTGCAGGCAAGCGATGATAGCCGTGCTTTGATACGCAAATGCATAGATTATCGCCTAAGTCAAGGAATGCTGGAAAAAACCAAGCTCAACTCTAATACACAGAAGTGTGAGGCCTCCAACTGGAGTATGCGAAGGTCTTTACCAAAGAATAATACCTTTATTCGTAATTTTGCTGGGAGTGCTCATAGTGCAGGGCATAATATCAACCATGGCCCTGGTGAATCAGTATTTAAGCTTTGTAAACTGGTCGGCTCACCAATTTCTCCGGGTACACGGGTAGCTCGAACTTTAAACAGGTATCAGAAAATCCATGAAAGCGACAAAAAGCGTAAGAAAATGAAAACTTATAAGGACTCTAGATGTCGAAAGAGAAGAGCTCTTTTCAATTTGTATGAAAAACAGCAAGAAGAGGCTAAATATCAAAAAAACATACTGCTGCCTGTGTGGCCGGAGAAATTCAGAGCTGATCATACGTACACGAATTTAGATAAGCCCAAAAGAGTTAAAAAGAATAAAAATAGCTTCTGATTCTTGTTTTGTAAACTTACTTTACATTATACAATGGGGGTTATGGAGTTTAGAACAATGCCCTTGTTTTTGGCAGGACGTTCTTTCCATATTTGTCCCCTGCGGCTCTAGAACAAGATGACTAGGTTTGATGCAAACGCCATTGTGGCATAAATGTGACACCTCCAATCAGTGACCTTCAGCATCATGAGATGCAAAATCAGCCTTCAGAATTTTATTTGCTGCCATGTAAGCAATTCTATGAGTCCGTTCCATTTGCTTTGTCGCATCTGGCCAGTGCACCAACATTTTCCCATATTTCCCGGCCCCCACCCACACATTACAATGCTGTGGTCCCTGATCAGAGAGTTTGTTTTTTTTTTCGCTAATTTTTCTAGCAGACTTTCCATGAAAGCATCCATTTTGTCTGGAATGATCCCAGAATATCAGACGGGTGCAAAAAAGCCTCGTTTCAAACAGAAATAAGAAGTTTCGAGAAGTACCTGATTTTTTGGCTATAGGGAGCTTACCACTAAATGTTTTCCATAGGCGACAATAGTAACCTTTTACACGCTCCCACAAAAACTACACATACAAATCCTTTCAAACCTTACTTGTTTATAGAGCCACCCTTGCTCAACAAGTTAATGAGAAAAAATCCACATGCTGTCCGGCTCATTTTCAAGTTATGGTCCGCCATGTTTGTTGACCTTCAGATTCGCAGTGAATGACAAGCACATTTTTTTAACGCAGGGTGCCCATATAAAATCAGCAACAATTTCTATGAGCTTGCAGATATAATTATAAAACATGCATCATTTCATTTCCTTATAAATATCCTTTACTCACATTGGAATGAAACGTGGGATATATATCCAATGGAAGCAAGCTTGGTATTTAGACTGCAACTAAAAGCTCTGTCCCAAAGTGATAAAACCCGGCACCTCCGGCATTTAGTGCAATGCTACCTATAGGATCAATGCTTTACCCTTTAAAGTGGCTTAGCTTTCCTTCTGTACATTAAGTGAGATATCCACAATCAAAATCAATATGTTTTAGTTGCTTGTTCCAGAGTATATCTTAGAAAAATTGGTGTTTCATTCAATACTGTCATTCTGCGGCCAATGGCTCCGAACAATGAATGATGAAAAAATAGCTCAAGTGATCACCTTCTGCTCTGAGACAGCAAACAATCCATAGCCCATCTACTTCTGGTTTACTGCTTTCTGTGGTATGTCTTCAACCTGAAGAGAGAACAGTATGCTCTTCAAATCTGTTTGAAAGAGGTACTTTTACTGATTTTAGAGCATAACTGTTGTTTCAGTGCATTTTTGAGCATCATGTGCCATAACCGCCATTGTCACGTTTACAACAGACAATAGTAGATTATTTCCCTTTGCTCAAAATTAAATTCAGCCATGTTACAAATTGTGGAACTGAACAAAAAAGATCAATTTTACAGTTTACCACAGAAAAGATGCATTGCCCTTTTGACTGTGACACTACGCCAGGCTCGGGCCATTTGTCCCTCCAGGCGACAGTGTAACAAAGGCACTTTACTTGTTATCAATGTCTTAAATTACACCTTTCTTGCACATATGTTACTGCACAGCATTGCTCTATGCTATCTAAAGCTCTTGATGGCTATAATACTGTCAATGGGCACTACAAAAAAAAACCCAGTGGTCTAGTCCCCTTACCCCACCCACTCCAATATGAATCTCCCAATTAACAGCAAATGACCAGCCAACTGTTGCTTCTCTATTTTAAAACAATGTAAACAATCATTTTATTTCCTCCTGTTATCAGAAAAGCAGCAATTAGCATCAAATTTCTCATCTAAGCACCATTATAACTGTATATTTTGGTATATTTAGGAAGAGCTCATTTACTTATAAAATCTGTTCTGATGAAGATCTGTATGCTATTATAAACATCCAAACTGAAGGCAGCTCTGTCATATACTTGTGATGCTATTGTAGAATGTTACCATGGCAACCATGACCTTTGCACTATGTATTCATTTGTGTGTCTAAGCACTAGCAACATCACATGGTTGGAAAAGAGCCCCTGCTTAGATGCAGGCTTTGTTTTGCAGGCAAGCGATGATAGCCGTGCTTTGATACGCAAATGCATAGATTATCGCCTAAGTCAAGGAATGCTGGAAAAAACCAAGCTCAACTCTAATACACAGAAGTGTGAGGCCTCCAACTGGAGTATGCGAAGGTCTTTACCAAAGAATAATACCTTTATTCGTAATTTTGCTGGGAGTGCTCATAGTGCAGGGCATAATATCAACCATGGCCCTGGTGAATCAGTATTTAAGCTTTGTAAACTGGTCGGCTCACCAATTTCTCCGGGTACACGGGTAGCTCGAACTTTAAACAGGTATCAGAAAATCCATGAAAGCGACAAAAAGCGTAAGAAAATGAAAACTTATAAGGACTCTAGATGTCGAAAGAGAAGAGCTCTTTTCAATTTGTATGAAAAACAGCAAGAAGAGGCTAAATATCAAAAAAACATACTGCTGCCTGTGTGGCCGGAGAAATTCAGAGCTGATCATACGTACACGAATTTAGATAAGCCCAAAAGAGTTAAAAAGAATAAAAATAGCTTCTGATTCTTGTTTTGTAAACTTACTTTACATTATACAATGGGGGTTATGGAGTTTAGAACAATGCCCTTGTTTTTGGCAGGACGTTCTTTCCATATTTGTCCCCTGCGGCTCTAGAACAAGATGACTAGGTTTGATGCAAACGCCATTGTGGCATAAATGTGACACCTCCAATCAGTGACCTTCAGCATCATGAGATGCAAAATCAGCCTTCAGAATTTTATTTGCTGCCATGTAAGCAATTCTATGAGTCCGTTCCATTTGCTTTGTCGCATCTGGCCAGTGCACCAACATTTTCCCATATTTCCCGGCCCCCACCCACACATTACAATGCTGTGGTCCCTGATCAGAGAGTTTGTTTTTTTTTTCGCTAATTTTTCTAGCAGACTTTCCATGAAAGCATCCATTTTGTCTGGAATGATCCCAGAATATCAGACGGGTGCAAAAAAGCCTCGTTTCAAACAGAAATAAGAAGTTTCGAGAAGTACCTGATTTTTTGGCTATAGGGAGCTTACCACTAAATGTTTTCCATAGGCGACAATAGTAACCTTTTACACGCTCCCACAAAAACTACACATACAAATCCTTTCAAACCTTACTTGTTTATAGAGCCACCCTTGCTCAACAAGTTAATGAGAAAAAATCCACATGCTGTCCGGCTCATTTTCAAGTTATGGTCCGCCATGTTTGTTGACCTTCAGATTCGCAGTGAATGACAAGCACATTTTTTTAACGCAGGGTGCCCATATAAAATCAGCAACAATTTCTATGAGCTTGCAGATATAATTATAAAACATGCATCATTTCATTTCCTTATAAATATCCTTTACTCACATTGGAATGAAACGTGGGATATATATCCAATGGAAGCAAGCTTGGTATTTAGACTGCAACTAAAAGCTCTGTCCCAAAGTGATAAAACCCGGCACCTCCGGCATTTAGTGCAATGCTACCTATAGGATCAATGCTTTACCCTTTAAAGTGGCTTAGCTTTCCTTCTGTACATTAAGTGAGATATCCACAATCAAAATCAATATGTTTTAGTTGCTTGTTCCAGAGTATATCTTAGAAAAATTGGTGTTTCATTCAATACTGTCATTCTGCGGCCAATGGCTCCGAACAATGAATGATGAAAAAATAGCTCAAGTGATCACCTTCTGCTCTGAGACAGCAAACAATCCATAGCCCATCTACTTCTGGTTTACTGCTTTCTGTGGTATGTCTTCAACCTGAAGAGAGAACAGTATGCTCTTCAAATCTGTTTGAAAGAGGTACTTTTACTGATTTTAGAGCATAACTGTTGTTTCAGTGCATTTTTGAGCATCATGTGCCATAACCGCCATTGTCACGTTTACAACAGACAATAGTAGATTATTTCCCTTTGCTCAAAATTAAATTCAGCCATGTTACAAATTGTGGAACTGAACAAAAAAGATCAATTTTACAGTTTACCACAGAAAAGATGCATTGCCCTTTTGACTGTGACACTACGCCAGGCTCGGGCCATTTGTCCCTCCAGGCGACAGTGTAACAAAGGCACTTTACTTGTTATCAATGTCTTAAATTACACCTTTCTTGCACATATGTTACTGCACAGCATTGCTCTATGCTATCTAAAGCTCTTGATGGCTATAATACTGTCAATGGGCACTACAAAAAAAAACCCAGTGGTCTAGTCCCCTTACCCCACCCACTCCAATATGAATCTCCCAATTAACAGCAAATGACCAGCCAACTGTTGCTTCTCTATTTTAAAACAATGTAAACAATCATTTTATTTCCTCCTGTTATCAGAAAAGCAGCAATTAGCATCAAATTTCTCATCTAAGCACCATTATAACTGTATATTTTGGTATATTTAGGAAGAGCTCATTTACTTATAAAATCTGTTCTGATGAAGATCTGTATGCTATTATAAACATCCAAACTGAAGGCAGCTCTGTCATATACTTGTGATGCTATTGTAGAATGTTACCATGGCAACCATGACCTTTGCACTATGTATTCATTTGTGTGTCTAAGCACTAGCAACATCACATGGTTGGAAAAGAGCCCCTGCTTAGATGCAGGCTTTGTTTTGCAGGCAAGCGATGATAGCCGTGCTTTGATACGCAAATGCATAGATTATCGCCTAAGTCAAGGAATGCTGGAAAAAACCAAGCTCAACTCTAATACACAGAAGTGTGAGGCCTCCAACTGGAGTATGCGAAGGTCTTTACCAAAGAATAATACCTTTATTCGTAATTTTGCTGGGAGTGCTCATAGTGCAGGGCATAATATCAACCATGGCCCTGGTGAATCAGTATTTAAGCTTTGTAAACTGGTCGGCTCACCAATTTCTCCGGGTACACGGGTAGCTCGAACTTTAAACAGGTATCAGAAAATCCATGAAAGCGACAAAAAGCGTAAGAAAATGAAAACTTATAAGGACTCTAGATGTCGAAAGAGAAGAGCTCTTTTCAATTTGTATGAAAAACAGCAAGAAGAGGCTAAATATCAAAAAAACATACTGCTGCCTGTGTGGCCGGAGAAATTCAGAGCTGATCATACGTACACGAATTTAGATAAGCCCAAAAGAGTTAAAAAGAATAAAAATAGCTTCTGATTCTTGTTTTGTAAACTTACTTTACATTATACAATGGGGGTTATGGAGTTTAGAACAATGCCCTTGTTTTTGGCAGGACGTTCTTTCCATATTTGTCCCCTGCGGCTCTAGAACAAGATGACTAGTTTGATGCAAACGCCATTGTGGCATAAATGTGACACCTCCAATCAGTGACCTTCAGCATCATGAGATGCAAAATCAGCCTTCAGAATTTTATTTGCTGCCA
>CAUZLF010000734.1:69006-125969 GCA_963580285.1 Lucinisca nassula | reverse complement strand
AGATTTTTGAAGTTTTTTTTTCCATTATGAGTCTATAGGAGCTAAGGGGCCCCGGGGCGTGGCCCATTTGGACCCCAGGGGCATGATTGGCAGGATTTTGGTAGGTGACCACTTACCAATGCTACATGCTAAATATCTCAGCTCTGGGCCCTGTGGTTTCAGAGAAGAAGCTGTTTGAACCTTTTTTCCATTTTGAGTCTATAGGAGCTAAGGGGCCCCAGGGTGTGGCCCATTTGGACCCAAGGGGCATGATTGGCAGGAATTATGTAGGTGACCACTTGCCATTGCTACATGCTAAATATCTAAGCTCTAGGCCCTGTGGTTTCAGAAGAAGATTTTGGAAGCTTTTTTTCCATTATGAGTGTCTATAGGAGCTAAGGGGCTCCGTGGTATGGCCCCTTTGGACCCCAGGGGCATGATTGGCAGGAATTATGTAGTTGACCACTTGCCGTTGCTACATGCTAAATTTCTAAGCTCTTGGCTCGGTGGTTTCAGAGAAGAAGATTTTTGAAGTTTTTTTTTCCATTATGAGTCTATGGGAGCTAAGGGGCCCCAGGGCGTGGCCCATTTGGAACCCAGGGGCATGATTGGCAGGAATTATGTAGGTGACCACTTGCCATTGCTACATGCTAAATATCTAAGCTCTGGACCTTGTGGTTTCAGAGAAGAAGATTTTAGAAGCTTTTTTTCCATTATGAGTCTATGGGAGCTAAGGGGCCCTGGGGTGTGGCCATTGCTCTGGGCCCTTTGGTTTCAGAGAAGAAGATTTTTGAAGTTTTTTTTTCCATTATGAGTCTATAGGAGCTAAGGGGCCCCGGGGCGTGGCCCATTTGGACCCCAGGGGCATGATTGGCAGGATTTTGGTAGGTGACCACTTACCAATGCTACATGCTAAATATCTCAGCTCTGGGCCCTGTGGTTTCAGAGAAGAAGCTGTTTGAACCTTTTTTCCATTTTGAGTCTATAGGAGCTAAGGGGCCCCAGGGTGTGGCCCATTTGGACCCAAGGGGCATGATTGGCAGGAATTATGTAGGTGACCACTTGCCATTGCTACATGCTAAATATCTAAGCTCTAGGCCCTGTGGTTTCAGAAGAAGATTTTGGAAGCTTTTTTTCCATTATGAGTGTCTATAGGAGCTAAGGGGCTCCGTGGTATGGCCCCTTTGGACCCCAGGGGCATGATTGGCAGGAATTATGTAGTTGACCACTTGCCGTTGCTACATGCTAAATTTCTAAGCTCTTGGCTCGGTGGTTTCAGAGAAGAAGATTTTTGAAGTTTTTTTTTTCCATTATGAGTCTATGGGAGCTAAGGGGCCCCAGGGCGTGGCCCATTTGGAACCCAGGGGCATGATTGGCAGGAATTATGTAGGTGACCACTTGCCATTGCTACATGCTAAATATCTAAGCTCTGGACCTTGTGGTTTCAGAGAAGAAGATTTTAGAAGCTTTTTTTCCATTATGAGTCTATGGGAGCTAAGGGGCCCTGGGGTGTGGCCATTGCTCTGGGCCCTTTGGTTTCAGAGAAGAAGATTTTTGAAGTTTTTTTTTCCATTATGAGTCTATAGGAGCTAAGGGGCCCCGGGGCGTGGCCCATTTGGACCCCAGGGGCATGATTGGCAGGATTTTGGTAGGTGACCACTTACCAATGCTACATGCTAAATATCTCAGCTCTGGGCCCTGTGGTTTCAGAGAAGAAGCTGTTTGAACCTTTTTTCCATTTTGAGTCTATAGGAGCTAAGGGGCCCCAGGGTGTGGCCCATTTGGACCCCAGGGGCATGATTGGCAGGAATTATGTAGGTGACCACTTGCCATTGCTACATGCTAAATATCTAAGCTCTGGGCCCTGTGGTTTCAGAGAAGAAGCTGTTTGAACCTTTATGAGTCTATAGGAGTTAAGGGGCCCCGGGGCGTGGCCCCTTTGGACCCCAGGAGCATGATTGGCAGGAATTATGTAGTTGACCACTTGCCGTTGCTACATGCTAAATTTCTAAGCTCTTGGCTCGGTGGTTTCAGAGAAGAAGATTTTTGAAGTTTTTTTTCCATTATGTGTCTATGGGAGCTAAGGGGCCCCAGGGCGTGGCCCATATGGAACCCAGGGGCATGATTGGCAGGAATTATGTAGGTGACCACTTGCCATTGCTACATGCTAAATATCTAAGCTCTGGACCTTGTGGTTTCAGAGAAGAAGATTTTAGAAGCTTTTTTTCCATTATGAGTCTATGGGAGCTAAGGGGCCCTGGGGTGTGGCCATTGCTCTGGGCCCTGTGGTTTCAGAGAAGAAGATTTTTGAAGTTTTTTTTTCCATTATGAGCCTATAGGCGTAAAGGGGCCCCGGGGTGGTGGCCAATTTGGACCCTAGGGGCATTATTGGCAGGATTTATGTAGGTGACCACTTGACATTGTCACAAGCTTAATAATTTTTTCCATTATGAGTCTATAGGAGCTAAGGGGCCCCGGGGCGTGGCCCATTTGGACCCCAGGGGCATGATTGGCAGGATTTTGGTAGGTGACCACTTACCAATGCTACATGCTAAATATCTCAGCTCTGGGCCCTGTGGTTTCAGAGAAGAAGCTGTTTGAACCTTTTTTCCATTTTGAGTCTATAGGAGCTAAGGGGCCCCAGAGTGTGGCCCATGTGGACCCCAGGGGCATGATTTGCAGGAATTATGTAGGTGACCACTTGCCATTGCTACATGCTAAATATCTAAGCTCTGGGCCCTGTGGTTTCAGAGAAGAAGCTGTTTGAACCTTTTTTCCATTTTGAGTCTATAGGAGCTAAGGGGCCCCGGGGCGTGGCCCATTTGGACCCCAGGGGCATGATTGGCAGGAATTATGTAGGTGACCACTTGCCATTGCTACATGCTAAATATCTAAGCTCTGGGCCCTGTGGTTTCAGAAGAAGATTTTGGAAGCTTTTTTTCCATTATGAGTGTCTATAGGAGCTAAGGGGCTCCGGGGCATGGCCTGTTTGAACCCCAGGGGCATGATTGGCAGGAATTATGTAGGTGACCACTTGCAGTTGCTACGTGCTAAATATCTAAGCTCTGGGCCCTGTGGTTTCAGAGAAGATTTTTGAAGAGTTTTTCCATTATGAGTCTATGGGAGCAAAGGGGCCCCGGGGCGTGGCCCATTTGGAACCAAGGGGCATGATTTGCAGGAATTATGTGGGTGTCCAATTGCCGTTGCTACACGCTAAATATCTAAGCTCTGGGCCCTGTGGTTTCAGAGAAGAAGCTTTTTTTCCATTATGAGTCTATAGGAGCTAAGGGGCTCCAGGGCGTGGCCAGTTTGGACCCAAAGGGCATGATTGGCAGGAATTATGTAGGTGACCACTTGCCGTTGCTACATGCTAATTTTCTGAGCTCTTGGCTCTGTGGTTTCAGAGAAGAAGATTTTTGAAGCTTTTTTTCCATTATGAGTCTATGGGAGCTAAGGGGCCCCAGGGGGTTGGCCCATTTGGAACCCAGGGGCATGATTGGCAGGAATTATGTAGGTGACCACTTGCCGTTGCTACATGCTAAATATCTAAGCTCTGGGCCTTGTGGTTTCAGAGAATAAGATTTCAGAAAGTTTTTTTTTTCCATTATTAGTCAATGGGAGCTAAGGGGCCCTGGGGTGTGGTTAATTTGGACCCCAGGGGCATGATTGGCAGGAATTATGTAGGTGACCACTTGCCATTGCTACATGCTAAATACCTAAGCTCTGGGCCATGGGGTTTCAGACCAGAAGATTTTTGAAGCTTTTTTCCATTATGAGTTTATGGGAGCGAAGGGCCCCGGTGCGTGGCCCATTTGGAACCCAGGGGCATGATTGGCAGGAATTATGTAGGTGACCACTTGCCATATTTACATGCTAAATATCTAAGCTCTGGGCCTTGTGGTTTCAGAGAAGAAGATTTTTGAAGCTTTTTTTTCCATTATGAGCCTATAGGCGTAAAGGGGCCCCGGGGTGGTGGCCAATTTGGACCCTAGGGGCATTATTGGCAGGATTTATGTAGGTGACCACTTGACATTGTTACAAGCTTAATATCTAAGCTCTGAGCCCAGTGGTTTCAGAGACGAAGATATTTTAATTTTTTCCCATTGTAAGATTATTCGAACTATATGTTGCCATGTCAACCAGAATTCCAATCTGATCAGCCCAAAAACCTTATGCAGCCTTTCCCCCTACCTGATGATGCTTCTCATGAAATTTGATCAAGATTGACCATGGGTTATTAGAGATATACTTATTTGAAATTGTTTACAGATGCACGGCCCCCGCCCATAGGGGCTAGAAAGAAATAGATGGGCTGTATGATGCTTCCATGCAGAGCTGAAACCATACGCACACAAGTACTTGTAAACTGCTTAGAGGATCTAAGCCTGTCCAGGCAATGCAGTGTGATTTGGACCGTCCATGCTTATAAACTTTATTAGTTTCATTGGGCGACAGGGCTTGAGATGTCATTTCATCTCAATGTCGGGTAAAAGTCCCACAAAATTGGAAGCAACGTCTCCAAAATGACCTATACAGTGTTGACGGGGACGTTAAACCTCAAATCAACCAACCAACCAAATGCACGGACACATGGATGGACGGACGCACGACGGACAAAAAGTGATCACAAAAGCTCACTTCGTCACTACATGACAGGTGAGCTACAAACTGTAAGAGGAGTTGCGGTGACAAAGAGGTATCTCCTATTTGCAAAATGTGGAAAAAAAATATTCCGAGAATTACGTCCAAACCACATGCACATCTTCATACCATGGTGAAAGCACATGCAAAGTTACAAAATGATCGGTATAAAACTGTAAGAGGAGTTGCGATGACAAGAGGTATCTATCGTATATCAATTGAAGCTTAAAAATGACTTAGTTCACAATGCGCAAAAAGTGAAAAAAAATATTCTGAGAATTATGTCGAAACCACATGCACATTCTCATACCATGGCAAAAGCACATGCAAAGTTTCAAAATGATCGGCATAAAACTGAAAGAGGAGTTGCGATGACCAGAGGTACATATCATATATCAATTGAAGGTTAAAAATGACTAAGTTCCCAATGTGGGAAAAATGATAAAAATTGATCTGAAGATTAAGTCCAAACCACATGCACATCCTCATACCATAGCAAAAACACACAAAAAGTTTCAAAATGATCGATATAAAACTGTAAGAGGAGTTGCGATGACAAGAGGTATCTATCGTATATCAACTGAAACTTAAAAACGGCTAAGTTCACAATGTGCAAAAAGTGAGAAAAAAAATACTCTGAGATTTATATCGAAACAACATGCACATCCTCATACCATGGCGAAAACACATGCAAAGTTTCAAAATGATCAGTATAAAACTGCAAGAGGAGTTGCGATGACAAGAGGTACCTATCATATATCAATTGAAGGTTAAAAATGACTATGTTCACAATGTGGAAAAAGTGACAAAAATTAATCCGAACATAAAGTCCAAACCACACGCACATCCTTATACCATGTCCAAAACACACACAAAGTTTCAAAATAATCTGTATGAAACTGTAGGAGGAGTTGTGATGACAAGACACCCAGTGTAAAATGTTGACGGAAAGACGGCCGGCCGGCCTATATATCTTCCTGCCAAAGCAGGCGCGACAAAAAGAGACCTTAAAAACTTTCACTTAAAACCTTAAAGTCCATGACCTTGACTTTGAGGTCATGGGCATGGAAGGGGTTACTGTTGAATAAAACTTTGGACCTGTACCTATCACCATACAAATATGAACCAAATCCATCATATTGTTTGGAAAACAGAGCTCAGAAAAAACTTATACATAAAATTTCTAAGCCTGTGACCTTAACCTTGAGGTCATAAGCTTGGGCAAGGGCAATGTAACTTTGGGCTTATATCTATCATCTTACCAAATCATCATCATCTTCAACGGATTTTTGATTAACGTGCAGGTACAGGGGCAGCATCCACATAAGTGGGCCCCCTTCCAGGTAGCTTGCTTGCTGCATGCATGGCCGATCTTACACCAGATCTCCAGGCTTGTCTATCATGAGGATCGATAGCAGAGAGCTTCCATTCTCTGGAATCTCTTTCTGTCAGCTGCTTCCAGGTCATCTTGGGCCTTCCAGCCTCCCGCTTTCCACCTACCTGTATGGCACAGGCAATCTTGACTGCAGCGTTGGAGTATTCCACATGTCAATACCAGTGGAGCCTTCTCCCTTTCAGGATGAGGTTCAGGTCCTCAATGCCAAGATGCTCAAGTAGCTCACTGGACCTGATGGGGCTTGACATTGCAGATCTGTCTGATCATTGCCCTGTCATTCCAATGAAGACGTTGGAGGTTTAGCTTTGTAAAGGTCATGTCACACTGGCATGGAGCTTCGTGCTCCGCACACAAGAGCTGTACACACGGCCACATGTCTTGAACGAGAGGTGGCGGGAAGAGAGAACTGGTAGCAACTCCTTGAATTTCTTCCAGATATGAATCAAATCCATCAAAATGTTTAGAAAATATGAGCTCTTTAAAAACTTTAACATTAAAAATTTCCAAGTCTTGATCTTGAGGTCATGGGTATGGGCTGGGGTATTGCTGAATAAAATTTTGGACCTATATCTATCATCATACAAAAATATGAACCATATCCATCATATGGTTAAGAAATTATGAGCTCTTGAAAATCTTTAACGTAAACGCAGCCACCAATGATGATTCTAATGCTGACACCAACACCAATGTTGGGAGTAGCTTCCTGGACTTTGTCCAGGTGAGCTAAAATTGACCATTTATGGCCATTTTTGTCGCGCCTGCTATTAGCATGGCGCGATACAGGTGCCAGGTTTTCCGTCCGTCCGTCCATCTGTCAGGGCGTCAACATTTGCAACCATCCTAGCGTTCATCCTGAGGTTCAAGTTTATTTCTCAAGAACTATAAGAGCTTCATTAATGATACTTGGTACAAACTTGTATCTGGGGTGGTTACTTAAATGCAAGCATCCATATTTGACCTTGACCTACACTTCATGGTTCACGGACTTCGTAAAATATTGAGACTACCCTAGCTTTCACCCTAATAGTCAAGTTTATTTCTCAAGAACTGTAAGAGCTTCATTAATGATACTTGGTACAAACTTGTATCTGGGGATGGTTACTTAAATGCAAGCATCCATATTTGACCTTGACCTAAATTTCATGGTTCACTGACTGTCAAGTTTATTTCTCAAGAACTATAAGAGGTTCATTAATGATATTTGGTACAAACTTGTATCTGTGGATGGCAACTTAAATGCAAGCATCCATATTTGACCTTAACCTACATGGTTCACTGACTTTGTAAAATATTGTGACCACCCTAGCGTTCCCCCTAATGGTCAAGTTTATTTCTCAAGAACTATAAGAGATTTATTAATGATACTTGGTAAAAACTTGTATCTGGGGGTGGCAACTTAAATGCAAGCATCCATATTTAACCTTGACCTATATTTCATGATTCACAGACTTTGTAAAATATTGCGACCACCCTAGTGTTCACCCTAATGGTCAAGTTTATTTCTAAAGAACTTTTAACGCTTCATTAATGATATTTGGTTCAAACTTGAATCTGGGGATGGCATCCATATTTGACTCTGACCAAAATTTCATGGTTCACTGACTTCGTAAAATACTGCCACCACCCTAGCGGTCACCCTAATGGTTAAGTTCATTTCTCAAGAATTATTACAGCTTCATTAATGATACTTTGTACAAGTTTGCATTTAAGAATGGAAACTTTTATGCAAGCATCTGTGTTTGACCTACACCTACATATCATGGTTGGGTGACTTTGCGCCCCCACAGGGGCGGCATAGCCTTCGGCGGAATTCTTGTTATTTATAATCTATACACTTTTGGGATCCATCTTTTAACCGTGTTACATCCAAAACTGTCTTACAACGAACAAGGCTATAAGGAGGGTGTGGCATACAATTACCTTCCTTCTTTGCCCTTTCTTGAGACTGGTAGTCTGTTATAATCTGTTGTAGCATAACATTTTCAGTTGTAGACTGTGCTGGACAACCACAAACACAACAATACTTCGTCTTCTTGGAACATGATTTACACAAACTGTGACCACATGGTATCACCAACATGGGGTTGTGGTTTGGTGGTACCTGCAAGAACATTATAACCACAAAGCCCTTTATAAACAATCAACCCAAAGTTAAGTGCAGCTGAAGTTCTGTGTCCAGAAGTTCAAAGCATTGTTAGCTTAATGAGCCCATTAGTGGTCAAATTGTTAACTGTTCTAGTATGTACAATATCAAATTCTCTGGTATTTTGGCTGAAAAAATGTGAGCATCTATTGCATTTGCAAAAAATGCTCACACTTTTTCTGCAAAAATAGTATACCTACCATATTTAATCATCAAAATTTTAACGATATGTTCTCAAAGGACATCATTAGTTTTGAACAACCGGCCCCAGGAGACTATCACTGACTTGTCAGAAAACCAGGTAACGGTTATTTATGGCAGCTATTTTTATAAATGTGAGATTATGAGTTATTTATAGTGGCTATTCTTATCGATGTAAGATTATGAGTTATTTATTGTGGCTATTCTTATCGATGTGAGATTATGAGTTATTTATAATGGCTATTCTTATCGATGTGAGCTTATGAGTTATTTATAATGGCTATTCTTATCGATGTAAGACTATGAGTTATTTATAATGGCTATTCTTATCGATGTGAGCTTATGAGTTATTTATAATGGCTATTCTTATCTATGTGAGATTATGAGTTATTTATAGTGGCTATTCTTATCGATGTGAGCTTATGAGTTATTTATAATGGCTATTCTTATCAATGTGAGATTATGAGTTATTTATAATGGCTATTCTTATCGATGTAAGATTATGAGTTATTTATACTGGCTATTCTAATCGATGTAAGAATATGAGTTATTTATAGTGGCTATTCTTATCGATGTGAGATTATGAGATATTTACAATGGCTATTCTTATCGATGTGAGATTATGAGTTACTTATAGTGGCTATTCTTATTGATGTGAGACTATGAGTTATTTATAATGGCTATTCTTATCGATGTGAGATTATGAGTTATTTATAGTGGCTATTCTTATCGATGTGAGATTATGAGTTATTTATAATGGCTATTCTAATCAATGTGAGATTATGAGTTATTGATAATGGCTATTCTTATAGATGTAAAATTATGAGTTATTTATAGTGGCTATTCTTATCGATGTGAGATTATGAGTTATATATAGTGGCTATTCTTATCCATGTGAGCACATTGCCTCAGCACAAAGAGACACCCAAGTTGATGTGACTGAACGAGTCTTATCATAAGGAACAAGAATATATATGGTTTAGGGGTGGGGATCTAAACAATTTCTGAGATATATGGCTTTTAATGAAGTCAAGCGGTGGGGCATGGCCTGGGCATGCCCCGGGGACTCACAAGCTGGTGTCACTGAATGTGTCTTATCATAAGGAAGATGAATATATATGGTTTAGGGGTGGGGCTCTGAACAGTTTCTGAGATATAAGGCCTTTTGTGAAGTGCAGGGGGGGGGGCAAGGTCCCGGGGAGACCCCAAGGTTGGTGTCAATGAATGAGTCTTATCATAAGGAACAAGAATATATATGGTTTAGGGGTGGGGATCTGTTAGGTTTCCGAGATATTGTGATATTATGAAATGGAGGGGGTGGGGCATGGCCCCAGCACATCCCTGGGGACCCCCAGGTTGGTGTCACTGAATGCGTCTTATCGAAATGAGCAAAAACAAATATGGTTTAGGGGTGGGGATCTGAACAGTTTCTGAGATATATGGCCTTTTGTGAAGTGGAGGGGTGGGGCATGGCTCCGGCGCACCCCGAAAGACCCCCAATTTGGTGTCAATGAATGTGTCTTATCATAAGGAGCAAGAATATATATGGTTTAGGGGTAGGGATCTGTAAGGTTTCCGAGATATTGGGCCTTTTATGAAATGGAGGGAGTGGGACATGGCCCCGGCGCATCCCAGGGGACCCCCAGGTTGATGTCACTGAATGGGTCTTATCTTAAGGAACAAGAGTATATATGGTACAGGGGTGGGGATCTGAATGGTTTTCGAGATATTGGGCCTTTTATGAAGTGGAGGGGGTGGGGCATGGCCTTGCGCATCCCAGAGGACCCCCAGGTTGGTGTCACTGAATGTGTCTTATCAATAGGAACAAGAATATATATGGTTTAGGTGTCTAGATCTGAATGGTTTCTGAGATATATGGCCTTTTAATAAGTGGTGGGGGAGGGGCATGGCCCAGGCACAACCTGGGGGACCCTCAGGTTGGCATGAAAGCATATGGCTGAGAGAAGTTTACTCATGAAACATTTCTATAAAAGTTTTGTCAAAATATCTGTGATGACTTGGCAGTAAATGCCATTTTTCAATTTTCCCCATTATAAGTCTATGGAAACTCTAAGTTGCCATAGCAACCAAACTAAACAGCTGATTTTAAAAAACACAAACTTTCAATCCCCCAGCCCAAGGATGCTACAGATAAAATTTGGGCTTAATCAGCCCAGTGGCTTCAGAGGAGAAGATGTTTAAAAGTGTTGACACCATGGTCAGCTAAAAACATAAAACCTGTAAAGGCAAATATTTTGAATATTTCCATGAACTCTCAGCCTCAAAGAGCATATGGTTTCTGTGGAGACGATTTTTTAATTTTTTTTCTATTTTTTCATGTTGGTTTCCATAGCAACCAGTAAAAATGAGCAATAGGCCTAAAATCGTATGGCAGATGGTAGATTGCTTAAGGAAAAATTTTCATGAAAGTTGTGTCAAAATATCTGCAAAGGTTTGGCATTTCATGCCATTTTTTAATTTTCCCTATTATAAGTCTATGGAAAATCTAAGTTGCCATAGCAACCACACTCAAGAGCCGAATTTCATAAAAAAAAACATAAAATCTGTAAAGGCAAATATGGTGAATATTTTCATAAAGTCTCCACCTAGAGCTTACGGTTTCTGAGGAGGTGATTTTTTAAGGGTTTTTTTTTCTATTTTTTGCATTTTGGTTTCCATGGCAACCAAAGAAAATGAGCATTAGGCTTAAAATCATATGGCAAAAAGTAGATTGCCTAAAGAACATTTCTATCAAAGATTTGTCAAAATATCTGCAGAGGCTTGGCAGTAAATGCCATTTTTCAATTTTCCTCATTATAAGTCTATGGAAACTCTAAGTTGCCATAGCAACCAAACTAATGAGCCGATTTTCATAAAAAAACATAAACTTTCAATCCCCCAGCCTAAGGATGATACAGATAAAATTTGGGCCCAATCGGCCCAGTGGCTTCAGAAGAGATGTTGTTTGAAAGTGTTGATGGACGCAGACGACGGACAACTGCCTATCCTATAAGCTCCCCCAGAGCCTTCGGCTCTGGTGAGCTATAAAAAGAAAAAAAAGAGGACAGTGGATGAGTCCTTAAAACTATTTACAATCTGAATAACAGATGTATACTAAAATCAGGGGCTGACAAATCCATTGCCCAGCCACCTCGGACAAGTCGGATATCGTGCCGGGCCGGTGCACTTTGAACTTTCGACGCCCGGTTGGGCAAGTGCAAAAATCGTCTGCAACTGTCTTTTAAGTCCATGAATACGGTAAAACTAGACCAGTAAGTAAATCAGAATAATTGCTGCACGGTCCCGCTTTGTCGGCAATTCAGAGACAAACCATCTATGTATTTATAACGGTTCAATTATGACACTATTGTTAATCCCTGTCATATAATTGCCAATTTAACATTGCCCGGCGGTGCATGTCTTTCTTTTCTGGTGTAGTGTGTACCACCAGCACTTTTGATAAGCGTGACAAGGTGTGAAAACAAGAGCACCGCATGCGGGTGCCAACGCTCGTCTGCAGTTTCTTTTAGAAAACCAAAGTTCTAAGTCAAACAAGAGCAATCAAATTGCAAGATGGAGTTATAAAACTTGTAGGGAATGTAGCTCTTGTGATGGTGAGTATGTGTATGAAGTTTCATGAAGGTAGGCCAAATACTTTTGGAAATATGGTCAAGGTTAAGGTTTTCGGTGAAATTTTCGAAAAATAGGTCAAAGTTCAAAGGTCAAGGTCACAGGTCAAAAAGCATGGTATGACTGAAAAGGTCTTGTCCCAAGGAACATTCATGTGAAGTTGGAAGGCTCTGTTGTGAATAGTATTGAAATAAGAGACAAAAACAATTTAAAAAAAAACGGAGAGAAAAGGGGAGATAATTCAATCAAATTGCAAGATGGAGTTATAAAACTTGTAGGGAATGTAGCTCTTGTGATGGTGAGTATGTGTATGAAGTTTCATGAAGGTAGGCCAAATACTTTTGGAAATATGGTCAAGGTTAACGTTTTCGGTTAAATTTTCTAAAAATAGGTCAAAGTTCAAAGGTCAAGGTCACAGATCAAAAAAGGTGGTATCACTGAAAAGGTCTTGTCCCAAGGAACATTCATGTGAAGTTTGAAGGCTCTGTTGTGAATAGTATTAAAATGAGAGCAAAAAATGTGTTTCAGAAAAAAATTGGAAAAGGGGAGATAATTCAGTCAAAATCAACAATGTTGTTATGGTCCTTGGTCAAAATGTAGCTCTTGTGATGATGAGTGTGTGTATGAAGTTTCATGAGGCTAGGTGTAATACTTTTTAAGTTATAGCCAAGGTTAAGTTTTTTTGGAACGACGCCAGACGACAACGCAGACGCCGGAGTGATGACAATAGCTGGAAAGTTTTTTTTCAAAAAACAGACGAGCTAATAAGGTTAAGGTATGTCTCTAATTTGCATTTATCCCTGCCATAAAATTAATCCACAATCAATTTGAAAATGATTTAATAGCTCCTAAGACGATTAGCTAAATCTAATGGTAGATGTATGCATAATAAAAACAGACTATACTACTATCTCGTGAATGGTTATGTTTTGGTGCCAAATAGCAGACGCTTGGCGGGTAAAGTCGAACGCTTCAATTTGTGTAAACACATCCATATGCTGTTGTTGGTAATTGACACAGAGCTTCCGGGGATAAGTTGCGCTGTTTTCCATCCAACTCTATCCACAGCCATTTAGCTATCAAGAAAATATATTTTTAACGGTTCCAAACATTTTTTTTATGAAAGACATGCGTCCCATTAAAATAAAACAATGACATTAAACATGTGTGGGGTTGCTGGGGTCAGATGAGGTCATTTACCGATCACATGCAGAACAAGAGGCCCATGGGCCACAATGCTCACCAGAACTCAGGCGGACACTGCCCATTGGCAGCCATGTATGGTTTCAGGTTTTAATTTATTGATTATAAAGTCTCCCAAACAAATCCCCATTTCAAAATGAGCACCCATGTGGACTCTGTATCTGAAATATTAGGCCTTTTATGAGGACGAAGGATGAGACATGGACCCAACAGAGCCCTGAATGGTATCACTGAATCCATCTTATCATAAGACACATGAATATATATGGTTTAGGGGTTGGGATGTGTACTGTTACTGAGATATAAGGCCTTTTAAGCTGCGAAGGGGTTGGAGCATAGCCCTGGCAGACCCCAAGATTGTTGTCGCTGAATGTGTCTCATAATAAGGACCAAGAAAATATATTGTTTAGGGGTGGCAGGGTGTCAAGTTACCTATATTTACCTATATTTTCCTATATTTCAGGCCATTACCTATAATAACCTATAAAATCCTATATTTTACCAAAATACCTATAAATACCTATAATTTGGAAATTTGTGTAAGCAAGGAATACAAAGTTTCTAAAGAATCTTTGACAGTAGATGTTTTCTATATTATTTGGGCTTAGTAAGCTTTTTCCTTTTAGGAATTTGTATTCTTTTTTGGTGTAGCAACCCAGATCAGCCCAGCTTTTGGAAAGCTTTAGCTAGTTGAAGTTCTGCTATTTTTCAAATTTGAAATGTTCCATTTTGTTTTTACTATTGTTTCTTTATGAATATTAAACAAGTTTTTGCTGTTATTTTAGCAGGCGAGCTAGTGTGATCAGTCACCATCCACCATCTTCCCCCATCCGTGCGTCCATCTGTCCCTCCACAATTCCTTCAAATGACATCTCCTAAGCCCCTGAATAGATTTTGACCAAACTTGACAGAAACCATTTTTAGGTGGTCCTCTCTCAAAGTTGTTCAACGAATTTCAGTCCAAGCTGAATTCTCACAGGCTAGTGTAGTTTATATTTTCTTGTCCTTTGGGATCATTGATTCCATTGTGGAATTTTGAAAATATTTGAGGGTCACTGATGAGGCCTAACTGGCCGAAACTAGCTAGTCTGGCACAGAAAACATGTACACTCCATATTTTTTAGTTCTGTTGTGTATTCCTTGCTTCCAAAGGAAAACCCCTCTAGAACATATTTGACGTCACTACAGCTGTTGTCTGGGAATGTGTGGCGGCTGTAAAAAGTCCCCTGCTCTACATCATAATGTAGTTTATATTTTCTTGTTCTTTGGGCTCCTTGATTCTATTGTGGAATTCTAAAAATATTTGAGGGTAACTGATTAGGCCTAAATGGCTGAAACTAGCTAGTCTGGCCCAGGAAATATGTACACTCCATATTTTCCAGTTCTGTCATGTATTCTTTGCTTCCAAAGGAAAACCATTTCTAGAACATATTTGTATGAAATTAAGTTGCAGTATTTCTGCAGAAATATTGTGACAGGATTCTGACATGAAACCTGTATGAAAAATTTTCAAATAGAATTTCCACATAGAATTTTCACTTAAATTTTGTATTTGAGTCAGGATTCAGGTGGGAATCAGTGTGGAAAAGCTTGTGAAATATTTAAATTAGCTGGAAAACTGATCCAGGAAGCCTGTAGAAAAAAACAGACAGGATTCCTGTATATATTACTGGCAGGATTCCTTCATGGTTCCTGCATGAATTATTGGCAGGATTCCTGAATGAATTATTGACAGGACTTCTGCCTGAGCTTGTGACAGTATTACTGTCTGTATATTCCTGCAGGATTCCTGCTAATTTAAATATTTGGTCCAGTTTCATTAACATATCACAATCATCTTAACATTTGGAGTTTTTATCTATACACAATAAGGAAGGAATATACTTGTGCTGGAAAAGAACATACAAAGACCTTGCATTCTACTTATATGTAAACGTTCATGTAACTCTTGAATTTGAATCCTTGGCTTTCCAAAGATTCATTGTGATCTAATATCTTCAGTCTGCAAACACATACATAAATATGTGGATGGGGTGCAATCTTTGCAGTTTGCAAACATAAAACTTTTGGCACCCCACTAGTTAAGCATTTAATCAATTTAAAACACTGTTAATCTAAAATACTCAAAGTAACTCACAGTTGTCATCCAAAATATAGTTGGAAATTCTTAAAACAGCCATATGGCCATTTTGTGGGAAAGTAACTGTCCTTATGGCCTTCCTTTGTTTAGGTTTCCATTATGGTCTGGTCGCTTAATGTTTGTATTTCTTTCCCTTTGGTGTCTTTTATGGGTGGAGTGGGTTAATTGTATCAATTCCTGATCTTTGTTTTACTTCTACTTTTTATACTTGTAAGTTGTAAAGCAACACTCAAAGCAAGCCATCATCCCTGATGCCTTTGAATGTGTTATAGGAGTGCTCCTGCCAAAATGTTATGTTACAGGAAGTGATTATGCTCTGTTTTCATGCCAGATTTTTAAACAGAGATTTAGTTAACGTTTTCATGCAGAATTTCTGTTATGATCTGGCCATTTTCCTTGTGGAATCTGTAACCAAATTCCAGGTACTGCTAGAGTCAGACAGGAAAAAAGAGTTCCACCATGATTTCTGTAACTGTCCACAAAGACTCCATGTGGAATTGTGTCTGAATTTTTTCGTGTGGTTGCCACAGCACACAAAAATAGGGGAAAATAAGAAAAAAGCCTTTAAAAATCTTCTTGTCTGAAACCAGAAGGCACAGGTCTTGGATATTTGGTATGAAGCTTCATCTAGTGGGTCTCTACCAAGATTGTTCAAGTTATAGCCCTATGGCCAAAACTGGCTCTGCCCCAGGGCCCACTGGTTTTACATAGGCTTATATAGGGATAACCTTAAAAAATCTTCTTGTCTGAAACCAGAAGGGTCAGGCTTTGATATTTGGTATGGTGCTTTATATAGTGGACCTTGACCACGATTGTGCAAATAATAGCCCTGGGACCATAAAAATGGAGGCTCTACGCAGCCTACTTGTGACACTTTAGATCACGTGAGCAATCTAGGGCCATCAAGGCCCTCTTGTTTAAAGGGAACAATGTCCCATGTTTTAATTCTGCCTAAATTATCAGATAGACACATCTCCTGTTCCAAGAAATAGATAAGGTGGCTATCTGATGATATTTAAGTAGATCACTCAGTTCTGTATAAAACATACATTGAGGGCATTCATTAGAATCACCTACTAAGGACTGATTTTTATGGATATTAATTAAAGATTTTTTTCCTTAATTATAACCAGCTGACCACCTTATCTATTTCTATATGTTGTATTATTAATAAAAGAGAGAGCTGGTAGGTGGTGGTGGAAAAATACAAATCTGGCTTGTTTTCTTCAGTGTAGGCAACCTATAATATCCTATATTCCTGGCCGCTAGATACCTATATTTCTGGACCTAACCTATATTTTTGACTCCTAATATCACTTGACGCCCTGGGGTGGGGATATGAACAGTTTCCAAGATATGAGGCCCTCTTATGAAATGATGAGGAGAGGAATGGCCCCTGTGGACCACCAAGTTTGTGTGACTGAATGTGTCTAATCATAAGAAACAAGAATATATATGATTATGAGGTGGGGATCTTAATGGTGTCTGAGATATATGGCCTTTTATGAAGTAGAGGCGTGGGCCATGGCATCAGCATGTTGCCCTAGCACATAGACGCATTGATGTGAGTGAATGAGTCTTATTATAGGGAACACAAATATACATATTTTAGGGGTGGGGATCTGAACAGTTTCTGAGATATATTGCTTTTTATGAAGTGGAAGGGTGGGGCATAGCCCCAGCACACCCCAAGAGACCCCTAGGTTGGTATCACTGAATGTGTCTCATCATAAGGAACAAGAATATATATGGTTTAGGGTTGGGGGTTCTGAATGGTTTCCGAGATATTGAGCCTTTTACGAAGTGGAGGGGGTTGGGCATGGCCCGGGCACATTCCAGAGGACCCCCAAGTTGGTTTCAATGAATGCGTCTTATCATATGAAACAAGAATATATATGGTTTTGGGATGGGGATCTGAATGGTTTCCGAGACGTATCACCTTTTATGAAGTGGAAGGGTGGGGCACAGCCCCCGTGCGGCCCGGGAGACCCTTAGATTGGTATCACTGAATGCATCTTATCATAAGGAACAAGAATTTATATGCTTTAGGGGTGGGGATCTGAACGGTTTCTGAGATATTGGGCTTTTACTAAGTGCAGGGGGTGGGGCATAGCCCTGGCACATCCTAGGGGACCCCCAGATTGGTGTCACTGAATGCGTCTTTTCATAAGAAACAAGAATATACATGGTTTTGGGGTGGGGATCTGAAGGGTTTCCGAGATATATCACCTTTTATGAAGTGGAAGGTTGGGGCATAGCCCTGGTGCGGCCTGGGAGATCCTTAGGTTGATATCACTGAATGCATCTTAACATAAGGAACAAGAATTTATATGGTTTAGGGGTGGGGATCTGAACGGTTTCTGAGATATTGGGCCTTTTATGAAGTGGAGGGGTCGGGCATAGCCCCCGTGCGGCAAGGGAGACCCTAAGGTTGGTATCACTGAATGCGTCTTATCATAAGGAACAAGAATTTAAATGGTTTAGGGGTGGGGATCTGAACGGTTTCTGAGATATTCAGCCTTTTACGAAGTGGAGGGGGTTGGGCATAAGCCCCGCCACATCCTAGGGGACCCTCAGATTGGTGTCACTGAATGCGTCTTATCATAAGAAACAAGAATATATATAGTTTAGGGGTGGGGATCTGAATGGTTTCTGAGATATATGGCATTTATGAAGTGGAAGGGTGGGGCATGGCCCCAGCACACCCCAGAGAGACCCCAATGTTGGTATCACTGAATGTGTCTTATCATAAGGAACAAGAATATATATGGTTTAGGGGTGGGGATCTCAATGGTTTCTGAGATAAATGGCATTTTATGAAGTGGAGGGGGTGGGGCATGTCCCCGGCCCATCCCAGGGGGAACCCAAAGTTGGTGTCACTTAATGCATCTTTGCATAAGGAACAAGAATATATATAGTTTAGGGGTGGGGATCTGAATGGTTTCTGAGATAAATGGCATTTTATGAAATAGAGGGGGCAGGGCATGTCCCCGGCACATCCCGTGGGACCCCCAGTTGGTGTCACTTAATGCATCTTATCATAAGGAACAAGAATATATATGGTTTACGGGTTGGGATCTGTAAGGTTTCTGAGATATAAGGCATTTTATGAAGTGGAGGGGGGCGGGGCATGGCCCCGGCACAACCTAGGGGACCCCCAGGTTGACATAAAAGCATATGGCTGAGAGAAGTTTACTCAAGGAACATGTTTATGTAAGTTTTGTCAAAATATCTGCAATGACTTGGCAGTAAATGCCATTTTTCAGTTTTCCCTATTATAAGTCAATGGAAACTCTAAGTTGCCATAGCAACAAAACTAAAAGGCCAAATTTCATAAAAAACACAAAACCTTTAAAGGCAAATATGGTGAATATTTTCATATAGTCTCAGCCTCCTAGAGCATATGGTTTCTGAGGAGATGATTTTTTAAGTATTTTTTGTCTATTTTTTGCATTTTGGTTTCCATGGCAACCAACAAAAATGAGCAGAAGGCTTTAAATCATACGGCAGATAGTAGATCGCCTATGGAACATTTCTTTGAAAGTTTTGTCAAAATATCTGCAGAGGCTTGGCAGTAAATGCCATTTTTCTATTTTCCCCATTATAAGTCTATGGGCACTCTAAGTTGCCATAGCAACCAAACTAATGAGCCGATTTTCATTAAAAACACAAACTTTCAATCCCCCTGCCTAAGGATGCTACAGATGAAATTTGGACTGAATCGGCCCAGTGGCTTCAGAGGATATGTCGTTTGAAAATGTTGACGAAGAAGACGCAGACACAGACGCAGACGACGACGACGGACACCTGCCTATCCTATAAGCTCCCCCGGAGCCTTCGGCTCTGGTGAGCTAAAAATGGAAGTGGTGGTTTGTGGACGGCGATTAGGATGGCGGAAAACTTTGATGATCACATTGAACTTGCCTGTAGTGCGGGTTTGAAAGTTTGGGTTCGTTTTGGATGGAGGGGGTCCTCGTCTTGTGGTTGGATCATTAAATTGTAAGCTAAATAAACTGCATTCTTTTCATCTCTTATCTCGCTGCCCTGACGCTTCTGATCTTTTGAGTAGATCTATATTGGCTGCAGCTCATGTTTATCATGCGTCTCAAGCTAAATGAGTTTATATCTGTATCTTAAATTGCTAATTGGTTAAGGTATTATGTCAGCAATTAACTTGAAAAAGTACCGTTACTGACCGTGACAACTACAGTATTTTCTACCGTATTACTGCATGGAGGGAAATAAATAGAAGTGAAGGTAATGATCAGGAATCGATACAATTAACCCACAGCTCCCATCAGAGACACCAAAGGAAAAGAAACACAAACATGAAATAACTAGACCCTAATGGAAAGTGGTTGTGCTTGAAACTTAATAGAAACCTTGGATTAAATTTTTTAAATGTTGGTCGTCATCATCGTCACGATTATCACCCCCGCATCCAACCCCACTTTGAGTTCCAAAATCTTGGGCAAGTAGGTTTTTGAGCTGGACAAGTGCAAAAATATTTTACTTGCCTGGTGGGCAAGTGAAATTTTTTTGGATTTGTCAGGCCCTGCTAAAATGCATACCTCTGAGTCCCAATCTATACTGTATGGGCTTTGAACTCCTCCCAGACTTGGCATCTAACGCAGTCGAGGGAAGTTCTGGGAAAAAAGAATGCTTAAGGACATCACTATAGGCCAGATACCTACGATATTGTATGTTATTTATTTTTGATGCCCTTGTTTGAGTTGAAGCTGTCACAGGGGTCAATTATATATCTGAATCCAGAGACACAATACCAGAGTGTATCTAGAAAGTACTGCTCACGACAGGCAGTCTGGATAAAACTGGTCAAAAATGGTGTTTTTCTGACAAAATATTTTTTATCTCAAAATGGATAATTTTGCAACACTATGCGCTAGATATATATTAGATAAAAATGTAACAAACCTCTTATTAGTTGTTTTTAGTTGATTGTTTATCAGTCTACTCAAAGTTACTAAGTGCATGCATATAGAAGTTTTCATGCATTTGTCCATGTGACCAAAAAGTTTGTATGAAATCCAGGTAATGGTTATTTTTCAGCCATGCAATTCTTTTCTCTGTGATGTCAGACTGCTGTGTAAAGTGGGTTATTTCTAAAATCTGGACTGGGCTCATGTGCTGGGATATAGCAAATTAGTGTAGACTGAGATCAGATGCGCAAAACACAGTGTTTGATCAGGGTTCTTAATGTTTGCAATAAAAAAAATAATTTAAGGGTTAAACAAAATAGCCTAAATACCCATTCAGGGCCAATCCCTGGTTTATGAATGTCATTTGATGTATCACCAGTAACAATTCAATTCTGAATTTCCCAGCTTACACTCAAAGAAATTCAACCCTTGTCCTGCTGAATATATTAATCTGCCACACCCACTACTGATTATCAACCAATCAGATTACTTGATTAAAAAAAATTATTGCAACAAATTCACAATCCGAATGACAAACAATGTAGATTCTGATCAGATGGCTTCTTCAGAAGCCATCTGATCTGGATCTACATTGTTTCAAAGATAAGGCATATCCGGGCTCAGCATGACAAGGGTTAAAATTATTGACTGACCAAAGCTGCCCGTGTTTTGATTGAAATATTTGGCAAATGCCAGATTATAGTGAGCAAGTGGTCTACGACTACAGTATCAATACCTACCATCAAATGCTCACAATTAGCACATATGTGACTAGTAAGTTTTGCGTTATTTCCTTCAGTTGACTTCTGTGTTCCTCTCTTCACATTCAGATCACCTTTAACTCTTGCTATAATATCATCAGCGACGGCATCAAAGTCTTCAGGGGACATTAGTTGAGCAGCAGTTATCTCCCCTGTCTCGTCATCACTGTTCCAGCCCAAGTCTGGTGTGGCATACTCTGGACTTCTAGAACTTGAAACCCTGAGCACATTTACATCACCATGGTAACCAACATGGTCAGCTCCGACCTCATTGCTATAGTTACTGCTGTCATAAGGTTGTTCACTATGATACACAATCCTGTCTCCTTCATCACCTGATTTCTTTTCTCTTGACTTTAACCAGTTCTGGAACTTGGCATTAGATTTGTTGGAAGCAATGACATCCTCTGCTAGAAGGTAACTTGGTTTGTGGTTGTTGTTTCCACTAACTGGGACAGAACTTCTAACAGAGCTGTTTGGAGCTGAATGAGCACTGTATGTCTTTGCTGGTGAACCTGAAAATTAAATAGGAAATGACATTACGTACACATGCCTTTTCAAATACAGTGAAGTTTCGCTATTAAGACCACCTAACACTAAGCTTAATTCTGCTTTAAAAAGCTCACTTTGAAGGCTGCAATTAATTTTGCTTTGTGTTTTCTGCCCACAGCGTCCTTTGGTCAGGGACCACCTTTGGGGCTGTTGAAAAGTGGTCTTTAAGACCACTTTTGAACAGTCCCAAAGGTGGTCTTAATATAGGAATTTTACTGTATATTGAAAATTTTACCACCAAAAAATGAAAATTTTCAGGTACAAAAATTCTGATATTTTTTTATATTTCTGCGAAAAAGACAGATTGTGGGTACTCGTTAGAACCGCCTAGAAACAGTAGAAGATACCAGTAACCAAAGTCTGACATTCCATGTAAATCACCTATTGTGGAATACTGTAAAAATTCAGACACCTTGAGGACTTGCTGTAGCTCTCCTAAAATTTTAACAAATTTGTTTCTTGATCCAGCAAGGAGTCCAAAAAAGTGCAGACAGAATGGTAAGCAATGTAGATCCTGATCTGGATTTGCACTGTTTGCTTGGACCTGTCTGTCCCAATACTTAGGATCATTACGTCTATTCTTTTTTCTGAAAAATACATAGAATGACCCAACACCTACCCCCCCCCCCCCCCCCCCCCCCCCAATACACGCTAAAACAAAACCACTGACAAAGCTAGTGGACTGATTGTCACCGAGTGTAAGCTTGACAAAAAGTTCTGAACTGAGCATTAACCCTTAAAATTCCAGTATTTTAAGCAAACAGTGAAGAACCTGATCAGGGTCTACAGTGTGTGCCAAGCCCAACCCAAGATTCAAACCAAGATTCTATAGACAACTCTCTTACACAACACTCTGATCTGACAGGGATAAGAAAAGCGCAGCTATTTTCTATAGATAACCTTTACCTTGATTCTTACAAATCAGTGATAGTCACAGTGACATCAGCTTTGAAGAGCTTCTGTGCTTAGCAGACAAACAATTGATCCAAAAAGCATAATTTATCAGTTACCCTCTATATTAATTGCATTGCCGCACATTGACCTGATAATCATATGATATCTCAGGACAAGTGAGCTTTATCAGGTCAAAGCGACAATAGTTAAATTATGAATGAACTGGGGCTACTAGAAAAAATGGCAAAACAATTATTATTACTGGACAAAATGGAAAAATTGCTTGAAAACAAATATTATAGGAAAACATATGGTCAGCTGATACAAAATATATCGACCGCCGGAATGTTTGGATGTACTTAGGACCATCAATAACTAATCATAAATTGCTTATTTAAGAGTGTACAAGGGGTTAAACTGATAAATATAATACCAGATTCGTGACATTTGATATCAAGTTTATCAGGCTCTGCTTTGAGAATGCATGTAGAATCCCTCGGCAAGCCTTGCGATTCTACAAGCGTTCTTTTGAAGCCTTGCCTGATAAACTTGATATGAAAGGGCCCTCACCTGGTATTCTCTATTTATCAAACAAGGTTATTTAGTGGATGTCATAACAAGAATTCCACAGACGGTGGAGTCGCACCTGCTGAGGGCAAAAGTCACAGGAACAACAATCATAACATTGTACTAAATAAGTTAATTTCGTTCTGGACGGGAAATGTGTCAAAGTCACTGGACTAAAAATATAGGTCATGGTCACCAGGTAAAGGTACCTGCCACATCAGTACATCGAGGAGAAGCGCTATGCAAGGTTTGGAGTGTACATGTTTCCTGGGCCAGACTAGCTAGTTTCGGCCAATTAGGCCTCATCAGTGACCCTCAAATATTTTCAAAATTCCACAATGGAATCAATGATCCCAAAGGACAAGAAAATACAAACTGCACTATGATGTAGGGCAGGCAGACTTATTTATGGCCACCACATATTCCCAGACACCAGCTGTAGTGATGTTAAATATGTTCTAGAAAGGGTTATCCTTTGGAAGCAAGGAATACACCACAGAACTGGAAAATATGGAGTGTACATGTTTTCTAGGCCTTTAATTTGAGGAGATCTGAAACATCAACATAAATTTTGTCAAAATCACTGGAGCATAAAATATAGGTCAAGGCCACCAGGTCAAGGTACCTGCAGAGCATGGCTGGTCGGTAAATACCGGTGGCGGGAATTCCCACTGGTAATTACCATCCTGGGAAATACTCCAAATCTCTGCAAAAGTGGGAAATACTGGGAAATAGTGGAAAATACGAATTTTGTTTAGTTATTTCATAGAAAAACAATATTAATATTTGTGTTATTTAATTGAAATAGTGAAGAGTTGGCTAGTTTGCAAAATATCTCACCATACATATATTTCACTAGTCTGCTTTTTCTCAACCAAACACAAGCATAAATATAAAGTGATCTGTTGTTATGAACAAGTAAGGTGCAGAGAGTATTAAAACCACTCATATGCTTGAAGATAAAATACCATAATGATCCCAATATTTTTGACAGACATGCCTGGGCAAACAGGGCAGACCCAGATCAGAATCACTTAGCTTATTTAAGAGAGTTTGCCATTGGAACTACCGGTACATGTTTTGTATGCTTTAGTGTAACACTAAACCACAAGGTTAAATTTCTTTGAGATCATTTACAACAACCTTTGGATGTTTGAATTTTAAGGATGTTTACACTAACAAATTTTAATGATCAATTAAAATGATTAATTATTAGACGATATAACATTTGCAAACTGTGGTCCGTGTCACTATTTTGTATGTGACAGGTTCGCACTTTAGACCAACTTGAATTCCGATTGGTTGACTTAATGCTTTTTGAGAACAAATTTCAGTTTCTTCTTTTCTAGGCACGACCTTAAATTACACATCAAAAGTTTGATCCTGAACATGTGGTTTCTATCTGTACTGGTGTGAATCTGGTGCACAGGATCAACGTGGCCGGACTGGTAACAACACGTCGTGGTTGATTGATTTAACCTTTTTAGCTTAAGGGCATGGTGCCTAAGCGTGTTGTAATCGTTTGGTTTCAGAATCAAAGCACTGAGAGTGTGGGGTGTAGGTTGGAGTAATAGTCCTGGGCTGAGATTTAAACTGTTTCATTTAACTCTGAAATTCCAAACAAATAGTAAAGATTTTGATAAGATGCACTCTGCAGCGTCTGATCTTGGTATACACTGTTTGCCAAGCTCACCCTATGATTCCAGGATAACCCTCTTCCGCCTAATGGAATACCCTGATCTCACTGCGGCTATTTTCTACAAGACAAAAAGTTATTCTGACAAGTCAGTGATAGCCACGTAGACATTAGCACTGAAGCCCTTTTCTTATTAGCAACTTCAGGTTGAATGCCAAACAATCAACCCAAGCATAGCCGCGTCGTTTGTCAGTGTTGGGTACATGTAAGTGTTATCTGTAAAATCTGCACATGAATCAAATGTTGGATCTGGCAAACAATGTAACTTCAGATCAAACACCACAGAACACGGTGCTGATCTTGTTCTACACTTTTTGCATTAGTTAAACGAATCAGTTCAAGTCGCCGTTCATGACCAGCCTGTATTTAGAGACAATCGGTATGAGTGTTGTCAGTGCTTTGATTTATTTCTGACGTGCACTCTTCCATCACTGAAGTTGGGCTCGTCCATTCTGATAAATATATGGCACCTAGAATTATATCACAGGACCTACACTTATTACCTGTACCATATTCCAGGGTTGAAAGGGACAGCCTTTATTTCCATATTCTCCATGCAAAGTCAATATACACCTTAGTTGTAACTGACCTAAACGTCAGAAAGAAAACCCATTAATATTCTTGTCTGCAGCTGACCTGGTCCAACGGCAGGCTGGACTTTAAAGATTAAATATTGACAGCACTGATAGAAAACGGTGTAAAACCTGAGCAGTCGTGGCCAAACCCGTCGCATGATGCAGCTGATTCATACGAAATGCTGAATCGTAAGATAAAATCGTCAAGTCGTCTGCTTCAAAAGTTTGTATTATGCTTACAGGATAACTAATACGCTTGTACAATTTTGATTACTGCGCCAAACCGGACTACATATTGTGCGAACTTATATTTCTATGGCGGTTAAAGCCGGAACAACTGAATATGTTCTATAAAAGGGTTATCCTTTGAAAGCAAGGAATACACCACAGAACTGAAAAATATGGAGTGTACATGTTTTCTGGGTCAGACTAGCTAGTTTCGGCCAATTAGGCCTCATCAGTGACCCTCGGATATTTTCGAAATTCCACAATGGAATCAATGATCCCAAAGGAAAAGAAAATATAATCTACACTATGATGTAGGGCAGGGAGACGTTTTACCGCCGCCACACATTCCCATACACCAGCTGAATTACTGAAGCCTGAATTACTTTAAACGTGCAGCACAACAAGAATAGACAGAATGGAATCTGTCATTAAAAATAGCTGAAAGTTAAAAACTAATATTTTAGAATCATGTTTGAGAAGAAATTATGTACATTCTATATGAAGGCAAGGGACTATAGATCTTTCAAATTATTCAATATAAAAAGGGCTGGAAAATTCTTAAAAATTTCACTTGTCCAGTTGTCCTACATGACTAAGTCCATGTAAACTTTGGTAAATGTCATAAGGACTAGGCAAACTTTTTACTTGTCCTTCAATTTTTTTTTGTCATTGTACTCAGAAAAGTGGAATTTTCAAGCCCTGCATGAACTTGAATAATTTTGCTTTCAAATAGTTAGGTAGTTGGTGTATATTAAGAACTTGAATGATTTTGCTTTCAAATAGTTAGGTAGTTGGTGTATATTAAGCAGTCTCAATCAGTACCATCTATGTATATATACATACCTATTTCCCAGTATTTACCAGGAATTCCATGTATTTCTCCAGGAAAATATATATAAACATAAACTGTGTCAAAGTCACTGTTGCGTAAAATATAGGTAAAGGTCACGATCAAGGTACCTGCAGTCAGTACATCTAGGATTTGTTTGTTTGATCTGAGGTTTGATGCCCCCGTCAACACTGCAAAGGTCATTCTTGAGATATTGCTTCCAGTTTCGTGGGACTTTTAGCCGACACCGAGATGATGGTTTATAAGCATGGACAGTCAGACTCGCGCCGCTTTGCCTGGGCAGGTTTTTTTCCTGTAAGTGGTTTACCAGTACTCGTGCGCAGGTCAGTTTCAGCTTTGTGTGGAAGCATCATGCAGCCCATCTATTTCTTCAAGCCACGATGGGCGGGGGCCGTAAGATATCTAGGAGAAGACCTTTGCAAAATTTGGTGGTTGTTGACCTTTTATTTGAGATCTGGAACATAGATGTAAATTGTGCCAAAATCAATGGAGCATAAAATATAGGTCAAGGTCAGTGGGTCAAAGTACATGTACCTGCAGAGTCAGTACATCTAGGAGAAGCACTATGTTAGATTTGATGGTTGTAGGCCTTTTATTTGAGGAGATCTGGAACATCAACGTAATTTGTGTCAATGTCACTGGAGTTGAAAATAAAGGTCAAGGTCACCGGGTGGAGGCTCTTGCCTAGTCAGGAGCTCAGACAGATGTTTCATGCAAGGTTAGATGGTTGTATAGTCTTGTAGTTGATTACACCATTAACTGTGACCTAAATGTCAAACCTGGACATAATGGTCAAAAGTCACTAGAGCACAAAATATAGGTCAAGGTCACCCAATCAAGTCAGGTCAAGGACATGTTTCATGCAAGGTTTGAAGGTTGATCAGCTTTGTATTTGATTTTGATACAAACTTTGACTTAAATGTCGAACTTAGACATAAATGTTAACAGATGGAAGGACAAACGATGGAAAAGCTGACGCCACTGTTGCACCCTGATACAAGCAGGTGCGACAAAAATCATATGACCACACATGTAATAACACATGGTTACTGGCACGTAAAGTGTCATGACAAATTGTTTTATGGCTCTGCATCTGTGTCATAAGTTTCTAGATCTACCCCACTAAATAACAATTTTTTAATATACAGTGAAACTTCAATGGCTCAAACACCTTTGGGACATGTACATGAAAATGTGTTCAAGACAGGGTAGCTGAAGCCATTTAGTTTTTCGTAGCGGCGCATTTCAGGAGGCATAATTCTAATATAAAATGAAAGTGTGCTGTGTGACCTCATTAGAATCGCCTCAGTGAGGCAATTCTAATGAGTACACCAAACATACATATAACTTAAATTCCTAAATGTCCTAAAAATCGGGACACCTTGAGCACTTGCTGTAATTCTCCTAAAATTTTAACAAAACTGTTTCACGACCCAGCAATGAGTCCAAAAAAAAGTGCAGATGAAAATGCAAACAGTGTAGACCCTGATTAGACTGCTCCTTCAGGAGCAGTCTGATCTGGGTCTTCACTGTTTGCTTAGGCCTATCTGTCCCAATACATGTACTTAGCATCACGAAAACACGTCTATATAATTTTGACCCCCTCATACCCCACTTTTATATAGTAAAACTGGGGTTTAAGGGGGTATACATTATTTTTCTTATTTCTGCTCAGAAACATAGATTGTGGGTACTCCATAGAACCGCCTCGTCAAGGCGGTTCTATCGAGTCCCCGCAATCTATGTTTTGAGCAAAAATAAGAAAAATACCACAATTTTTCATCTTAAAATTTCTAATTTTTGGCCAAAAAAATTGGCAATGTATTTGTATAGGCGTGTTTTCGTAATAGGGCCATCATGGTATGTTTATGTCCTGATACCTTCTTTATCTTTAGAAGCAGCTCTCTCTTTCATCCAGTTATGCTGTCTCTGCTTTATTTCTTTCATCTGAAGTGGACAATCAAACAGTATACACAATGTAACATAGCAGGCCTAGGTTGTGGCTCAGTTCGCATCATGTTAACAAGACAGCGCCACCAGCCAGTGTGCCATAGTTGCCAAAGTGTGGCTAAGGCTGAATTACTCTCAAAATATTTCAACCAATATTGTAATGCAATTACTTCCAACAACAACAGAATCACAAATGGCAACATCAACAGGAACAACTACAGCAGCAACAACAGGAACAAAAAAAAAATGGAAACAACAACAACAATGGGAACAACAGGAACAACAATGGGAACAACAACAACAACAACAATGGGAACAACAACAACAACAGGAACAACAACAGGAGTTACTACAACAGGAACAACAACAACAACAACAACATCAACAGGAGGAACAACAACAGCAACAACAACAGCTGGGATCGAATGATGTATATGCCCATGCCATTCTTCCCACCCTGGCTTCAGCAGAACTGCAACCAAAAAGCATACATTCTCATAGACTTGATAACAGGTGCCAGAGTCATCACATGAATGCATGGTTTGAAAAGAAAGGTCTTCACATTACCCATCTAAACATTCATTATTTATACCCCAAACTCAATGAAATAAAGTTTCTCATAAGCAAACAGAACATAGACATTCTGTGTTTATGTGAAACATTCTTAAATAGTGAATTTTCAGATGCCGACTTGCATATCCCAGACTATAACATTATACGTAAGGACAGACACAGTCATGGCGGTGGCTTGATAGTCTACACAAGATCAAACATTGCATGCATTCAGCGTGATGACCTGGAGACGGAAGACACTGAAATATTGTGGCTAGAAGTGAAAAACAACAAAGCAAAACCATTTCTTTTGTGCTACTGTTATAGACCACCATCAGCAACAAAACTGTGGGTTGAAAAATTTGAAGAGACACTAGAACGAGCCAATTTATAGACCAAAGAAATCATTGTGACTGGTGACTTTAATTTTAATGTGCTTTGTGAAAACAGCAGTAGCAAACAATGGCTCTACACAACAGAAAGTTTAAATCTGACGCAACTTCTGAAAAAGCCTACAAGAATTACAGCCACATCATAAACTCTGATTGATCATATATACTCTAACACTCCCAATAATATTTCTGATCTCTCAATACCTACACTGGCCATTAGTGATCATTATCCTGTCTGCTTCACCAGAAAATTGACGAAAACATCTGAAACTGGACCTGTTCACAAATTCATTAATTATAGGGACACAAAAAACTTCGATGAATCACAGTTTCTCAATGATCTCTTTGAGCAACCGTGGTCAGTGATGGACATATTTGATGATGCCAGTGATGCCTTGGATTACTTTTCTGACATATTTGTCTCAGTCTTATCCAATCATGCCCCTGTGAAAAAAAGACGAGTGAAAAGACAAAGGCAACCAAACTGGATTAATTCAGATATCTTAAATGCAATCAAAATTAGAGACCAGTTTCATAAATCAAAAAACAATAACCAGTATTCGTTTTGGAGAAATAAGGTTAAAAGTTTAATACGAAATTCCAAATCAAGATTGTATTTGGACTCCATTAACAATAGTAGCAATCCAAAGCATCTCTGGCAAACACTACATGACCTTACTGGCAAGTCAGCCAAACAATGCACAAACTTTATCAGTGATGATGATGGCAATCCTATCCTGGACCAAGAAATTGCTGCTAACACTTTCAACAACTTTTTTACCTCAGTACATAAGACCTTAAGTACAGCAAATAGTACCTCAGTTGTGAATCCTGATTTAAAAATATCAAAAACTATGTTAAGCCAAAGCTGCAAAATACTCAAGAATTTTGTCTTTCCCTTGCGACAGAATCCTCTATCCTGAAAGAACTTCAAAATCTTAAAGCCAATAAGGCAACTGGCATAGATGACATAGGTGCAAAGTACTTAAAACTTGCTGCTCCAATGATATCACAACCATTAACTACCATTCTTAATTTGAGCATAAAACACAGTTTCTACCCAGATGCTCTTAAAAAGGCTAAGGTGACTCCAATATTCAAAAAGGGAAACACAACACTTATAAATAACTATTGACCTATCTCTGTCCTCCCTGTTATTAATTCTATTTTTGAACGCCATGTCAGTAACTGTATGGTCACCTTCCTTGAATCAAATAGTATTCTATATGAATATCAATCAGGTTTTAGAAGACGTCACTCTTGTCAGACGGCACTGACCAAAATTGTTGATAATTGGTTAAAAGCCCTAAATAACAGTGAGACTGTAGGAACTGTATTTCTAGACCTTACTAAAGCCTTTGACTTAGTAAATCATGACCTACTGCTTGAAAAACTGGCAGAATACAAACTTAGCTGTAGTACACAGTTATGGTTTCAGTCCTACTTGGCAAACAGATTCCAACAAGTAAAGATTTCTGGTAAACTATCAGGCCCCAAACAGATAACAGCTGGGGTACCACAAGGATCTGTTCTTGGACCCTTGCTTTTCCTAATTTATATCAATGATTTGCCACTCTCAATCAATACATGTATCCTAGATCTGTTTGCTGATGATGCTACCCTTTCTTCCTCCGATCCTTCCATTTTGCATCTAACAACTTGTTTGAATACTGACCTAGAAAACTTCCGGAACTTGTGTGTTAGAAATAAAATGGTCATCAATGTCCCCAAAACTAAGGCAATGTTTGTTGCAACTAGAAATACAGGAACCAAGATACAACAAAACTGTCCAGATCTACTTCTTTCTGATGAGGTTATCCAAGTAACAAATAATGAAAAACTTCTGGGTGTCCATATTGATAACAGACTGTCATGGGAAACGCAAGTTGAAAACACAATTAAAAAGTGCAATTCCCTTCTATACCTGCTCAATAAAATCAAATACTGCCTACCTATACCAACAAGAAAGCTGTTCTTTAATGCATATGTTCTACCTCATATTGATTACTGTTGCACTGTCTGGGGGAATATTAACAACAACCTAACAGACTGCATGATCAAACTGCAGAAAAGGGCAGCCAGAATTATTCTTGATAAGAATATAGATACACAGTCAGAGGCTATGTTCACTGAATTGAAATGGATGAGATTTCCAGACAGTGTACTATCAAAAAGCTGTCATGATGTACAAGGTTGTCAATAACTATGCTCCATCATATCTGAAAGACTATTTTACACTCACAACTGATATTCACCAAAGATCACTAAGATCTGCTACAGATGGCTTATTGTACATACCAAAACCGAATATCGAGCTCTTTCGTAACTCACTTTCATACTCTGGTTCTAAGATATGGAATGCCATCCCTGATAATATAAAACAATTAAAGTACCTCTGTCGATCAGTTTAAAGCAAGGTACCTTCAGTGTTTTTCTCCTTAAGTTAAATTACCAGTATGAATGAAGTTAGTGCTTCTAACCTTTTCCAGAACATGTTCTAGCTATGCTTAATTTATGTCATCATCTTTGTAAATGTTGTAAATATTGTATGTTTGTATATGTTTCAAAAGAGGACCCCAGGGAAGATTGGACGTATGTCCAACTGGGCCTTCTCTATAAATAAAGTCATTATTATCATGTCTCCCCCGAAAAATTTTTTTTCGGTGAGACATATTGTTTTTCCCCCGGGCGTCTGTCTGTCCGTCTGTCACACATCCGTGTCCGCTCTGTAACTTGAAAACCGAGCTATCTTCACGAAACTTCGTATAAATATTAATCAGCATTAGACGACGTGCAGTGCGCAAGAACCATAACTCTCGCATTTATACTTTTTGAATTATCTCCCTAGGAAGTTTGTTGGTATGTATATATGTATGGGCAAATCGTGTCCGGTCAATAACTTTCTTATTTTTTGATGGATTTTAAGATTACTCGGCAGAAATATTAACAACCATAAGAAGATGTGTGGTGCGCATGAGGCAAGTTGGTACCTTAAAGGTCAAGGTCATACTTAGAGGTCAAAGGTAAAAAAAGGGGCCTTTTTTTCGTATTTGGTCAATAACTTTCTTATTTTGAGATGGATTTTAAAATTACTTGGCATAATTATTAACAATCATGAGACGATGTGTGGTGCACATGAGGCAGGTCGGTACCTCAAAGGTCAAGGTCATACTTAGAGGTCAAAGGTCAAAAAGTGGGCCTTTTTTTCGTATTTGGTCAAAAACTTTCTTATTTTGAGATGGATTTTGAAATCACATGGCAGAAATGTGAACCAATATAAGGCGATTTGTTGCGTGCATGACCCAGGTTGGTACCTCAAAGGTCAAGGTCATACTTAGAGGTCAAAGGTAAAAAAAGGGGCCTTTTTTCGGGTTTTGTCAATACCTATAGAATTTGAAGTTACTTGGCAAACATGTTGACTATTATGGGACGATGTGTTGCATGCATGATTCAGTTTGGTACCTAAAATGTCAAGGTCATACATAGAGGTCAAAGGTAAAAAAGGGGCCTTTTTTCGTGTTTGGTCAATAACTTTCTTATTTTCAGATGGATTTTGAAATTGCTAGGCAGAAATGTTAACCACCATGAGATGATGTGTTGCACCCATGACCCAGTTTAATACCTGAAAGGTCAAGGTCATACATAGAGGTTAAAGGTAAAAAAGGGCCTTTTTTGTGTTCTGTCAATAACTTTATTATTATGCCCCCAACTTTGAAAAAGTTGGAGGGGTATATTGGTTCTGGTTCGTTTGTCCCTTCGTCCGTCGATTACGCTTTTGATGCATAGCATAACTAAAGAACCGTGTATGCTAGGGTTTTGAAATTTCATATATGGATTCCTCATGGAAAATTAGCTGACACGTATTTATTTTCTCGTCCGAATTATGCCCCCTTCAAGAGTTATTGCCCTTTGAATTTTTTTTTTTTTAATAAAATCATGTCAGCAAGATATCTAAAAAACTATTGGAGCTAGAGCCTTGAAAGTTGGTGAGTATATTGATGGTGATGAGTAGATGAACTGATTAACTTTTGACAAAATTCCGAAAAATACTTTGTGAGTTATGGCCCTTTGTCATTTTGGTAATTTGTGCCCATTGTAATGTATGCTAAAAGTGATGCATAGCATAACTTTAGAACTGTGTATGCTAGGGTTTTGAAATTTCATATATGGATTCCTCATGGAAAATTAGCTGACACGTATTTTTTTTCTCGTCCGGAATATGCCCCTTTCAAGAGTTATTGCCCTTTGAAATTTTTTAAATAAAATTTTGTCAGCAAGATATCTCAAAAACTATTGGAGCTAAAGCCTTGAAAGTTGGTGAATAGATTGTTGGTGATGAGTAGATGAACTGATTAACTTATGACAAAATTCCGAAAAATACTTTGTGAGTTATGGCCCTTTGTCATTTTAGTAATTTGTGCCCATTGTAATGTATGCTAAAAGTGATGCATAGCATAACTTTAGAACCGTGTATGCTATAGTTTTGAAATTTCATATATGCATTTCTGATGGAAAATAAGCTGACGCGTATTATTTTTCTCGTCAGGATTATGCCCCTTTCAAGAGTTATTGCCCTTTGAAATTTTTTTAATAAAATCTTGTCAGCAAGATATCTCAAAAACTATTGGAGCTAGAGGCTTGAAAGTTGGTGAATATATTGGTGGTGATGAGTATATGAACTGATTAACTTTTGACAAAATTCCAAAAAATACTTTGTGAGTTATGGCCCTTTGTCATTTTGGTAATTTGTGCCCATTGTAATGTATGCTAAAAGTGATGCATAGCATAACTTTAGAACCGTGTATGCTAGGGTTTTGAAATTTCATATATGGGTTCCTCATGAAAAATTAGCGGACCCGTATTTTTTTTCTCGTCTGGATTATGCCCCTTTCAAGAGTTATTGCCCTTTGAAATTTTTGTAATAAAATCTTGTCAGCAAAATTTCTCAAAACACTATTGGAGCTAGAGCCTTGAAAGTTGTTGAGTATATTGGTGGTGATGAGTATATGAACTGATTAACTTTTGACAAAATTCCGAAAAATACTTTGCGAGTTATGGCCCTTTGTCATTTTGGTAATTTGTGCCCATTGTAATGAATGCTAAAAGTGATGCATAGCATAACTTTAGAACTGTGTATGCTATGGTTTTGAAATTTCATATATGCATTCCTAATGGAAAATAAGCTGACGCGTATTTTTTTCTCATCCGGATTATGCCCCTTTCAAGAGTTATTGCCCTTTGAATTTTTTAGCTCACCAGAGCCGAAGGCTCCGGGGGAGCTTATAGGATAGGCAGTTGTCCGTCGTTGTCGTCTGTCGTCCGTCGTATGTCGTCGTCGTCAACACTTTCAAACAACATCTCCTCTGAAGCCACTGGGCCGATTGGGCCCAAATTTTATCTGTAGCATCCTTGGGCTGGGGGATTGAAAGTTTGTGTTTTTTTATGAAAATCGGCTCATTAGTTTGGTTGCTATGGCAACTTGTTGTTTCCATAGACTTATAATGGGGAAAATTGAAAAATGGCATTTACTGCCAAGCCTCTGCAGATATTTTGACAAAACTTGCATAGAAATGTTCCATAGGCAATCTACTATCTGCCGTATGATTTTAGGCCTTCTGTTCATTTTTATTGGTTGCCATGGAAACCAAAATGCAAAAAATAGAAAAAAAAATACTTAAAAAATCATCTCCTCAGAAACCATATGCTCTAGGAGGCTGAGACTTTATGAAAATATTCATCATATTTGCCTTTACAGGTTTTGTGTTTTTTATGAAATTTGGCCTTTTAGTTTTGTTGCTATGGCAACTTAGAGTTTCCATTGACTTATAATGGGGAAAACTGAAAAATGGCATTTACTGCCAAGTCATTGCAGATATTTTGACAAAACTAACATGGACATGTTCCTTGAGTAAACTTCTCTCAGCCATAATGCTTTTATGTCAACCTGGGGATCCCCTAGGTTGTGCCGGGGCCATGCCCCGCCCTCTCCACTTCATAAAATGCCTTATATCTCAGATACCTTACAGATCCCAACCCCTAAATCATATATATTCTTGTTCCTTATGATAAGATGCATTAAGTGACACCAACCTGGGGGTCCCCCGGGATGTGCCGGGGACATGCCTCACCCCCTCCACTTCATAAAATGCCATTTATCTCAGAAACCATTGAGATCCCCACCCCAAAACCATAGATACTTTTGTTTCTTATGATAAGATGACTCAGTGACACCAACCTTGGGGTTCCCCGGGATGTGCCGGGGCCATGCCCCACCCCCACCACTTCATAAAAGGCCCAATATCCCAGTAACCTTACAGATCCCCACCCCTAAACCATATATATTCTCGTTCCTTATGATAAGTCGCACTCAGTGACACCAACTTGGGGGTCCCCCGGGATGTGCGTGGGGCCATGCCCAACCCCCTCCACTTCATAAAAGGCTAAATATTCCAGAAACCTTACAGATCCCCACCCCAAAACCATATATATTCTTGTTCCTTATGATAAGACACATTCAGTGACACCAACCTAGGGGTCACCCAGGTTGTGCCCGGGCCACACTCCACCCCTCGACTTCACAAAAGACCATATATCTGAGAAACTGTTCAGAGCCAACCCCTAAACCATATATATTCTTGTTCCTTATGATAAGACGCAAACAGTGACACCAGTAAACTTACAGATCCCCACCCCTAAACCATATATATTCTCGTTCCTTATGATAAGTCGCATTCAGTGACACCAACTTGGGGGTCCCCCGGGATGTGCGTGGGGCCATGCCCAACCCCCTCCACTTCATAAAAGGCTAAATATTCCAGAAACCTTACAGATCCCCACCCCAAAACCATATATATTCTTGTTCCTTATGATAAGACACATTCAGTGACACCAACCTAGGGGTCACCCAGGTTGTGCCCAGGCCATACTCCACCCCTCGACTTCACAAAAGACCATATATCTGAGAAACTGTTCAGAGCCCACCCCTAAACCATATATATTCTTGTTCCTTATGATAAGACGCAAACAGTGACACCAGCATGGGGGTCCCCCCGGGGTTCCACGGGCCATGCCCCACCCCTTAAAATCCATATATCTCAGAAACCGTTCAGATCCCCACCCTAAACCATATATATTCTTGTTCCTGATGATAAGACTCCACTTAATAATAGGCCATATATCTCAGAAACCATTCAAATCCCCATCCTATAATCACATATATTCTTGTTCATTGTTATTAGACACATTCAGTCACCCCTGTCTTGAGGGGTCCGCAGGGGCCATTTCTCTCCCTTCCACTTCATAAAAGGGCCTCATATCTCAGAAACCGTTCAGATCCCCACCATCTAACCATATATATTCTTGATCTTTATGATAAAACATATTCAGTGACAACAATCTTTGGCTTTTCTGAGATCTGCCATGCCCGAATCCCTCCATTGCTTAAAAGGCCTTACGTCTCAGGAACCATACATATATCCCCACCGCTAAACCATATATGTCTCTGTTCCTTTTTATAAGACCCATTTAGTGACACCAATCAGGGCTCCATTGGGCAGTGCCCACCTGAGCTCTGGTTTATGAAATTTGGCTCATTGGTTTGTTTGCTATGGCAAGTTAAGAGTTTCCATTGACTTATGGGGAAAATTGAAAAATGACATTAATGCCTCTCAAGATATTTTGTCAAACTTTCATAGAAATGTTCCTTTAATAATGTTCTTTTTGGCCTATTGCCACAGGTGGGAAATTGTCAACTGTCATCTGTTGTCTTCAAGCGACATCAGACCTCTGAAACCACTAGTCTGATTGGGTCAAAATTTTATCTGTAGCAGCCTTGGGAGCAGGGCTTCCATGGTTAATTAAAATACATTGCTGCCAGTGGGCAGTGGCCCCCTGAGCTCTGGTGAGCATTGTGGCCCATGGGCTTCTTGTTTTAATAAAATCTTGTCAGCAAGATATCTCAAAAACTATTGGAGCTAGAGGCTTGAAAGTTGGACCATGAGTCATGTGCAAGACCAAGGTCCATACCTCCAATGTCAAGGTCATACCTAGAGGTCAAAGGTAAAAAAAAGGACAGTCAATAACTTCCTTATTCTTTGATGGATTATGAAATTACTTGGCAGAAATGTTAACCATCATGAGACGATGTGTTGTACCGCAAAGGTCAAGGCCATACTTAGAGGTCAAAGGTAAAAAAGTGCTTTTTTTGTTTACGGCCAATAACTTTTTTATTTTTCTGTGAACATTTTTAAAGTTACTATGCAGAAATGTTCATCTTCATTAGATGATGTGTTGCACACAAGACCCAGCTCAATACCTCCAATGTCAAGGTTATACGTAGCAGTCAAAAACGGGGGAGACATCTAGTTATTATTATTATTATTATTACTGTGTAACAAATACCCTTTTAAACGACTTAATATCTAAGTAAAAGAGGCATTTACAAGGGTATATACATTATTTTCTACTCACTAGTAAAGTTTGTGGGTAAATGGGGCAGTTAACAAATACCCACATATACGTCTGCACTGAAATCCAATGAGGTATGTCATATAGTTGACTACAGCGCCACCAGCCAGTGTGCCATAGTTGCCAAAGTGTGGCTAAGGCTGAATTACTCTCAAAATATTTCAACCAATATTGTTGTTTTAAAACAGCATTTTTCATTGGGCTTTAAGACCAACAATAAGGTAGGAACTTTTTTTTTTTTTTTTTTTATCTATTTTTTAACAATAAGAAATGTAAGATTTGTTGCCACAGTCAAAATGGTGACCATGCACTGAAAAGATTGTTCTAGGCAGCATTTCACTACTAGTGATCAAATAAAAACGGTCTAAAAGTTGCATCGGAAAGACCGAAATCACCACAGGAATCACCTGGTAGTTAGTTAGTGGCCTCCCCTCCCTCGCTCTTAAGAGCTAAATGTACATTGTGGATACCTATTCAAACATAATGGTGATTTTATCACCAAAATATGAATATTTTCTGGACTGGTACATGTACCTTGTCATACGGTAGCCAGACAAAATCCACCCCGGACGAAATCCCCCCTTTTTGTAAAGGCGGACAAAATGCCCCCCCGGACAAAATCCCCCATCAGGTTGGACAACCCCCACGCCCCCCATACAAAATCACACTTGCTCTAAATTGTTCTAGTTAATTATCCTTCCACTACCCACAATGTATGTTTTTGAGCAGAAATATGAAAAATATTGGAATTTGTTATTGGAATATGTCCATTTATTTGAACAGGCGTTTTTCGTAATGGTAGAGGTTCTAGCATAGAAGTGAAGGCAATGGTCAAGAATCAATACAGATCAGGAATCTAAGATCAGGAATCTAATTGTGTCTGGAACTGGGTTAGGTTAACTGATCATGCCAGACATAATCCTAATGGGTTGAGACTTGAGAGGTCCATAAAACCCCAAAACACACATGTACAATTACAAAAAGTTAATACAATTATGCCCTTTTTACTTTGATCTTGCAAGCAACGTCTCCAAAATGACCTATAGTGTTGACGGGCAATAATTTCTCCATGAGCACCAATATAGCTTTAATAGTACTGCACCAAATCTGATATGGAATCTGCAGTTTTCAAAACGACAGACTGATTTTCAAAAGAAACTCGAAGTTTACAACTTGAAACTCAAAGTTTTCAACTCGAAGCTCGAAATCTTGAACTCGAAACTCGAACTTTTAAACTCGAAACTCGAAGTTTTCAACTCGAAACTCGAAGTTTATAACTCGAAATCTTCAACTCGATACTCGAAACTCGAATGAAAGTAAACCTCATGTGGAGGTGTGCGGGATACTGTCCACCTTTATAAAGAGCAGGGGGGATTATGTCCGGTGGGGATTTTGTCCAGGGGGATTTTGTCCACCTGAACAAATGTCAGGGGGGATTTTGTCCACCTTTACAAAAAGGGGGTTTTTGTCCAGGGGGATTATGTCTGGGGGGATTTTGTCCTGGAATCTTGTCATACGGCCCCCGCCCATAGGGGCTTGAAAAAATATATGGGCTGCATGATGCTTCCACGCAGAGCTGAATCTGGCCCGCACACTAGTACTGGTAAACCGCTTAGAGGATCTAAGCATTGTTGTTGTATATCTACAAGGCATTTTATCGCTGCCTATAGTCTCCTGGTACCTAAGTAAATCGTATGTGCATTTCCCTACTACAAAACACATGATACTTATATTGCACTTCAAAATCTAAGTCTGTCCAGGAACCGCGGTGCGAGGCAGACCATCCATGCTAATAAACCCTATTGGTTTCATTGGGCGACTATCTATCTTTATATACTGAGTCTGTCATACTTGGCCATTACCTCAGTTGGGTGGTGCGCTTAATTTAGAATTTAGCCCCCCCCCCCCCCCCCCCCCCCCAAAAAACAAAACAAAAACAAGAGGCCCATGGGCCACTATGCTCACCAGAGCTCAGGTGGGCACTGCCAAATTGCAGCCATGTATTATAATATGATATCATTTTAATCTGCCAAGAGAACCCCCATATCCAAATGAGCACCCATGTGGATTCAGTATATGAAACATTAGGTCTTTAATGAAGTAGAGGGGTGGGGAATGGACCCAATGGTTGGTTATCACTAAATGTCTTATCACACTAGGATGGTTTAGCAGTGGGGATCTGTATGGCTGGATATATAAGGCCTCTTAAACAGTGGAGGGGTTGGAGCATGCCCTGTCGATCCCAGGAAAGCCCAAGATTGCTGTCCCTAAATGTGTCTTATCATAAGGATCAAGTATATATATGGTTTAGGGGTGGGAATCTGAACAGTTTCTGAGATATGAGGCCCTTTTATGAAGTGGAAAGGCCCCTGCGGACACCCCTACAGTAGGTGTGCTAATAATAAGGAACAAGAACATATATGATTATGGGGTGGGGATTTGAATGGTTTCTGAAATATATGACCTTTTATAAAGTGGAAGTGCGGGGCACATTGCCTCAGCAAAAAGAGACCCCAAGTTGGTGTGACTGAACGAGTATTATCATAAGGAACAAGAATATATATGGTTTAGGGGTGGGGAGCTGAACGATTTCTGAGATATATGGCTTTTAATGAAGTCAAGCGGTGGGGCATGGCCCGGGCATGCCCCAGGGACTCACAAGCTGGTGTCACCGAATGCGTCTTATCATAAGGAAGATGAATATATATGGTTTAGGGTTGGGGCTCTGACAAGTTTCTGAGATATAAGGCCTTTTCTGAAGTGCAGGGGTGGGACAAGGCCCTGGGAGACCCCCAGGTTGGTGTCAATGAATGTGTCTTATCATAAGGAACAAGCATATATATGGTTTAGGGGTGGAGATCTGTAAGGTTTCCAAGATATTGTGATATTTATACCCCCGCAAACGAAGTTTGAAGGGGGTATATAGGAGTCAGCTTGTCGTCGTCGGTCCGTTACAAATCGTCTGTCGTCGGTCTGTTACAAAAAACTTTAACATTGCTCATAACTTCCTTATTCTTTGACCGATTTCTATAATATTCACACACCACACACCTTGCCACTAGTACTTAAGATTGATATACACAAACCTGACCTTGACCTTTACGTTGACCTTCCTCAAGGTCAAATACTTGTAAAAAATTGTCGGTAGCGGGGGTATAATTGGCGCCCGTTAGGCAGCAGCTCTAGTATGATTTGGAGGGGGTGGGGCATGGCCCCAGAACATCCCTGGGGACCCCCAGGTTGGTGTCACTGAATGCGTCTTATCATAATGGACGAGAATATATATGGTTTAGGGGTGGGGATCTGTAAGGTTACTGGGATATTGGGCCTTTTATGAAGTGGAGGGGGTGGGGCATGACCCCGGCAAACCCCAGGGGACCCCCAGGTTGGTGTCACTGAGCCCATCTTATCAAAAGGAACAAGAATATTATATGGTTTAGGGGTGGGGATCTCAATGGTTTCCGAGATAAATGGCATTTTATGAAGTGGAGGGGGTGGGGCATGTCCCCGGCACATCCCGGGGGACCCCCAGGTTGGTGTCACTTCATGCATCTTAGCATAAGGAACAAGAATATAATATAGTTTAGGGGTGGGGATCTGAATGGTTTCTGAGATAAATGGCATTTTATGAAATGGAGGGGGCAGGGCATGTCCCCGGCACATCCCGGGGGATCCCCAGGTTGGTGTCACTTAATGCATCTTATCATAAGGAACAAGAATATATATGGTTTAGGGGTTGGGGTCTGTTAGGATTCTGAGATATAAGGCATTTCATGAAGTGGAGGGGGCGGGGCATGGCCCCGGCACAACCTAGGGGACCCCCAGGTTGACATAAAAGCATATGGCTGAGAGAAGTTTACTCAAGGAACATGTTTATGTAAGTTTTGTCAAAATATCTGCAATGACTTGGCAGTAAATGCCATTTTTCAGTTTTCCCCATTATAAGTCAATGGAAACTCTAAGTTGCCATAGCAACAAAACTAAAAGGCCAAATTTCATAAAAAACACAAAACCTGTAAAGGCAAATATGGTGAATATTTTCATATAGTCTCAGCCTCCTAGAGCATATGGTTTCTGAGAAGATGATTTTTTAAGTATTTTTTGTCTATTTTTTTTATTTTGGTTTCCATGGCAACCAACAAAAATGAGCAGAAGGCCTAAAATCATACAGCAGATAGTAGATCGCCTATGGAACATTTCTTTGAAAGTTTTGTCAAAATATCTGCAGAGGCTTGGCAGTAAATGCCATTTTTCTATTTTCCCCATTATAAGTCTATGGGCACTCTAAGTTGCCATAGCAACCAAATTAATGAGCCGATTTTCATTAAAAACACAAACTTTCAATCCCCCTGCCCAAGGATGATACAGATGAAATTTGGGCTTCAGAGGAGATGTCGTTTGAAAATGTTAACGCCAGACGACGACGACGACGCCAGACGACGGACAACTGCCTATCCTATAAGCTCCCCCGGAGCCTTTGGCTCTGGTGAGCTAAAAAACAACAACAAAATAAAAAAAAAAACACTGGATGAGTTCTTAAAACTATTTACAATCTGCTTTCAGAGGTGTACTAAAACGCATATCTCTGAGTCCCAATCTACACCATGCGAGCTTTGAACAACTCTGCAGATTTGGCATTTACCACAGAGGAGGGAAGACTATTCCACTGAGGAATAGTTCTAGGGAAGAAAGAATTCTTCACGGCATCACTATAAGCCTGGTACCTACGATATTGACTGTTGTTTAGTTTTGATTTTATCAGGAAGATCGTTAATAAATATCAAGAAAAGGACCAGTCCAAGTACTGAATCTTGTGGGACACCAGACAAAACAGGGACTGGATCCGATGCTTGGCCATCAAGACTACAACTTGTTGTGTGCGTCCAGAGAGCCATGAGCTAACCCACTTAAGTGTGGATCCTCTTATCCCATAATGATCCAGTTTGTACAATAGCCTCCTGTGAGGTACAGGGCTTGAGATGTCATTTCATCTCAATGTCGGGTAAATGTCCCACAAAATTGGAAGCAACGTCTCCAAAATGACCTTTACAGTTAAGGCTGGCACGATTAATCGGACAATCGGTTATTTAATTGATAAATTCCGCAAAAATGATTATCATTACTGATTTGCTTGCAATCGATTAGTATAATTTCTTACCCAAAGTTGTGCCAAAAATAGCTGTATGAGTGGCAAACTATAATGCAGACCCATATGAGACGCCGTGTTTTGCGGCGTCACTGGGTCTACACTGTTTGCTCAGGCTTGTCTGTTCAAATACATATGGCAAAGTACAGCGTATGGTCCTATCCTATCCTATCTTCTGATACTGCATTGGTCACATTTGACCATTACCGCAGGTGTATATTACATACACTCCAGGTTTTGCAGGATGAAAGCCTTCACAGTAATCATGTAATTACGGTAGGGATCTTTAACCTGCACAGGGGATGGTTCCCCCTGCACAGGGGCCTCCAGTTAACGTCCCGATCCGAAGGACGGTGAACTTTATGACATTCATCCCTGCAAATGATGCCAATGGAGCGTGTTCGGACACCGAAATTTTATCGCTGCTGCCGGGGATCGAACATGGAACCTCTAGCATCAGAGGCAGGTGCACTAACCACTCAGCTATCACGCTCCGATCGCGTAATGGTAGGAGTCATGCTCAGACAGAAAGCCAGACAGGTAAAATTATGACCAAATCTTCCGTGATTACTAATCGATTATCGATCACAATGACAGGAATGTTAATCAATTATCTTTTCAGCTCCGAATAGCCAGCACTATTTACAGTGTTGACAGGGACGTTAAACGTCAAATCAAACAAAACCTTGTCATATCCACAGGGTCGGGTATAAAAGCCAAGGCCGCGCCGGGCCGAGCCGCCGAGCCAAAAAATGCCGATCCGAAGATTTTATTTTTTCGGAATTCTAACCGAAGAAGAAATGTTAGTGGTAAATTTTAATATGATAATGTTAATTGTATCAAATGTGATACTCAGCATAATTTTTGTTCTTTTTGGTGCCCTAATTTGTGTTTTATTGCAATTTTGTAAATTTTTAGGGGTATAAAAGCCAAGGCGATTTTTTCGTACTTTTTGATCGAATTTGAATGAAATAGACATGAATGTGTGAAAAAATGTATATGACAACCCCAAATAAGTATTTTCTAAACCTTTTATTGTAATAATTCAAGTCAATTCCTTTTAGTATCTGTAATAACCGTATTTTTGGTGGTTTTATGTAGGCCACGTCGTAATGAACCGCAACTGACGGCAATGTCAGATAAATGATAAGGGCCTTTAAATATACTATCTGAATGGTAGGAACCAGAGATAGAGCTTTATGAAACTCATCATATTTCTTTATCATGTTTTAGACATATTAATTATGTTTTGATACTTACCTATTGTATTATTATTGCTTATTAATATGCTTCAGTCAGTAAGTGATTAGTGCATTAATTGACTCATCTAATTGTTTTAGATCTCAGCCTGTCACTTTAAAAAGAAAGGGTTGCAACAAAATTCGATGCAATTTGCATACCTGCAGATAACTCGCCAAAAGACAAAGATAACGCCTCGGCAGAGACTAAATGCATTTGGCGGCCGCGTGTATTGCCGGATAATAAATTTTACCTATCCACACTTTCCAAAAGCATGCTTATACGTAAGCGGTTAACCAGTATAATGCACATTCTTTCGCCCAAAACTGACGACTGCCCTTCTTGAATCAGTGAAAGGGAGAGAATGACTGAAGAAAATATTTCATGTTCAATCTCGACGAAAGAATGCTGCCGATCTCATCAGGTATCGAACCCGCATCCTCCTGATCATCAGTCAGTAAACAGCTCCTACTGGCAGTAAACAGAAAACAGAACCCTGCAGGCACACAATGTTGAATCAAGTTTGTTTCAACGTTGATTCAACGTGGAGTGCCTGCTGGGAACATTTTTTTTTAAGTTTTTTTTTTTCTGAAAAAGTTTGCTGGAAAAGATTGTTTAGTTCCCTTACAAAGTATCCCAGTGCTGTTTTAACGACGTCAAACCAACGGCGTAAAACCCTGAAGTCCTTGACCTATCATTAAAACAACGTCGCATATACAAACGTTGTCCACTGGGATAACAGTCTGACATGGGTCGTCATTCGATTCGGATCATTTCGGTCGCCGTGTGCCTTCCCTTTCGGCCCTTTTCGGTCGTTTCCTGTAATAAGGTTATTCTAAAAATAGAAACAAAAATAAAATAAGAAATTCGATCAATTAAGATGATATGGAGCAAAATATGGGAAAGTTGATAACGAGGGACGAAGTCGACGAGATGAAGAAGGATGTGAAAGAAGAGACACTTTCAGACTTTGAAAAATTACTAGAAAAGAAATTGAAAGAACGTGATGAGATAGCGAAGAGAGAACTAAACCTTATTTTCTGGGGCATTCCAGAAAGCGACAAGGAAGACCCGAATGAAAGAAGAGTTCATGATAATGACTTTATATGTCGTGTTTGTAGTGCACTCGGAATTAAGGACATTAATTGTTCGCAGGTCATACGCTTAGGTCAGAAGCCCAAAGCACAGGCAGGATCAGCAGTGCTGAGTAAACCAAGGGGAACATTGGTAAAGTTTATAGATAAGAGTCAGAGAAGGGACATTTTACGTGGAAGTAAGAAACTTCAAACATGTTCAGATAAGGAAGTGGCCAAAGTTTCTATTACTAAAGATCTGACTTTATCACAAAGGCTTGAAAGTAAGGCAGAAAGAGAGAAAATTAGGCTGGAATACGAGGAGAGGATTAAAAAAGGGGAAAAGAACATTAAATTGAGGGGAAGGAGAATAATTAATGTTGGTGAAAACATAGAGAGTGACTCAGAGGATGGAGAGGCTCACCTTAGTACCTCTCTCACCCAAGCATTGACAGGTCCCTTTTAAAGCACAAACTTTTAATCATTTTAATCATGTAAATAAGATTGATTTTAAAAGCTGTGATACTAACTCATTACGTGTCATGTATACAAACTGTGACTCCCTTTTGAACAAACGGGATGAGCTGCAATTGTTGATAAAGAAATACACGCCAAAGATAATTCTTTTGACTGAAATCTTACCAAAACATTGCTTAACTCAACCGGAAAAATGTGAATTCTCTATATCCGGATATGAATGTTTTATTCCGTCATTTGTACACGGAAGAGGAGTGGCAATTTATGTACATGATTCATTGGCTTCAATATTGGTTGAACCACTGACACTTTGTAATTATACGGAATCAGTTTGGTGTAGTATAAGACTTTTAAACAGTGACAAACTTTTATTAGGGTGTATCTACAGAAGCCCTAGCAGTTCTAATGACAACAATATGAAGTTAAACGCCCTTTTGAAGAGTGCTGTACAATTTGGTCACTCACACATATTAATATGTGGTGATTTCAATTTTAAAGAAATAGACTGGCAAATTCTAGATACTTCAGTAAGCATAGACCACCATGCCTCATTATTTTTAGAGACTATCAGAGACAGTTACTAATGACACAACATGTTATTAAACCTACTAGATATAGAGAGAACCAACAAGACAGCTGTCTGGATCTCGTATTCTCCAATGAAGAGCTAATGGTTGACAATTTGACCTATCATCCTGGTTTAGGTGCTAGTGATCATCTGGTGCTATTTTTTGATTTTATTTGTTATATCCCAACTGGAACCCAGGGTCCTCCGAGACATAATTTTTTCAAGGGAGACTATGAAGCTATGAGGGAGGTACTACTGGAATCAGAATGGGATTTTGACGACTTGGAATCAATAAATGACATTTGGGATTTCATTAACAACAGAGTAAATCAGGTTGTGGATGACTTTGTACCCTTAGTATCAAAATCACATTCATACAGGAAACCTTGGATGAATAAGACAACAGCTGAAGCTATAGATAAGAAGAGAAGAGCTTGGACAAAATTGAGAAATTGCAACAATGCTGAGAACTGTAATACATACACGGATCAGAGAAATTCATGTACCAATGCGATTAGACATGCTAAGTATATTTATGAAAAGAACATATGTTTGAATGTAAAGGAAGCACCGAAAGTCTTTTGGAGTTACATAAAATCAGGCTGCAAAACCAGAGATAAAGTATGCGACCTTATGCAAGAAAATGGTGAATTAACAGTAAACAATAAGGAAAAGGCAGAAGTTTTGAACAGATTCTTCTCAAGTGTCTTTACTAGGGAAAGTACTGAAAATGTCCCAACGTTAGTAGATAGACAGGTGGACTTTATCTTGGAAAATATTATAGTAACCCCTGAGGAGGTTCTGAAAAAGTTAAGCAAGCTTAATACATCGAAATCGGCAGGACCGGACGGTATTCATTGCAAATTTTTGGTAGAGTTGAAGGAGGTTCTGTGTGAGCCATTGGCCCGTCTCTTTAATAGATCATTACAAACAGGAGAAGTACCATATCAATGGCGTCAGGCACATGTCTCGCCTATTTTCAAGAAAGGGGATAAGAAGCAGGCAGAGAACTATCGCCCAGTCAGTCTTACATGTGTGATATGTAAAATTCTTGAATCTTTAGTAAGAGACAAGCTAATGTACCATATGGAAAGTAACAATCTATTTTCAAAAGATCAGTTCGGATTCAGAAGTGGACACTCCTGTGTAACACAACTATTGCAAGTACTTGAAGAATGGTCACATGCCCTTGATTGTCAAGAAAATATTGATGTGATATACCTGGACTTTAGAAAGGCTTTTGACACAGTTGCTCATGCTCGATTGGCAAATAAATTATATGCTTATGGAATACGAGGACCTGTGCTGAAATGGATAAAAAGCTTCTTATCTGATAGGAAACAAAAAGTGGTAGTCAGTGGTGAAGAATCAGCTTGGTCAGATGTAATATCAGGGATTCCACAGGGCAGCGTCCTAGGGCCAGCACTGTTTTTGGTATACATTAATGATCTCCCAGATTCAGTTGCGAACTTCATTAAAATCTTTGCTGATGATACGAAAGTTTACTCAACAGTCAGTACTACAGGTGAGACAGACATTAACAGTCTACAGGATGACCTTTCAAAACTTTCAGAATGGTCTGATTTATGGGAGCTACGATTCAATGCCAAGAAATGTAAGTCATTACATATAGGACGGAACAACCCAAAGCAAGTTTATTCCATGACAGAGGCAGGACAACGTATACAGATTGAACAGGTTGACAGTGAAAAAGATCTAGGTGTAACTTTTGAAAATACATTAAGATTTGATAATCATATCGTTAACTGTGTCAACAAGGCAAACAAAATGCTCGGACTTGTGAACCGCACATTCACCTACATGGACAAGGAAATGTTCCTTCCCCTCTACAAAACACTAATACGACCCCATTTAGAGTATGCCACAGTGGTTTGGTCACCATATATGAAAAAGGATATATTTCTGATTGAAAACGTACAACGGCGTGCAACAAAGCTGGTTAAGGCTATAAAGAATTTTAGCTATGAAGAAAGAATGAAACACTTAGGTTTACCTACATTAACATACAGAAGGGCTCGCAATGATGTTATCCAAGTTTATAAGATAATGCAGAAAATAGACAAGTTGGAAGTAAATACCTTTTTCAAAATGTCATCGGAAACGAGAACAAGAGGGCATAATTACAAGCTATCTAAACAACAGAATAGGACAACTCAGAGGGCGAATGTTTTTTCTCAAAGGGTGATTAACCCTTGGAATTCACTGCCAATGGATTGTGTTAACAGCGACTCTCTCAACAAATTCAAGTCTTCTCTAAACGACGCTTGGAAAGACCACCCCCAGAAGTTCAGCTGTACATAATATAACCTACCTGCGCACACCCAAACAGTTTTATTGATTTTAACCCAAGAAGATGATTGGCAGCTATGATGGGCCACTACAAGCAGTGATGCTTAAATGAAGGTCTCGGGAACCGTAAGAAAACCGTAAGAATGATTATGGTGAGTATATTTAATTTTATCACGAACACATAATAAGTTTAACCAAATTCAAATATCATAAGGCCAAAAAGAAGTAATTTAACCGATGAATTGGAAAGAAATTCGGAATTATCAATACTCTTTCGCCGCCTTGGCTTTTATACCCCTGGATTTCGGAAAACAGTTATTAAAAGATAAATAAGCAATGTAGGTGTGTGAAACTACTTGTAGTTATAACATATCCAATTTATAATAAATTAATCCCACATTCGCCAAAATATATATCTAACTTGTATCTAGAGACTAAAAACAAAATTTTCAGTAGGCTCGGCGGCTCGGCCCGGACCGGCGCGGCCTTGGCTTTTATACCCGACCTATCCACAGGGGCCACTGGCCCATGTGGTCATATCGATACCTAGTCCAACAAGTTAGACGTACGCATTAGCTAGTACGCATGCACTCATTTATAGATTTGTTTTTTTTTTATAGATGTGCATTCGCGTTCCGAAGAATAACAAAAACATAAATATCAGCATATAAATGTAAAATATGAATGTCTGGAACGCAGAACTCTCATGTATGGGAGTAATCGATACCTTGCTTGCTATTTCTTGTTTCTTCACTTGCTTATTCATGGTCAGTCTGAAAGTCTTACTAACGAAATAGTCAGTTTTGTACGACTAGGTTCAGGTTTTTTGTTTTTTTCTTTTTCAATTAAAGTTCTAGCTTAACATAGGTATCGTAAACTGGAAATAAAATGAGGTGGTTGGGACACGACAGCAGCCATTTGTAAACAAAAGAGCGATAACTCTTCGCAACCAAAGTATATGATGCGGCACGAATGCACCAGCGGTCATCGGAAAGACCGAAATCATCGAAATCAATCGACATCATCAAAATCACCACAGAAATCACCGAAATCACCCTGGGAATGACAGAAATCACCATCACCAAGGATTGTTTTGGTTTGTTTTTCTATTAATACCAATGATTTTGATTGTTTGGCGTCCCCGTCAACACTGTATAGGTCATTTTGGAGAAGTTAGTTTAAGCATATTTTTATTTCCAAACACATTTGAACATGCAAGCAAATAAACAGAGTCAATACAAAATTTAAGAATCAGAACGAAAGCAGTCGGTCTCCCTATTTGGTGACAAGAGGTGACAAGAAGTGACAAGAGGTGACAAGAGGTGACAAGAAGTGACAATAGCTATTTTATGGTGACAAGAAGTGTTAAAACGTATTTGCGACCCTTTTTAAAAATAAAATATGATGTATTAAACATTTTAGGAAGCTTTTGACTCCAATGGTGCGCTGCATCTAAATAATCGAGCCAGAGAAACGCAAACGCTCGCATGCGTATTAAAGCCTGTAAGCGCTTTGGTGCAGTGGTAGCGCATCGGATTTGTGATCGAGAGGTTCCAGGTTCGAGCCTCACGCTGACCAAAGTGTTGTGTCCTTGAGCAAGGCACTTCATCCACATTGCTTAATAAATAGATAAATAAAATAATAAAAATTACTGGTTACCACCCAGGAAATCCTGCTCGTAATGCTCAGGTGTGAGCGAGTAGCAGTAATAGGAGAAAAATGACTACATCCCTGTCATAAACAAAATTATTTATCGTAACATGACTAGGCAAAATCCCAGTAAAATGTGAATAGACCTTAGCAGAGATTCATATATCAGGCTGAGCGTATGCGCAGGCTGATCCAAGTCTTTTCTAGCCACACATACTCGATGACGCTTCAGTGTTCTACAGATTTTCTTGTCTGGAATAAAGTCAAGCTGGTGACAAGAAAACTTTACATGTATGAAATGATCTACTATATTTCTCCGTCACATAAAAACAAACAGCCGATAAAACAAACCAGACTGCGCATATGCACAGGGTGATCCAAGTCTTTTCTAGGCACACTTGCTCGACGACGCTTCAGTGCCTCTTCAGATTTATTTTTTGGTTGGGAATAAATTCAAGTTAATTTGGTGACAAGAAAATTTTACACGTATTAGATGCCATACTATATTTCTCCGTCACATAAAATTATTCCCTAAACAGAGAAAACATATCAGACTGTGCACATGCTCAGGCTGATCCTTTCTAGGCACACTTGATCGATGACGCTTCAGTGCCTCTTCAGGTTTTTTTTGTGTGTGTGTGTGTGGGGGGGGGGGGGGGGGGGTCGGGAATACAGTCAAGTTAATTTGGTGACAAGAAAATTTTACACGTATGAGATGATCTACTATATTTCTCTGTCACATAAAATTATACCCTAAGCAGAGAAAACATACCGGACTGCGCATATGCGCAGGCTGATCCAAGTCTTTTCTAGGCACACATGCTCGATGACGCACCAGTGCCGCTTCAGTTAATAAAGATAAGTTAATTTGGTGACAACAAAATTTTGCGTGTATGAAACGATCTACTATATTTTTCCGTCACATAAAATTATACCCTCAATGGAGGAAACATACCATGGATGCTGCGCATATGCGCAGGCTGATCCAAGTATTTCTAGGCACACTTGCTTAAAGCCACCAACCACACACACACACAGCGGAAATTAGCGATTTATTTATTTATTCATATATTTATTTATTCTCATGTCAAAGCTATGAATATTTTAAATAGACGGAATATAATCCTGAGAATTAAAAAATACTATTTTATTTATTTATTTATTTATTTATTTATTTATTTATTTATTTATTCTCTTGTCAAAGCTATGAATTTATGATTAGCAAGCGTAGTCAAAATAATATGTCGACCAAATGCTAATAACACGAGCTTGTGATTAATCAACCGAGATAACTCAATACTGTGTGACAGCAATTCTCTTAATGACTGGCGCACGCGCGATTAATGTAGGAAGGAAGACTTCTATCTCAACTGCTTGTTTGTTTGTATATTGCGGTTTAACGGCCCAGTCAACACTATTTAGGTCATTTTGAGCCGGTCAGTTCATTTATCCACACTTTTCCTGGGCAGGCTTATACGTAAGCGGTTAACCAGTACAGTGTAATTCTTTCGCCAGAAACTGACAACTGCCCTTCTTGAATGCACGGGTGACTTATCATAATGGGTTCGTCCCCGTCAATCTGGGGCTTTGAGAAATAGATTGGGCTGCATGATGCTTCCACTCTTCGCTGAATCTGACCACACACGAGAGCTGGTAAACCGCTTAGAAGAACTAAGCCTGCCCAGGCAAAGTGGTGAGAATCAGATCGTCCGGTGCATATAAGCCTTCTGGTTTCATTGGGCGGCAGGGCTTGAGATCATAATGTCGGGTAAAAGTCCCACAAAATTGGAAACAACGTCTTCAAAATGTCATAAATAATGTTGACGGGGATGTTAAACACCAATTCAAAGTAACAAAAATCATAATGGGTAAGCCCAGTTTTTTCTATATAAAATGGGCTTTCCCGTGTAGGAAAATCACATGAATCCTGGTAAATAAACTCGCTTTATATTTATAGAATGAGACGTCATTGTTTTTGAGCATGAGTTATTTGAGAAATCTCTGGTCGGTAAATGCGGTTAACTGCTTCTTCGGTTATAACGAGTACCCACAGTTTATGTTTATGAGCAGCGAAAAAAAAAAAAAAAAAAAACATGAAGGAAAGTCACAGATACCCACTTAAAATTCACTTTTGTGCTTATAAAATGAAGTGACTTTGTATATAAAGAGAACTTTCTTTGTTTTACTTCTACTTTGCATATCAGGGCTGTTTTGTTTGTGCCGTGTGGCGGCTGTAAAAGGTCTCCCCGTACATGCATTTAATGCTCTTATTTTTCCAATCCTCAGGGATTGCTTATACAATTGCTTTTCACTGTTCTATCAATTGACATCTTTTAGATACCTGTTGAAGGTCATTATTAAACCGATGTTCGTTCCTCCTTGTATAACAACTGCTTGTTTGACATCCCTGTACTTTAAGTAGACTAGGATGTTTTGTGGGCTTTTGTTGTACCTTCCTTCTATTCGAAGGAATCTTCTTCAGTAATTTTATATGCTGTTTTATTTATTTATTTAATAACCGGTATGAACATCGCTTTAGTTTTGACGGTATCACAACCTTATTAACCAAAATGAGTATTACAAATACATTTAAAATATCAATATCACCCCTTAGGTTACACTCTGCTTCTTCTGTACGGATTCCCCATTCTATTAAGAACTTTAATACTATGTTGCCTTCGGTATTGGTTAGACCCTTAAATTTGTCTTCTGTAACTTCAGTTAATCTCAAAGGAGCAGGCAATACCAATGTTTTTGGGAGTAGTCTTCGTATAAGACTATCTCCTCTCAAATCGCCCATCCTTCGAAAATATACTAATCCGTGGAAAAGAAGTGGAATGTATCCTAGTATTTCTAAGTGCAATGCCAAGAGGTGCAGATGTTGTTCGCATTTAAGCACTGCGTCTACCGTTACTTCATCTGTAAACGGTAGACGCTTCTCTGTAGTTAACATGTATGATTTGACATGACAGTCTACAGATTTAATTTATTTAATTACTTGACGTGCTGCAAACTGTAATATGCAGTACGTCGGTCAAACTAACCGCATGCTTAAAACTAGATTGAACGAGCATTATCGTAGAATGAGTAAGCCTAAGAAAACTGACACTTTCTTGTACCGTCACTTTCGACATACAGGTCATTCTGTAAATAACATTGTTATACAACCAGTGGAAAAACTTTATTACGATGCAAATTCTACATCTAGATTCAAAATAATCAAAAGACATGAAGCTGAACTGAAATGGATTAAATTTTTACAGACCCCTTTTCCACTGGGATTTAATGACAACATTTATCATGAGGCTAATATTTCCAGAATGCCGGACTTTGATATTTTCTCACTCCTGGAATGTCGAAAACGCAGAACTAGATCTCACGGCACCAGGAAAAATGGTAACTTTAAACGTAAATCACGTGCGTTTAAACGAAACAATACTAGACTGAAGTGACTGTCAATTATATTATTAAATCATGGACGCCACTATGCTTTCATTTTTAAGTTCATTACCCGTTTCTGTTTTACGTCTTCTGGACACCGAGGTGAATAAATTCTACGATAGTTCTCATCAGTTATATGATGCGGCTCTCTTAACTAGAGGCTATACTCAGCATTCTCTCCGTCCTTACATTGATTCTGAAATTAATCATAAACGCCATTTCTTCAAAATATCTTTCATTAATAAGGGTATGGATTTTATAGATTTACCCAGTATCTTCCGTGAGAGATCGGTGCTTTCTTCCATTCCTGCTTATTTTCAAAATACTGAAACACCTATAATTTGCTATAAATATAACAAACATGTTAGATCTATCATTTTTAATTTCAATAAACTTGTTTCAGATCTTGATATTGATACTAATACCCCTGATTCATGTGATTGTAAAAACTCAAAGTATTGCTATCCTGCTGCTGGTCATGTAGTTACTGGCAATTTGAAAATTATTCCTGATTCTAGGATAAGGAATATAATTTATAAAGGACCGAAATATCGGTTTCATTCTAAAATTGATTTCAGTAAATGTAGAGATGAAATCGCTGCTTCCTTGAATGAATTCGGTAATCGATGGTGTAAGCGAGAGTATGTTGAGCATAAAGCCCTTAAGGACTGGAAACTTAGCATTTTAAAACTAGTGAATAAACGCATTTCTTTCTATTCTCAAATTACTAACTTATTACCTCCTAAGCCCAAGACGTCTTTATGGTGTCTTTTATGGGTGGAGTAAGTTAATTGTATCAATTCCTGATCTTTGTTTTACTTCTACTTTACGTCATCTTAAAACTAGGTATTCAAGAATTTCATAAGAAGTTTGTTTTGGCCCCTGCAGACAAGGCCGCTAACAACGTCGTCGTTGTGTGACGGCTCCACTATGTTATCACGCTTAAGCAGGAGCTTGGTGGTACTAAGGCCCATGAACTTCAGCCTTTAGCTGAAGAGAGAGCTATAGTAGATAAACATGTTTGTCTTTCAGCCACCAAGTTTGCTGTGTGTGTTAACGAAGGCCAAGACAAGCTTCCTACGCTATACTGGTTACCAAAACTTCATAAAAAACCTTACAAAGCACGGTTTATTGCAAATTCTAGCTCTTGCACTACCACTGAACTTTCTTAATTATTAACTTCCTGCCTTACTGCTATTAAAACGCATGTAATTAGATATTGTGATAAAGTCTTTGAAAGATCAGGAAGAAATTCTGTTTTGGTCTATAAAAAATTCGAATGAGGTTTTAAATAAATTGAAATCTAGACATTTTCGTGCTTCTAGTCTGTCTACCTACGATTTTTCCACTCTTTACACTACACTTCCTCATAATCTTATAAAAGAAAAGCTTAATGATTTAATTGAATGGGCTTTTCATAGAGAAGATTCTCTCTATCTTGCATGTAATGTCAGAAATGCATTTTTCACTTCTAAAGAGCATAAGAATTATACACTTTGGTCATGTCAGAAAGTGTGTGATGCCCTCACCTTTCTACTTGACAATATTTATATTAGATTCGGTACTAAGTTATTTAGACAAATTGTGGGTATTCCGATGGGTACTAATTGCGCACCTCTTGTGGCTGATCTGTTCTTGTATTGTTATGAAAGAGACTTCATTTTGTCGCTTTCCATTGATAACCAATCTGAAATTATTGAAGCTTTTAGCTCTACTTCTAGATATTTAGATGATTTATTAAATATTGATAATACCTATTTTGATGGTTTGATCAGTCAGATTTACCCCCTAGAACTTCAGTTAAATAAAGCAAATTCTTCTGATACCGAGGCCCCGTTTTTGGATTTACATCTATCTATTGTAGATGGATTTGTTTCGTGCAAAATTTATAATAAACGCGATGAATTTGATTTTGAGATTGTAAATTTTCCTTTTTTGGATGGTGATGTTCCTCGTGCGCCATCCTATAGCGTTTATATTTCGCAATTAATTCGATTTGCTAGAGTGTGTAGTCATATAACTGACTTCAACACTCGTAATAAATTATTAACGGCTAAACTCCTTAATCAGGGTTATTGGTACCATAAACTACGCAAAGCCTTTTCAAAATTTTATAGACGCCATTCTGATTTAATTTTAAAATTCAATATTGGACTTAAATCTCTTCTGCAACAAGGTCTATCGGAACCCAAATTTTATGGTGACTTAGTATATAAATTCAGAAAAATATATAACCGCAATGACTTCAGCACCCAATTTCGTAAAATCATTCTTCGATATAAAAAGATTGGGTACAACATGGATATTATACGACAGACTGCATGCATGGTAGTTAACCCAATCACGGTTGGCAACTTTGCTTCCCTCTTTAATTGCACGCCGGTGGGTCAGGCCTCAGATTCTATGACGGCTCCAACGTAAAGGCTTATTGAAAATTAGAGAGATAATGTTGGTTGGTGCCTGATGCTCTGTCTCTGGTCGGGCTCATCGGAGTCTAACTGTTGGTTTTCTTTTGCTCCAGCATTTCAGTGGTTTCTTGCTGTCGAGTCCTCACCGTTGTCTCACCTCTGTGGTTCTTTGATTTTTTGTGTTCACGGAGATGTTGCACTGATGAGTTAGGAGGCCTTCATTAGGACTGAACAAATTATTTGTCTAAATCGCGACGGAAGTAAGGGCGAGGATTGTGGCCACGTAAAATCGATTTAAGCCCCCCAGTGGAAATCTTCCACTGACCGTTCCAAGGCGGCTCTTCTGTGGCGATTTATTTATGTTGTTGTTTGTTACTTACTATGTGGTTCACTTGTGTCTTTTGGTTTTGGATGGCCATATGGCCATTTTGTGGGAAAGTAACTGTCCTTATGGCCTTCCTTTGTTTAGGTTTTCATTATGGTCTGGTCGCTTAATGTTTATATTTCTTTCCCTTTGGTGTCTTTTATGGGTGGAGTAAGTTAATTGTATCAATTCCTGATCTTTGTTTTACTTCTACTTTCTTGTCGGTAAATGCGGATATATAACGTCTGAATAAAGCATGTTGCTTTTTCCTCCAAACGTCTTTAAATTTGACCAAAATTAATTTCTAACTCAAGAATAACATTAAATTTATCATTTTAAGCAATAATATAGTTTAATTTTGTGTTAGAAAGTTTCTTGCCACCATAAAATAGCTCTTGTCACTTCTTGTCACCTCTTGCAACTTCTTGTCACCCAATAGGGAGACCCCTATTTTCATAGTGAATAAGTGCTTGTATCTAAAGACGCTCCGTGTATCAACAAAGGCTTGAATCATGGAGGAAACAATTC
>CAUZLF010000734.1:0-68983 GCA_963580285.1 Lucinisca nassula | reverse complement strand
AGGGAGAACCACCCGATCCCTCCGTAATTACATGATTACTGTGTAGGCTTTCATCCTGCAAACCTGGAGTGTATGTAATGTACACCTGCAGGTAATCCTCGTGGGATGGTGTTGTAGTATATACAGAAAGAAAGGATACCTCTGTTATTCAGACGTAACCAGAATCAGAATTGTTACTGGTGACACGTCAAATGACATTCATACACCAGGACCTGTGATATGGGAAGTTAGTCCCTAGCTCTAACCAAAGATGTAAACTTAGCTACACAATCCTCAGCACCTTCAGCCGTCAAAATAATAGAATCGGGAAGGGCATTCCAATCTCTAATGGTTCGGGGGTAAAACGATTCTTTATAAATATCCGTTCTTGCAGTAAGGGTCTGAAACGTCATTGAATGGTGTTTTCTACAGTGCCTAGCCGGGGAAACAAGCTCATCTGTTGGAATGCTGGCAGCACCCTTTAGACCTTTGTATAAGAGTATGAGCCTACTGTCTCTTCTCCTTTTCTTGAGAGACTCCCATCTTAATTTTCCTAGAATTCCAGTCATGCTCCCAGTTTCAAAGCAATAATTTCCAGTTACAAATCTAGCAGCTCTATTCTGAACTTTTTCAATTTCTTCATTAAGGACCACTCCGCTTGGGTCCCAGATGCAACTACCATATTCCAAGATTGGGCAAACAAGTCCCCTGTATGCTGTCTCTTTCACATCCTGAGGACACTGATGAAGATTTCGCCTCAGGAAACCAAGTGTTCTATTCGCCTTTGTACACATATTGCTAATGTGTGTATTCCATCTCAAATCGTGGGTGATTGTCACACCAAGGTATTTAATGGAATTCACATTTTCGAGGACCGTTCCCTCTAAGGTGTAAGAAGCCTCAACTTTATTAGATCTCTTCCTTGTTATCTGCATAATATTGCATTTAACTGGTTGAAATCTCATGCCCCATTTTCTGGCCCAACATCCTAATCTATCTATGTCAGCCTGAAGTTTCAGTGAGTCATCTGTATCTTTAATTTCCCGGTAACAAACACAGTCATCTGCAAACAGCCTTATTTCTGAGTCAATGTCAGTGGAAATATCATTGATGTACAGGGAGAACAATATAGGACCAAGAACAGTCCCTTGTGGTCCCTACAGATAGATATGTAACTGAGATAAATGGCCAAATGTGAGCAACTAAGTATAAGAAGATTTATTTATTTGTTTGTATTGGAGTTTAATGACCCAGTCAACACTATTTAGGTCTTGTTTAACCGGTCAGTTTACCTACCCACACTTTTCCTGGGCAGGCTTAACTATTCAGAACTTATTTACACTACAATGCACATTCTCTCGCCAGAGGAGAGAATGACCATAGAAAAATTTCATGATCAATCTCCACAAAAGAATGCTGCCAACCCCGGCAAGTATCGAACCCGTGTCTATCTATCTATCTCTATATCACTACTGCATCACCCCCTCTCGGGGATTACGTGCAGGATCACCAGTCAGACGCGCATCCGACTGAGCTACCGAGGCCCGCAGTATAAAAGATAGATATGTAAATCTATCTATCTATCTATCTTCTTATACTGAGTCGGTCATATCTGGCCATTACCTCAGTTGATTGGGTGGCTAAATTTAGAATTTAGCTGAAAAAAAAAGAAAAAAAGAGAGGCACTGGATGCGTCCTTAAAACTATTTACAATCTGCATAACAGAGGTATCCTAAAACGCATACCTCTTCGACCCAATCTTACACTGTGCGGGCTTCCGTGGCGATTTATTTATGTTGTTGTTTGTTACTTACTGTGTGTATCACTTGTGTCTTTTAATTTTGGATGGCCATATGGCCATTTTGTGGGAAAGTAACTGTCCATATGGCCTTCCTTTGTTTAGGTTTCCATTATGGTCTGGTCGCTTAATGTTTGTATTTCTTTCCCTTTGATGTCTTTTATGGATGGAGTAAGTTAATTGTATCAATTCCTGATCTTTGTTTTACTTCTACTTTGAACTCTTCTGCGGACTTGGCATTCACCGCAGAGGAGGGAAGACTATTCCATTGGGGAATAGTTCTAGGAAAAAACGAGTTCTTCAGGGGGTCACTATAGGACTGGTATCTACGATATTGTGAGTCGTTTACTTTTGATGCCCTTGTTTGAGTCGACAGTGTTACAGGGGTCAAGTACCTATCTTTATCAATAGACACTGAATCAGAGTGTATCTTGTAGAAGAAGGTTAAAGAGGACTGCTCACGACGGGCCTCCAGGGACGGCCACTCCAGCTCATTAAGCATGTCACCGACGCTACTTCTATTTCGCCATCGCCTACAGGACCATCGAGCAGCCGTCCTCTGCACCTTCTCCACCTGCTGAGTCTGAGTTTTAACATAGGGGTGCCAAATGGGTGATGCATATTCGAGTTGAGGGCGAACCAATGTTTTATATGCAACATCCTTTGTCTGCCTAGGTGCAAAAGCCAAGTTCCGTCTAAGGAATCCCAAAGTCCTAGTTGCTTTAGATGTAATCTCTGAGATATGTTGACCCCAATCAAAATCGTCAGTGATGGTGATACCAAGATATTTGGCGGATTGAACATGCTCCAAAACTTGCTGGTGAAGAGTATAGTCAAACTTAATTTGCTTGTCCGGAGGGTGTCGTGACACTCTCATTGAGTGACATTTGGCCACATTGAACTTCATTTGCCAATCGGCCTCCCACTGTGCAAGTTGATCCAGGTCATCTTGTAAAATAAGACAGTCAGAAGGAGAATATATGTTCCTATACAGGACACAATCATCAGCAAACAAGCGGACCGATGACCTGATATTATCGGGGAGATCATTAATGAAAACCAAGAAAAGGACCGGTCCAAGGACCGATCCTTGGGGGACTCCAGATAAAACAGGGACTGGATCAGACGCTTGGCCATCAAGTACAACTTGTTGTGAGCGGCCAGAGAGCCATGAGCTAATCCACCTATGCGTGGATCCTCTTATCCCATAGTACTCCAGTTTATGTAATAGCCTTCTGTGAGGTACCTTGTCAAAGGCCTTAGCAAAGTCCATGATGATCAAGTCAGTCTGTTTGTGGCCACGATTTATGGCCCCATCCAGATTGCTCACAATGTCATGGTAAAATTGAACAAGCTGCGTTTCGCAAGACCTTTGACTCCGGAAACCATGTTGACAGTCAGCAAGAATGCTCTCAAAGGCTAAGTGCTTGTTGATGTTGCTTACTAATATATGCTCCAGGGTTTTGCAACAGATGCATGTTAGCGACACTGGTCTATAATTTGCTGCATCATATTTTCCCCTTTTTTATAGACCGGGATTACATTTGCTTGTCGCCAGTCATCTGGTACAGTGCCCTGGGCAAGTGATTGATTGAAGATAAAGGCCAACACAGGAGATATTTCAGCACTACATTCCTTAAGTACCCTGGCATTCAGGTCATCGGGCCCAGATGCCTTATGTATCTTGAGCTTACCTAACAGTTTAGCGACCCCATTGGGGTCAACTGTTATGTCCCCCATAGAGGGGAACGGACTTGCACCTTTAGATGGTAGCTCACCATCAGTTTCACGCGTAAATGCTGATTGAAACTGTTTATTGCAAATATTAGCCTTATCGCGCGCATTTGTTTTTAGAATTCCATTTTCCCTTAGCGAAGTGATCCCAAACGCATCCTTTTTCAGGGACTTTACGAATGACCAAAACTTTTTAACTTTACCATTCTTTTGGGGACTATCGGGATCTATATTGTCATCTTCAAAGGTAAAGATGCTGGAAACATGCTTCCAATATGCATCTCTTATAACCTTTTGCACATGTGCTCTGAACCGTTTGTAATGGTTCTTAACGTCAGGGCTGCTAGACTTGCGAGCACGAAAATACAGTTTAAAGGACTCATCCGGTGACATTTTTAGCTAAATTTAGTCACCCATCCAACTGAGGTGGTGGCAAAATGTGACCGACTCAGTATAAGAAGATAGATAAAAAGAGCTTCTTGTCGGTTGTTGACGGTTTCGTGTCTGCAAATAGGCAGACCCGTATTTTAGGCAGAATTATTTCGCCAGGATTTTAAATTATAGCTTTTATTGCAAGGTGCCTGTTTCCGGCGACTCGTTTTGACAAGGACGCTGTTTCCGCCTGGATACCACATCGTTTTGCCGGTGAGAGGAATTTTAACTAGAAAACGCTTGTAGACATGCCTTTGTAGCAAGACGAGTCAGTAAACCAATCAACAAAACTTAAAGCCCCAAAATGATTCGATGTTCATGGCCGCACACTTCGCAATTGATTTTGAAAAAGTTTTCTATGACCAGTTTCACTTTCAGTTTCGGTTTACAAAAGGAAATTAATACAAATTTCTGTATCGTTACATGTTACAGGTGAAACTTCCAAGGAAATTCGTTCACCAGCAAGTGTAACAAGAGGTATTTGTCAATAGTTTTGTTTGCTTGGAGTGTGATAGCTCACTGGTTAGTGCACTCGCCTCTGATGCTAGAGGTCTTGGGGTTCGAGTTGAGCACTTTGGTGCAGTGGTAGTAGCAGTAATAGAAGAAAAAGAAAATGCAGCGGTAAAATTTCGGTGTCCGAATACGCACCATTGGCCTCATTTGCAGGGATAGCTCAGTGGTTAGTGCACTTGCCTCTGATGGTTTCTGGTCAACTCGTACCTAAGTCAACTCGTACCTTAGTCAACTCGTAACCGAGTTTGGTCAACTCGTACCTTAGTCAACTCGTACCTAAGTCAACTTAGTAAAAGTAAAATTTGTTTTGCGGTAAGTTTGGCTTAAGTACACATACATACAGGTCAACTTTATGGTCTATGCAGACTCCTGATCCTTTTCCCGATGACGAAGACGATACACAGTGGGTGCATGACACCATTACGCACATGCGCCAAAATGGCGCCTTTAATGTGTATGACCCTTATATCCCTTTAGGTAGACATAATTTATGGGTGCTCGTTAGAACTATCCCTGTGGGGCAGCTCTAACGGTAACAAGACGTTTCGCCCCCGAGACGTTTCCCCCCTAGTCGTTTTGGCCCCTAGTCGTTTCGCCCCCTTACCCTAGTCGTTTCGCCCCCAAAGCCTAGTCGTTTCGCCCCCAAACTATTTTACTATATTTTATATATAAAAGATTCATATATGAGAGAGAGAAAAAGAGAAGAACCTGTTCTTTGAATGAAAATGTTAATTAGGAATTATGATAAGTATCACCTGTTTTGATCAATACCGTTATTCACATTGTTTATTTGATTTGACACATTAATCACGCAATTAATGCCCTTAATGATAAGGTGTGAAAGCATGTGCTCTTTGCAAAGTTAAAAGTCTTTAATTATTGCTTTAGCACCTTTACCAGTTTTGTTTTAAATTGGTCTCTTGGTTCGTTAACAGAGTCGGCCAGTAATACATTGTTGAATATTGCCGCAAATGCCGTCTAGACGCAACATCGGGTCAACGCCGATGCAACTTTATTACGTTGCATCGGCGTTGATACGACGTTGCATACACATTGTGTGCCCACTAGGTAATATATGGTTGAGTATTGCCGTAAATGTCGTCTACGCAACGACGCGTCAACGCCGATGCAACATAATAAATAGAAGTGGAAGCAATGATCAAGTCTATTCCTTTCATCAATGTTCTGTCAGCAATTTATGTATACTCTGATCGGATTTGCGGCATCGGACTCAGTAATTCCTGAACTGTAAGCAAATAATGCAGACCCTGATCAGGCAACGCGGTAAGCTCGATACATTCAAGTACAGCTTCTTCCCTAGGACTATACCCGGTTGGAATAGTTTACCAGCATCTGTTTCTGAGGCCCCTGACTTGGTATCATTCAAGCAGGGACCGTCTACCCTCTCGTTTTAATAGCTAGGTAGGGGCCGGTCTGTAAGTAAAGTCTGAGGGATTTTTTAACCTGTGCCGGTTGGGCGACACTTCTGTAGCCAGAGAGGTCTGGTTGCCAATGATGATTTGAAAAAGCAGGCAGGAATCTTTCTTTTCTTTCTTGTCTATCCACTATTTCTTTTTCTTTCCAATATTTCCCACTTTCTCTTTTTCACGCGCCATCAGAGACATACTGTTCAAGTATGAATGAAGTCCCTTAACGAACAGATACAGATACTTAGGCTGACGTGACAGGGCGATGATGCCACTTAAATATTTGCCTCTTCTTACCTCTAATAAAAGTTCAACATTGAAAATTAGCCTTACAGTGAAAAGTGGGCGAAACGACTAGGGGGACGAAACGACTAGGGGGGGGGGGGGCGAAACGACTAGGGGGGAAACGACCAGGAAGGAAACGTCTTGGGGGCGAAACGACTAGGGAAGGAAACGGTTTGGGGGCGAAACGTCCCGGATGCGCTCTAACGAGTGCCAACAATCTATGCTCCAGAGGGATGTGATTGGTACATTACACCATGCTCAACATAAGACGAACTTCATATGTAAATATGTACCGTAAAAATTCGGCTATAAGACGAGGATTTTTCCCTCCAAAAAGAGCCCGAAAAATTGACCCCGTCTTATAGCCGAGGTCATGGACTGCATGCTTTTTTCCGGCAAAGTCCGGCGAAGACCAGACATACGGAAAATGCCGATCGATGATTTTTGAATGATAAAAATCGCCGCCCACAAACTGACGCTACCATTTTTCTGCACGCGATCGGTAAATGACGTCATCCGACGCCAGCACCCCAACACGTGTTTAATGTCATTGTGTGTATCTCGTTCATAAAAAAAACGTTAGGAACCGGTAAAAAATATTTTCTCGATAGCTAAACGGTTGTAAATAGAGGTGGATAGAAAACCAGCGCTTTGCACAGCTCCCGAATTATCCCCAGAAGCTCCGTGTCAATAACCAACAACAGAGTTCGACTTTTCTCGCCCAGCGTCTGCTATTTGGCGCCAAAACATAACCATTCATGAGATCGTAGAATAGTCCATTTTTTGTAATGCAAACTTCTACCGTTAGATGTAGCTAATTGTCTGAGGAGTGATTAAACCATTTTCACATTGATTGTGGATTAAATTTTATGGTTGGAGGATAAACGCAAATACGAAACATAACTTGACCATATTTTCACACCTTATCGACACGCACCGCAGGGTGGCAATTACATGACAGGGATTAACAATAGTGTCATAATTGAACCGTAATAAATACACAGATGGTTTGTCTGCATTAATTATTGCGATTTAATTACTGGTCTAGTTTTACCGGATTTAAGGACTCAGAAAGACTGACGGTTGTAGACGATTTTTTTTGCACTTGCCCGGCGCGATTTCGGTCTTGTCTCGGGCAACCGGGAAATGGATTTTGCAGCCCTATCGTCCATTAAATAGAAGTCTTAGCCAGCAAAGCATGTACCGGGCCAACTTCGGGTCGAGAGCGATACGACCTATCGGCCCGACGTTTCCCCCTTTTCCAGACGCTTAATAGACCTACCGATTCAGATTCAGTAAGAGTTGTCTCTCTTTGTAACTCTCACAAACGAAGACATTATGTCAACAGACATAAACAAAGCCATGTGAGGGGTAAGTAGAGGGGTTTTCTGATGAAAAAAGGCCGATTTCTCACATCTAAACGGCATCTAGCGGTAGCAGATAGGCCCCGACAGATATGGCAAAAATTTGACCCGTCTTATAAAAGAGTATAAGCAAAATCCCACATTAGAAGAACTGAAAAAGGGGTCCCGTCTTATAGCCGAATCGCCTTATAGCCGAATTTTTACGGTAAATGAAAATAACAAGAAAAATATAATTGTAGAACTTACATTTCATGCTCATTTGCAAATAAAATGTAGTTATACAATTATACTTTGTTCTCATATATGCTCAAAACATAAATGTTGGCTAACATAAATGTTGCATATTCCTTATTACTGTAACTTTACGATAACACCGTGCAATATAGTGCGTTTTATACATCTCCAAAATGGCAACTTTTCTTACGAAAATCCGAGTGTTTTTTTTTTTTTTTTTTTTATTTATACTTCAAACATAGGCTGTGATCTTTAGTTGGAACGACTTCGTTGAGGCTGTTCTAACGAGTACCCTCAACCTGTAAGGACTCGCTAGGAGCGGCATCTTCAAGCGACCTGAAACATTATCATAGCATACACATTCTATATAAAACAAATCCTCGATTTTACCTCACAATTTGCATAATTATTATTAATATTATTATTATTATTATTATCATCATCGGTAATAACGGCTAAAGAGTATCCACAACTGAAGAATTGTTCGTTATATTGGAATAGGCGTGTTTTCGTAATGCCAGGATAATTTTCCCCTTTAATTGCAATACATAAATAAATAAAATGAATAGATAAATAAATTGATCACTAGTCTAAAATATCTAATAAATTAAATTTGTATTACCGGTACCTGTCCCACAAAAACGATGCTGCCAATGGTCGCAGACATCGCAACTTACAGCATGCTGACGTCCACCAACAACCTTACCACATGCAATGCACAAATCAGACATTTTGATGAAAGTTTTAAGCTTTGATTCTTAGTATGAGATTTCAAAGATGAATGCTACTGCAAGGATTCTGTACTTCTTATATATCCAGTAATCGGCAATTCAAAAGAAAATAATACACACAAGATAATTGACCTTAAATTCCTTCTTGTCATTAAGTTTTGTCAGAACAAAAACAGCCGCTCGCCGGCAAAATTAAAGCAATTTAAAACAGTCTTTAATGAAGAACGATTAGATTAAACTAGTACCGATAATCGTTTTTACACCCACATTAATCGGTACACGATTAACTTAAGGTGTTAATTAAATTAACCCAAATGGAAGGTTCCAACTTACATGTATGTATTTAGAAATTTAGGGGTGTCAGGTTGTGTTTTCTTCAAAATTTATTCGGGAAGTGGCTAAACTTTTTCAAACAGCGTCCGCCCTGATCAGACGACGCCGCGTTATGCGGTGTCTGATCTGGGCCTGCAGTGTTTGACAACCCAAATGGAATCTTCCATCTTATATATTTCGAAATTTAGGGGTGTCAGGTTGTGTTTTCTTCAAAATTTATTCGGGAAGTGGCTAAACTTTTTCAAACAGCGTAGGTCCAGAGGTGTAAAATTTCCCTCAAACTTACTCGCCCTTATCGTCTAAACTTTTCATTTAGGTGCTAAAAATGAAAAAAAAGTAAGGTCAGTTTTGAAAACCTTACTCGCCCTGCCCTAAAACTTACTCGCAAATGCGAGCGGGCGAGTGGAATTTTACACCCCTGAGGTCCTGAATATACGACGCCGCGTTCTGCGGCGCCTGATCTGGGCCTGCAGTGTTTGACAAGGTACCCCTTTGTGGGTTTCTGGTACTGAATGGGTTAAAAGTGAATAGTAATAAAATAATAATAATAATAACAATAATAAAATTAATAATAACTAGAGCAGGTTGATGGCGCACCATCGCATATCCCCGCGTTCTGCGGCGTCGGATCTGGGCCTGCAGTGTTTGACAAGGTACCCCTGTGTGGGTTTCTGATACTGAATGGGTTAAAAGTGAATAATAATAATATAATAATAATAATAACAATAATAAAAATAATAATAACTAGAGCAGGTTGATGGCACGCCATTGCATATCCCCGCGCTGTGAAAACCATATGACAATAAAAGAACCCAAAGTACTTCTCTCTGGCCTCCGGTGAACTCAAGACATGGCTCGGGGCAAGTTATGACCCATTTCAGCTATTGTTCGGCAAAAAAATAGAGTACCCCACCTACCCCTGGGGTACGAGTTGACCAAAATAGGTACGAGTTGACTAGGGGGTACGAGTTGACCAAAAACAGGTACGAGTTGACTTAGGTACGATTTGACTTTGGTACGAGTTGACCAGTTACCCCTCTGATGCTAGAGGTCCCGGGTTCGATCCCCAGCAGCGGCGATAAAATTTCGGTGTCCGAACACGCTCCATTGGCTCCATTTGCAGAGATGAATGTCATAAAGTGTACCGTCCTTCGGATCGGGACGTTAAATGGAGGCCCCCTGTGCAGGTTAAAGATCCCTACCGTAATAACATGATTACCGTGTAGGCTTTCATCCTGCAAAACCTGGAGTGTATGTAATATACACCTGCGGTAATAGTCAAATGTGACCGACGCAGTATCAGAAGATAGATAGATAGATAGATAGATAGATGAATGCCATAAAGTGCACCATCCTTCGGAGCGGGACATTAATTGGAGGCCCCCTGTGCAAGGAGAACCATCCCCTGTGCAGATTAAAGATCCCTACCATAATTACATGATTACTGTGTAGGTTTTCATCCTGCAAAACCTGGAGTGTATGTAATGTACACCTGCGGTAATGGTCAAATGTGACCCACATAGTTTCAGTAGAAAGAAAGAAAGAGCTTTAACTTTCCCATTAACACTGTATAGGTCAGCATGGCTTTAGGGCAAAAAGAAGCTGTGAGACCCAGCTCCTTACACTAGCTGAAGATCTTGTGTCCGTCCTAGACAGAAAGTACCAACACAACCTTATTATCCCGGATTTTTCTATGGCGTTCGATCGCATCCCACATGACGGCCTGATGAGGGAACTGGACCATAACAGGATTAGAGGAAGCACCCTCAAATGGATAAGAGTCTTCCTAACTGATCGTACACAGCAAGTATTGGTTGAAGGAGTAGCGTCGGATAGCATCCCAATCATCAGTGGAGTCCCTCGAGGAACAGTCCTGGGACCACTAATATTTCTGTTGTTTATCAACGACTTGGCGGACTGCGTCCAATCAAGTACACGGCTCTTCGCAGATGACTGCATCCTATACAGGCGGATCAAGAACACAGAAGACAGCAAAACTCTCCAGGATGATCTCAACCAGCTTGCAGCATGGGAAAAGAAATGGGGCATTCCTTTCCATCCAGACAAATGCAGTACGATCAGGATCTCAAGATCAAGAAAGCCAGTCATTACGGACCCTGAAAGGCCACGTCTTGGTTAGAGAAGACTATACAAGGTATCTCGTTGTGGAACTTCAGTCCAACCTATCGTGGAACCGCCATATAGACCAGACTGTCAAGAAGGCAAACAGCATGTTGGGATTCCTGAGACGAAATCTGAAGGTCTGTCTGGTCAGCAATGAAGATACCAAGACCTCTGCCAAGGAACCGCGGTGCGAGGCGGACTGTCCATGCTAATAAACCCTATTGGTTTCATTGGGCGACAGGGCTTGAGAAGTCATTTCATCTCAATGTCGGGTAAAAGTCCCACAAAATTGGAAGCAACATCTCCAAAATGACCTTTACAGTGTTGATGGGGACGTTAAACCTCAAATCAAACAAACAAACAAAACCAAGACCTCTGCTTATCGCTGGATGATCCGACCACTGCTTGAATACTGTTCTAGGGTATGGAGCCCTCACACAAAAGAGCAGATACAGAAGATTGAAATGGTCCAGCGCAGAGCTGCCCGTTTTGTGACCAGCAGATACCACAACACCAGCATTGTGACAACAATGCTTGACCATTTGGAATGGTCTATCTTTAGAAGCAAGACGGACCAAGAACAGGCTAATCATGTTCTTTAAAATTATACATGGACTCGTCGACATTCCAGCTGAGAGATACCTCAGGACACTTGCATCAAACCAAACATACTGTATTCGGGTGTGTACTACCCGCATTTGCGTACTACCCGCACCCCCTTTTTTAGCCAAAATCTGGGAAAAAACTGTTATTCTGTTGTATTACCCGTTTGAAATATTTGCTGAAATTTTGGTGGGTGCGTATATGAGAAAAAGGAAGAATTTGGCCAGTTTTGGAACACACAACGGAACGCACGATCATCTTCAAATGGCCGGAAAATGCATGTGCGTGCGAGTATCACCAGAATGCATGTATTTTGCATTAAAACGTTGAAAAAACTTTACCTGTTCACCCTTGTTATTTATTTATTAACCAATATATACCCAGCGGACCTTTTGGTGGGGACATCGGCAAACAGTGCAGTCCCAGATCAGACACCGCAGAAAGAAACCGCAGACGCCCGATTTGGATTAACACTGTTTGTTGATTTATAATGGTTCATTAATGACACTATTGTTAATCCCGGTTGTATAATTGCCACCCTGCGGTGCATGTCAATAAGGTGTGAAAATATGGTCAAGTTATGTCTCTAATTTGCGTTTATTCCCCAATCAATAATTTAATCCACAATCAATGTGAAAATGATTTAATTGCTCCTAAGACAAGTTGCTAAATCTTACGGTAGAATATACAAACAGACTATTCTAATATCTCGTTATGTTTTGGTGCCAAAAAATCGAACGCTTTAATTTATGTAAACACATCTGTATGCTGTTGTTGGTTATTGACACAGAGCTTCCGAGCTATCAATTTTTTTTTACAGTTTCCATACATTTTTTAAATGAAAGAGATACACTGCATTTAAATAAAACAATAGACACGTGTGTGGTTGCTGGGGTCCGATGACGTCATTCACCGATCGCTTGCAGAAAAATTGTAGCGGTAGTTCGTGGGCGACGATTTGGATTCAGGAAAACTTTGATGTTCGCATTGAACTTGCTTGTTTATTTCGTTTAAAATCAGAGTTTTAGGAATAATAAGCACAAAATCGGGCTTGCTTGTAATGTATATTGTTTTATTACTCATGTGTAAGTAATGTTATTTATGTCAGGAATCGTAATGGGATAGAGCATAACATTGAGATCAATGTTGGCAAAATGCCGGCAAATATGAGTATTTTCCATGCCAGTGGCATTTACCGGTAAATACCGGCAAATACTGGAAAATACCGGCAAATACTGGAAAACGGAATTTTCCACCCTGGAATTAAAACAAAACCATATACTCAGCAGGTACATATTGGCAATTTCAGTGGTAGAGGTTACATTTTATTTAAATATTGTAACTCTGGTATTTGTTACTATCTAATTTAATTATATAAAAAAAGTAATTTAAGAAAAAAGGCCTATTTTGAACCTACCAGTGGCCACATACTTTCACCTTTACTAATTGTTTAAACAAAGTCATATAAAACATGACATCCTTTAGTCCATCCTCGCCCCTGGCTATCCTATGCTCTCTTGAATAAACAAGTCTTGAGAGTTGTTGTTTTAGTAATATAGTCCATATGCTCCACAGCTATTTACTGTGAAACTACAGTCAAGAATATAACCCCACTGAAATGAACAAAATTTGTTCATGATGTTTATCATTAACAACTCAAGTATCTGCAGTAAAATCCATTAAATCAGCAGGCGAGCTGCAAATGTTTACACTTTCCCCCAATTTGTTTTAGTTTCACTCTTGTACTGTATATACTGACCTCTCTAGAATCTGAAAACATTTTCTTACAGAGGCGGTGCTAACGAGTACCTACAATCTATAGTTTGAACAGAAATTAGAAAAATATCACAATTTTTCCTCTTAACCCTTGACCTGCTGAATAGTTACATTGTATATATGCCACACCCACTACTCATTATCAACCAATCAGATTACTTGATGCAAATTATTGCAACAAATTCAGAAACTAAATGACAAACAATGGGGATCCTGATCAGATGGCCTCTTCAGAAGCCATCTGATGAAGAAGTCATCTGATCTGGATCTTCACTGTTTGAAAGATAAGACATATCCGGGTTCAGCTGGACATGGGGTTTAAATGTTCACTTTTTCCGCGCAAAGGTTACAATGTATTTGTATAGGCATGTTTTCATAATGCTCTGATGGCTAAACCCACACCATATAGAGTAAACTCAGGGTTAACAGTGGTATACATGTACATTACGTTGCTCTTTTTGTTCTACTCCAAGACCCAAAATAAAAAAAAAAAAACTTCACACAAGCTATTTGTTTTCACTTCAAGCTGAAGTTAAAGACAATCTTCAGTATGCTATTATGACTGGGATTTCAGATTGTGCTGCATGGATAGCAGATATAAGCAATGACACTATGCCCAAGTGATTAACCGGGCCTTCCTGGCTTGATGGGTAAGGGCGCTGACTCTTCATCTTTGGGTCTCTAACCGCTGTGATTCAAACCCCACTCGGACCAAATGTAAACGCCAAGTTCTGCAACGGAAGGTCAGGTTTTTTCTCCGAGTACTCCTGTTTTCGCCCGACTCTGATTAAGGATCGCCCCGATATGAGAAATGATTCTAAAAGGTCCATAAAATCAGAACAAAAATATCCAAGAGGAAGTGGTTAAAATGTGGCATGCATTTTAACGGAATTTGGTCCATATAGATATTTTAGCTCACACGTTCTCACTTAGGCTTCCCATCTATTTTTCTTTTCATAATTTTTGAGTCTAGCAACACATACGAATGCACATCTGTCGCACTGAATTCAGTACTCATGATCCAGTACGACGACGCGGTTTCGTTACCTGCCGGTGTCGGCAACATTCTTTCATGGAGATTGATCATGGAATCTTTTCTTCGGTCATTCTCTCCATTCCGCTGATTCAAGAAGAGCAGTTGTCAGTTTTTGGCGAAAGAATGTACACTGCACTGGTTAACGGCTTACGTATAAAGAATGGATACGTAAACTGACGGCTAAAAATTACCTAAAAAGTGTTGACCTGGTATGGTCTTGTTTTACAGCTAGAAGTCGTGTCATACTCGTTCTTACATTGTCAGCCCCGGCCGGTCGGTCAGTCGGATGCGCTTCTGCAGAGGTGTAAAATTTCCCTCAAACTTACTCGCCCTTATCGTCTAAACTTTTCATTTAGGTGCTAAAAATGAAAAAAAAGTAAGGTCAGTTTTGAAAACCTTACTCGCCCTGCCCTAAAACTTACTCGCAAATGCGAGCGGGCGAGTGGAATTTTACACCCCTGTTCTGACTGGTGACCCGGAGGACACTGGTTCGATATATGTTGGGGTCGGCAACATTATTTCCTGGAGATTGATCATGAAATCTTTTACGGTTATTATCTCCCTTTCGCTGATTCAAGAAGGGAAGTTGTCGGTTTCTGGCGAAAGAATGTGCACTGTATTGGTTAACTGTTTATGCATAAGCCAGCCAAGGAAAAGTGTGGATAGGTAAACTGACCGGCTCAAAAATGACCTAAATTAGTGCTGATTGGGCCATTAAACTCCAATACAAACAAGCAATACATTTATCGGCCCACCAGTGCTGTCAGTGCTTTGATTGAATAATTTAGTAGTTTCCAAGGGCCTTATTACCTTCATCATTACAGAGACGTTATGAGACTGTGTGGTAGCGGTGAAACTGAAACTTTGGACAACTTTGGCTGCACAGAGTGCCCCTAAGAAACTTATCCATATTACAAACATGTCGAATACAGAGTTGGTCCCATAAACGGGCTTGGTCAATCAAATGGGGCCGAAGTCCCCGCCCATCGGCGGAGCTCTGAGAAAGAGATTGGACTGAAACCGACCAAGATTGAGTAATGGTAAACCGCCCGGTAGGAAAAGTATTGCGAGTCGGACAACTGTTTTCTTTCGGCAGTAGGCCAAGATGTCATTTCATTTCAATGTCGGACAAAAGTCCAACAAAATCGTAAGTATATAACGTTTCCAAAATGACATAGTGTGTTGACGGACGTAATTTTTTCCCTTTCTCCATTGTCAAGTTGAAACGAGATTCAATATATTAATTACATGTTGTACGTATGTCGTCGATTCTGTGAGCCTACGCCATTACGTAAAAATCCGGGACCAGTTGTTGAAAAGTTACAATTTTGATAAATGAATGCGACAGCTATACTAATATCTTTGCAGAAACAGCTTTTGAAATGAAGATGTTGCCCACATGTTTTAAGCAAAACTACCAGATTATTAGACAATGTTCTTATCAGAACAGTTACCACTTACGGGCTCGTTCAGCTAACGAATGACAGTTTAAACAGAAAAAAAAACACGAAAGACATTCTTTCCATACGATATTTTTTAACTCATCCAGTTTTTATCTCAACAGGGTTTAAATTTTTCCAGTTGACGTCCATGTGCAACTAGGTTGGTAACCTCTAAGGTCATGACGCCAATGTTATGACACCATTTTTTTGGAATGTCTCCGGGACTGAGACTTCGGTCGATTGGAAAATAATGAAACTGCCAGGCTCCCGACCTTTGATCACCCTTTCTTCAGTGCTTTCCAGTTTCAGAAAGACATCGCTTTCTTCCAGTTTGCCATGCCGATAAAAGATTTAGTTTCTAAGATTATAAAAAGCAAAACAAAAAAGTCATCCATGAAAATTTAGAGAAAGAGACAATCATGCATCAACTTACTGAAAATCGTTTCCTTAGCAAAATGCATGGCTCTCTCTCTCTCTCTCTCTCTCTCTCTCTCTCTCTCTCTCTCTCTCTCTCTCTCTCTCTCTCTCTCTCTCTCTCTCTCTCTCTCTCTCTCTCTCTCTCTCTCTCTCTCTGTCTCTCTCTCTCTCTCTCTCTCTCTCTCTCTCTCTCTCTCTCTCTCTTCTCTCTCTCTCTCTCTCTCTCTCTCTCTCTCTCTCTCTCTCTCTCTCTCTCTCTCTCTCTCTCTCTCTCTCTCTCTCTCTCTCTCTCTCTCTCTCTCTCTCTCTCTCTCTCTCTCTCTCTCTCTCTCTCTCTCTCTCTCTCTCTCTCTCTCTCTCTCTCTCTCTCTCTCTCAGCACACACCTGAGTACTTGTAACTGCTTAGAGGTTCTAAGCCTGCCCAGGAAAAGAGGTGCAAGTCAGTCCGTTCATGCATATTAACCCTATTGGTTTCATTGGGCTGCAGGGGTTTGAGATTTCATTCAAAAGTCCCACAAAATGAAAGCAACGTCTCTAAAAATGCCTATGCAGTGTTGACGGGGACGTTAAACCTCAAATCAAACTCTCAATCTCTCTGTCTCTCTCTCTCTCTCACACACACACACATGCACGCATGCACAAACCACTCCCGCCCATCGGGGCTTGAAGTAATAAGATTGGACTGCATGATGCTTTCACACAGAGCTGAAATTGACCGCACATGAGTACTGGTAAACCACTTAGAGGTTCTAAGCCTTCCCAGGAAAATTGATGTGAGTCGGGACCGTCCATGCATATAAACCCTATTGGTTCATTGAGCGGCAGGGCTTGATATGTCATTTCATCTCAGTCCCACACAAGTGGCAGCAACGTCTCCAAGATGACCGATAGTTTGTTGACAGGGACGTTTTGTCTGTTTGGTTTGAGGTTTAACGGTCCAAGGTCATGCTTTGGAGACATTGCTACCAATTTTGTGGAACTTTTACCCCGACATTGAGATGAAATGACATCTCAAACCCTTTGGCCGAATGAAAACAATAGGGTTTATAAACATGGACGGTCCAACTGCTTGGGCAGGCTTAGAGCCTCTAAGTGGTTTACCAGTACTCATGGACGGTCGGTTTCAGCTCTGCGTAGAAGCATCATGCAGCCTTTCTATTTCTTCAAGCCCCGATGGGAGTGGGGGGGGGGACAGTGACATAAATAAAAATCAAAAATTAAAAAACCTCAAATCAAACAAACACGCATACATATGCATGCATGTTCGTTCGGACCCCGCCCATCGGAGATAGGAGAAATTGACTGGGCTGCATGGTGCGTTCACACAGAGCTCAAACGGACGGCACATGAGTATGGTAAACTGCTTCGTACGTGAAGCCTTCTTAGGCAAGTAAAAAGAGTCAGGCCGTCCCTGCATGTTAACCCAGCTGGTTTTCATTGGGTCGCACGGCTTGAGATGTCATTACTTTCTTTCTTTTTTGTCTTTCCCTATATACTGTCATACGCCATCGTGCACATCCTAGGCAGGTGTACAACTGAGCTACCACGCTCCCTTTGACATTTCATCTCAATGTATGGTAAAAGCCAACAAATTGGAAGCAACATCTCCAAAATGACCTGAATAGTCCTGACGAGGACGTTAAACCTCAATTAAAAACTGATATTCATTCAGAGCCGTTGATCATCAACTATTCGACGCTTATGACCCACAACAGAGGGAATGCGAAATCAACGTTCGCAGCCGTGGAGTTTTTGAAATAGGCAATAATTACGCCCTAAAATAACTTGCCTAAGTGACAAAAACGAGAGATTAAGTGCAGTTTGTGGGTCAGTCCAATTGCTATTTTTTTCTGCAATCAATAGTAAATCCTTAAAATGCCAAGACAAACTGCATCTAAAATGTCCTCTGTTTCTGTCATCTGCTGCAGCTTCTTGTCAACTTTTCTCATCGGAAACAGGCAAAACGTGTGGGCCCAGATCAGACAGCACCCAGAGCAGCAATCTGATCTTGGTCCACACTAATTTGCAACAATGACTTTATAAGCGACCAGAAGACTACAATGCAGATGACAATTGTTGTGACTGGCAACTTATGGTTTAATTACTCTGATGAGTCTCAGTTACTTTTCATTTTTCGAACATTTCAGTTATATTTTATCCAAAATCCACACAGCCCCCGCCCATAGGGGCTTGAAGAAATATATGGGCTGCATGATGCTTCCACGCAGAACTGAATCCGGCCCGCACACTAGTACTGGTAAACCGCTTAGAGGATCTCAGCCTGTCCAGAAACCGCGGTGCGAAGGGGGCCATCCATGCTTATAAACCCTATTGTTTCATTGGGCGACAGGGCATGAGATGTCATTTCATCTCAGTGTCGGGTAAAAGTCCCACAAAATTGGAAGCAACGTCTCCAAAATGACCTTACCAGTGTTGAAAGACGTTAAACCACAAATCAAACAAACAAAAATCCAAATCTACTTTAGCCCATAAGTGCCTAATGTCCCTTTTTGGGACACCAATGACTCAGATCAGAGGAGTGAATAGGCTGTGTACACGAACATTTTTGTGTTTTTATGCCCCCGCATCATATGATGCCGGGGGCATATAGTTTTTGGGTTTTCCGTACGTGCGTACATTGTGTACGTCCGTCTGTACGTGTGTGTGTACGTACGTACGTACGTACGTACGTGAACCTGTAACCTCAGGTTAAAGTTTTTGTAAGAGGTAGAGCCTGAACTTTTAGAACTCATATTTTCCTAACCATTTGATGGAACTGGTTCATCTTTGGTATGATGATAGATATAGGTCCAAAGTTTTATTAAGCAATACCCCCACCCATGCCTGTGACCTCAAGGTCAAGGTCACAGACTTAGAAATTTTCAATGTTAAAGACTCAGGTTAAGGTTTATAGCTCACCAGAGCCGAAGGCTCCGGGGGAGCTTATAGTATAGGCAATGGTCCGTCGTCCGTCGTCGTCGTCCGTCGTCGTCGTCGTCTGCGTCGTCTGTGTCGTCTGCGTCGTCTGCGTTGTCAACATTTTCTAACAACATCTCCTCTGAAACTACTTGGCCAATTGGAACCAAATTACATGTGGAGCCTCTGTGGGAAGGGGGAACGAAAGTTTGTTCGTGAGGACTGGGTCACATGACCAATATGGCCGCCATGCCCATATATGGTAAAAACCTTTAAAATCTTCTTCTCAAGAACGAATGGCCGATGTTCTTGAAACTTGGTATGCAGCATCGGGGACTCGGGCCCTACCAAGTTTGTTCAAATGATGACCTTTTGTTGACCTTGACCTATTTTACGTCAAGGTCAAATATGGTCACTTAGACATTTGTATAGAAAAAAAGGCAAAACTGTGGATTTTCTGATTGCATGGTTGCTAGTGGCATCAGAGATGATATTTATATGCAGCTGAATGGAATTTTGTCAGTTCTGAAGGCCAAGGTCATTTACTGACCCTTTGTCCAGGAAGGCTCAGATTCAGTATTTTTATCTTCTTCACAACTTAAACTGCTGAGACGATTGAAACTAAATTACATGTGGAGCCTCTGTGGGAAGGGGAAACGAAAGTTTATTTGTGAGGACTGGGTCACATGACCAATATGGCTGCCATGCCCATATATGGTAAAAACCTTTAAAAATCTTCTTCTCAAGAACCGAATGGCCGATGTTCTGGAAACTTGGTTCGCAGCATTGGGGACTCGCGCCCTGCCAAGTTTGTTCAAATGATGACCTTTGGTTGACCTTGACCTGTTTTACGTCAAGGTCAAATATGCTCACTTAGACATTTGTTTGGAAAAAAGGCAAAACTGTTGATTTTTTCTGATTGCATGGTTGCTAGTGGCATCAGAAATGATATTTGCACTCAGCTGAATGGAATTTTGTCAGTTCCGAAGGCCAAGGTCATTTTCGGACCTTTGTCGGGGAGGCTCAGATTCAGTATTTTAATCTTCTTCTCTACTCAAACTGCTCGGTTGATCGAAACAAAATTACATGTGGAGCTTCTATGGGAAGGGGGAATAAAAGTTTGTTCGTAAGGACTAGGTCACATGACCAATATGGCTGCCATGCCCATATATGGTAAAAACCTTAAAAAATCTTCTTCTCAGGAACCAAATGACCGATGACCTTGAAACTTGGTATGCGGCATCGGGGGCTCGGACCCTACCAATTTTGTTCAAATGATGACCTTTGGTTGACCTTAACCTGTTTTTACGTCACAGTCAAATTTGGTCACATAGACAATTGTATGGAAAAAAGGCAAGACCGTGGATTTTACTGATTGCATGGTGGCTTTTTATTGTCACATGACCAAGATGGGCACCATGCCTGTATATGGTATAAACCACATGACCTCTGGTGAGCGTAGTGGCCCATGGGCCTCTTGTTGTAACAGGTAGACTTGAATATTTTAGAACTCATATTTTCCAAACCATTTGATGCAATTGGTTCATATTTGGTATGATTATAGATATAGGACCAAAGTTTTATTCAGCGATACCCACACCCATGCCCATGGCGTCAAGGTCAAGGTCATGGACTTAGAAATTTCCCATGTTAAAGACTCCAGTTAAGGTATTTGTACCTGGTAGAACCTGAACTTTTATGATGGCTTTGGTTCATATGATGATAGATATAGGTACAATGTTTTATTCAGCAATACCCCCACCCATGCCTATAACCTCAAGGTCAAGGTCACAGACTTAGACAATTTTAATGTGAAAGATTTTAAATATCTCACATTTTCCAAACTATATTATGGATTTGGCTTATGTATGCTATGATGATAGATACAGGTCCAAATGTTTATTTGGCAATACCCCCACTCATGCCTATGGCTTCAAGGTCAAGGTCACAGACTTAGAAATTTTTAATTAGATATTTTAAGAGTTGATATTTTCCAAATCGTGCGATGGATTGAGTTGATATTTGATATGATGTTAGATACCTGTCCATTTTATTCAGCAATACCCCCACCCATGCCCATGAGCTCAAGGTCAAGGTCACAGACTTAAAATTTTTTAATTATCCCCGCGCACAACATAGCTCTAGCGTTTATATTTCTTCACTGATTTCAATATAACTTCACACAAATGTTCCTTATGACAATACCTCAAACGAGTTTGACTTTCAAGGTCAAGGTCACTGTGGCTATTTTTAGAAAAACTTTGTCATCGCTCTAGCGCCTGCATTTCTTCACTGGTTTCAAAATAACTTCACACAAATGTTCCTTATGACAATATCTCTACCAAGTTCCACTTTCAAGGTCAAGGTCACTGTGGCTATTTTTAGAAAAACTTTGTCATCGCTCTAGCGCCTGCATTTCTTCACTGGTTTCAAAATAACTTCACACAAATGTTTTTTTTTTTTTTTTTTTTTTTTTTTTTGACTGTCAATTATATTATTAAATCATGGACGCCACTCTATGCTTTCATTTTTAAGTTCATTTTTTTTTTATTTTTTTTTTTTTTTTTTTTGATGTTTCCATATTTATTCATTTCAAAAGACACATACAACATATATATATATATATAGATGAGTTTGACAGCATCACTCTTTACCTTGTAGCAAGTTTTCATACAGAGTTTCTTGCATTACTAGATCTATTATACGATCGAGGGTAGGACACACCATGCAAGGTTTTGTCCAGCATTTTATGCCCTCCCCCCGTCGAACTAAAAAAAAAACCAACAATACATAAACATGAATGCAAAATCTATCTACCCTATGACGTTTGAAACGCACTCTATTCACGTTTTCTACAGACAATGCCAACACTTCGCGACGTCATTATAGAGACGTCGTATGTGTAACCTTACAGTTTCGCACATCCGATTCACCGATGGATTAGGAGCACCATTATACTCTCGGATTCGACGTCATACGATAAATAGTGTTTTTTTTCTTTTTTCAGTGTAAGATCGAATTCCATCTCACCGAATGAACACCGAAACGGACACCTTCACGTGTGGCGTAGCCTCAAGTGAAAATATCCGTTTTGGCGCTCATGAGTGAAACAAAAACTCGATCCCGAACCGAAAAAGAGAAGTCAGATTTTCTGTTTCCTACATGCTTCAAAAAATGCAGTATTTAGTTTCTCTAATGACGTTCCTGGTCGTTTCGCGCCAGTCCAGCGGTGTCCAGCGTGTTTGATGAGTATAATATTTAGTGTAAACTCAAAGTTTGTACCTGAGAAATCGCCTGGGATGGCATTATTATTAGTAATTATTGAAATAACTGAAAGAGTTATTTCCAAAAAAAAAAAAAAAAAAAAAAATTACGCGTAGTCCAACGTCGCGCGGCAAAATACGCGACGTCAGTGTCGAAAATGACGTCACTACCGTCTTTATCGCACAAGAACGGAACACAGTTCATTAATTTTTAGTCATCTAGTACTGAAAACAGAATGAGATTTGAAAAAAAAAAAAAAAAAAGTAATCTCATAGCAGTGACGAATAAAATCGTATTTTCACTGTTTAAAACAGTGAAAATATTGATCTTTATTTCACTGATAAATCGCTATCTTTTCTTTTTTTTTTTTTTTTGAAAAGCATGCAGAAAAAAAAAAAAAAAAAAAAAAAAATTAATAATAATAATAAAAAAAATAGAGTAATACATATTAAGATCTAGCACACCAATGTCTTATGTTGATCATAATCCAACATGTGTGGCCCTGAGTGGGTAAATTTTGTTTTATTTAAATGAGCAGTATAATCAATACATTTCCAAAACAAGTAAAACTGATACTTTGCACAGTGTGAGATTTAGATAATATCTTCACACTGTGAAAAATAACAATGCCCTGTTATTTTCACTGTCGCAGCCCTGACTATTTTTTTTCGCCAAAGACATAAGTTATCGACAAAACACTTTTTTAGAATACCCTGAAAAAACATTCTTAGAATTTTAAAAAATGCTGTTTTCAAGATTGCAATATGTTTTTGTTTTCAAACTAACAGTTGTGACCAGACCTCATACCATCCAAGCTTTAGCATACCTGAAAAGCCTGATTTACAGCTTTAGTCCCTATCCCGCTGAACATAATAACCATATCCCTTGCAAACAGTGTAGATCCAGACAAGATGGCTACTAAAGAAGCCATCCGATCAGGATCCACAATGTTTCCAAAGCAGTTTATAAACTGAATGAACACAATATAACTGGCTAATAGTCAGAAATGAGTGTTGGCTGAAAATTCATTCTGCAGGACAAGGTCCAAATAGTCATTTTAAGGAAAAAACAGCTTTTCAAAGCCTGAAATTAAGAAAAAATCTAGCCCCAAATGTGATATCATAGCCAGGCTAAAACTGTGAGGATTTAATAGTGGAATTCATGCCTTACATTGTGTTAAGGGGGTGGACCAAGGTAGACCATTTTCCAAGAAACTTATTATATGTGTTATGAATTCTTGCAATATACTGTTCATTTTTAAATTTTATTTTCAATAATGCACAAAAACCTTGTATGCTCAGCTGTTTTGATATAAACTTTGTTTTATATATGTAGTACTTAGCTATAATTATCAGATAACTGATTAAGGATGATTCATGTGGCCAAGCAAATATAATGTTTTTATCCGTGGTATTTAAATTTATGTTCCCGTTTAGCTGTAGCCAGTTTTTTAATATACCCCAAAATTCTTTTACCTTAGGACAATCTATAAATAAGTGTTTAATTGATTCTGTTTCTTGTTCACAAAAAGAACATCTATTACTGTCTATCTTATTAATTTTGAATAAGAAAGAGTTGGTTGCCAAAATTCTATTATTAATTTTAAACTGGAAATCTTTCAATTTAGTTTCTTTAATATTATTAAGGGCTAAATTATACTGACATCTTTCTTCCTTTGTGATATCTCCTAAATCTCGCTGCCATCTGTTTGGTAAGTTATTTTCATTTTTAATAAAACTTTCATAAATATGTCTACAGCCTTTTTTCCCTTTAAGAATAAGTGTAACATGTTTTGGACGTATTACATTATACTTCATATCAATACAAGTTTGGACATTATTATTCAGCACATTTTTCCAAGTCAGTGGTATTCTTTTTATTACCCCTTGAAAATCTAAAATAGTTCCTTGTACATTAAATAAAGTTTTGAATTGATTAAAATCGTAAAATATCCCATTGTCATTAATAAGATCAACTATATTCCTTATTCCTTTCTGGTACCAATTTTTAATAACAAATTTTTCACCATGTTGTAGTTCTGAATTCATCCATATTGGTGACTGTAAAATGTCTTCAACCTGACTTGCAGTGTTACATTGTAGAAAGGATTTCCAACTATTTAACACATCAACCCAAAAGGGGTTTCTTAAATTTAAAGCGCAGTGCTTGGCATAACCATCTCCAAACACAATAAGTTTTCTAAAATCAACATGGGCAAGTCTGCTCCATGACTGTTCATTTGAATTCATTAGAATTCGGCGCAACCATGTTACCTTCAAGGAGTCAATAAATTTATCTATTTTTATCATCCTTAGTCCACCCTCCTTAACATCCTGTATCATAACATTACGACTTATTCTATCAGGACCTGAGTTCCACAAAAATTTATAAAATAATTTTTCTAATTGCTTAACCAACTGTTCCGGGGGGTTTGGTAGGGAAGTAAAAAGATGAATAAATTTTGAAAATGCTAGGGATTTTATGACTGTAATTTTGCCTGGAAGAGTCAGTTTTCTTTTTGACCATGATAATAATGTTTTTTCCATTTTACGCACTGCTTCAATAGAGTTTAAATCCCATATATCGAAAACTTCAGGGGTAAATATAACTCCTAAGATTTTAATTGGGCCCTGCTCCCAATCCAGATTATAATTCTGACAAAACTTCAAACCAGATCCTGACATTGAACCTATCCAAAGAGCCTTTGTTTTATCCTCATTTATTTTTAACCCTGACATAAAGTAGAATTTTTTTAAAATGCCTAATGTGGCTATCAATGATGTTTCAGATCCATTTAAGAAAATCTGTGTATCATCAGCATACTGACTAAGTAGAAATGACTTATTATCTATATCAATGCCTTTAATGGCATTTTCTTTTCTCATCATCAAACTCAAAACCTCTGCACAAAGTATAAATAAGTAAGGAGAAATTGGATCCCCTTGTCTACAACCTCTTTGTAGATAGAAAGAGTCTGACAAAAAACCATTTTGCAAAATACATGATTCTGCCCCATTTTGAAAAAGTTTTATCCATTTCTTAATAGAGGGTCCAAAATTAAAGTAATCTAAAGTTTTTAAAATAAATTTCCATGAAACAGAATCAAAAGCTTGTTGAAAATCTATTGAAAGTAACAGACCTGGTATATTTTGTTCTTTTGTTTCAAATAGAATATCATAAATCTGTCGAATATTTTCCCCTATAAATCGTCCAGCAATAAAGCCTTTCTGGTCTTCGTGTACTATGTCCTCTAAAACAGATTTAATTCGATTTGCAATTACTGAAGAGGCTAATTTATAAATAACATTTAGGAGTGAAATTGGTCTCCAGTTCTTCAACAAATGCCTTGGCTTATTTGGTTTAGGTATGCAAGTAATGATACCCTGTTTTTGTGTAATAGACAAAGAGTCTGCTCTATAACCATAGTTTAGAGACCTTAATATAAACACACCTATGTCTGACCAAAAAAATTTAACAAATTCTGAAGTAAAACCATCATTTCCAGGACTTTTACAGTTTTTCATCTTTTTCAAAGCATTCAGTAACTCAGAATATGTAATTTCACCCTCTAAATTTAAAGAATCATCATTTGATAGTTTTCTTGGGTTTTGTCCGATTTGTTCAGAAATAGGTGTATCATCAATATTAATAGTCTCTGAATATAAAGTATTAAAATAACTTTTCTGGTAATTTAATATGTCTGAAGTGTCTGTTAAATCGTCCCCATGTTCATTTGTTAATTTTGATATAACTTTACTGGTAAAATTTCTGCTTTCTAAATTAAGAAAATATTTTGTTGGCTTTTCCCCCAAGTCTTCGTATCTACTCCTTGATCGTAGTAGGACCCCCTCCATTTTTTTTTGTCTTATCTCATATAGTCTATTCTTTTTATCCTCTAAACTATTTAAGTCATTTATTTGAATATTTGGGTCATTGCTATTAATTCTATTTTCTAATTCTACAATTTCTTTCTCTACTTTAATTTCTTCTTGCATACTTTCTTTTTTCTTCATTGAACTGTACTTGATTGTTTCCCCCCTTATCATAATAAGTAGTGTTTCCAGAAATAGTTGGTCATTTATGGTAAATTCTATGTCATTTGGTATGAATTCGGTATTATCCTCATTATTATTATTATTATTATTATTAACATTATTATTTTCATTATTATTTGCTTTATATGTATTTATTGTATCCTTAATTACCCCCTTTACTGTTGTTACAAATGTTGGATCTTTTAGTAGAGAATTATTAAACTTCCAGTACCCTCTTCCACGTTCGTTTTCCTGAAATTTAACTTTTAAAATAATGCCAGAGTGGTCTGACCTATACCCAGGCACTATATTACAATCATGAACTAGTGTAAACATGTCTTCACTTACAATAAAAAAATCTAACCTTGCCTGTTTTTTATCTGGAATTAGTCGTCTCCAAGTAAATTTCTTTTTTGTGTCATTTAATACCCTCCATACATCAACATATCCATTTTCATCTATTATATTTATAACAGTATTCCTGGCTCTTGGGTTGTTTATATTTTTATAGTTCACTGTGTCTAGATCACTATTAAGGACAAGGTTCCAATCTCCACACCAAATAATATGTTCATTACCAAATTCCAAAACCTGCTGTTGTATGTTATCATAAAATTGTGGTTTATCATCATTCGGACCATATAAATTAACTAATGTTATTTTTTTTCCAGAGATTATCAGCTCTACAATTACATAATTACCATTAAGATCCTTTTTTATTTTTCCTATTTCATGCTCAAAAGTATTATTAATCAAGACCATTACTCCTCTAGCATTACTCTTAAAGGGACTAATATACAGCTTAAAACCCCATTCACTTTTAACATACATCTCCATATTTTCTTCTAAATGTACATCTTGAAGACAAATAATATCATACTTTTTATTCCTTAAATAGTGGAATACATCCCTTCGTTTTTCCATGGAATTCAAACCCCTACAGTTCTGACTATAAATACTTAGAAGTTCAACCATTTCTTTTCGTAAAAAATTTGTTTTGAGATTTCATTACCCACATCAGAGAAGCCACACTCATTGAAAAATAAAATGCTACATGTATACTTGGAAACCCATAAATATGGAAAAGCATCAGAACAACAATAAAGAAACAATGACAAAACATCTTCCAGTTCTGTTGTAAGGGGCACCATTTCAAAATTCTTCATACACATGTATATAATATAATAGTTTGAGACACATGTAATTATTACATGTAATATTTATATATTTTGCCATTTAAAGGTGGGGTTTGAGGGGATCAAATTTATATAGACATATTATCCCCATAAGTTACCTTGAACTACAATTTACATGGAGCTTCGTTTCTTTATCACAAAACAAACAGATATGATCATAGACTGTATATCATCAAGTACCAATTTGTCAACAGTAGCTACAAGAACACTTAACATCAAAAACAGGCTCCCTCAAGAGCTATCTATCAGCTTATTAATAAATTTGACACAATCCAGTTATCATCTCCTGATAGGACCCAGGGCCAGTGCTCAAAACTATCTATGTCACTAATTAACAAACCACCAAAACTTTGATCCCAAAACATGCCAAAACCTCCAATATTCCGGCTGAAAAAATGTGAGCAGCTTTTGCATATGCAAAAGCCACCCACACATCTTCAGCAAAAAATCCAAAATTTCAGACACCTAACTTGCTAGAAAAGTTAACATGATCACCAACAAGCCTGTCAAGCCAACAACGCCTCGAACAACTGGGCCCAGGCCCCAAGGCTACAAAACCCCCCGACGCTCAACCCACCCGAGCATGAAATTTGCCCCGCTCACAAATTCAAAAAATGCCAACCGATGTTGGCACTTTTAAATCTATGAGAAAGGCAAATAACATTTTCTGCTGATTTAAGCAAGAAAATTGCATGGTTTGTTTATATTTTAATAGTTATGAGCTTTACTAATTTCACGCTCAGCCGAGCAGAGCACGAAAAAAGCCCTACAACCTCGGGGCCAGGCCTCATGCTGACCATGCTTTTCTATCCCTGAAAAGCCCAATCTCTCAAGTTTTCACAATGACTATAATTCTTGCAAACAATGTAGGTCCTGATCAGATGACAGAAGTCATCCGATCAGGATCCGTCTTGCTTGCAAGCATCATGTAGATTGAAAGAATACCGTATATATATATAAAAAATTATTCAACCTTGCACCATGACCATGTACAAAATAAGGATAAACAAGTTATAATTCATGTATTAAACTTGCTTGATTTTCATGTCATTATTTACCTTCATGAGTGAAAAATTGTTCTGTTCTGGACATACACCAGCATATTAAGAATATTAGAAACTAACTGCTGGTTTAAAACATCATACTCTTTCTTTTTACATCACAAAATGCATAAACGAGCTGTACATTGCCTCCTACCAAGATTTAGAGAATCCCCTTTCTTGATATCAATATATTTGTACAGATGTAGTCGATCTTGAAAAGACCATCTGATCATAGTTAGTAAGGCGGCTTTATTTACATTTGACTCGCAGGCCACCTATCGGGAAATATTTTGGTTACATTACCGAACTGGAAAACCAAAATAAACTATTTTTAGAAGTCCAGCTCCATTCGGTTTCATCCGTAATGTACGAAAACAGCCGACTCGCTACCGTAACTCTTTTCGCCCAGCTTATTGGATAGCGAGGCCACGCTATATTTAGACGCGACATGGAAATCCAATATTATAAGATCGATCTATAAATAAGCAAGAATGGAGAGATTCCTTATCTGGTAGACGCTTTATAATTACAAGTTATAGCTTTCACAAACAGATAAATCTGACAAATATCGGGCTGGTCTTTAAAAAGATAGGCTGATCAGATTATTCACTGTTAACCATTCTGTTAACAAAAGAAAAAATGACATTTTGATCTAAAGCTGAACCAGCTGGTTCCAATCTATGGCTGCTTCATGATGTCATTATCTTAGTATGACAGAATTTTCTGAAAAACAAAATTTTAATGTACTTTTTTACACTTGACCAGCTTATTCTGTGTTCACTTTATGTTCAATATTTCCCATTTTTTTTAAAATACGATTACATGTATTGGTGCAATTTATTCCTGCAAATTTACAAACTATATATCAAACAATGTAGATCCCGATCAGATCAAGAAGCCATCTGATCTAGATCCACATTGTCTGCAAAGGTAAGGATTGATGTGAACAGCAGGAAAAGAGTTAAGGCTAGCACAACAAAATGGACAATCAATTAATCTATTGATTAAGTTCAGCAAAAAAGACTTTCATTACTGATTTGCTGGTAAACGACTATTTCATGAATGCTATTCATTACCAGAAGTTGTGCCTAAAACTGCTGGATGATTGGCAAGCAGTGAAGACCCAGTTGAGACGCTGCATTCTGTGGCATCTCAACTGGGTCCAAGTTGCTTAGCCAAGGCCTATTGGCCAATCCACATATAGTAAAGAACAAAATATGGAAAGAGTCATGCCCAGACAGAAAGCTGAGGACCAAAACTCCAGTGATTATTACTCAATTATCGAAAGAAATGGATGAACTTGTAACTGATTATCCCTTTTATTCCGATTTGCCAGTCCTAATTTTAGATTCACTCACCCTGCACCAGTGATGTTCATTTTTAACTTTCATTGGACCTAGCAGTGCCTCAACTTCTACCCTGCTGAATATTTAATTACCGGTAAGCAACACCCACCTCTGACCCTGAACCAACCTGACCACTTGATGCAGTTGATTTCTACATGTTCATAGACCAAATGCCAAACAGTGTAGATCCCGACCAGACGGCTTCTTTAGAACTAGTAGCCATCCGATCAGGATCCACACTGTCCGCAAAGATAGGGCTTGTCGCCCACAGCAGGGCAAAGGTTAAAGCGTCGCAAACACTAGATCAGATGTGAAGCTTTGCCTAGGATCCCATTAATGACACAGTTCAGGTTCAATTATATAACCATAAAAATCCAGTGGCTAGCTCTATTTATCTTATGACACAATGGTTTTTAAAGCATTTGTAACATAACTGATGTTCAGAATTTTATTCAATTTCATCTTTTTGCATCACTTCAGCCCACCTATGCCATATAAGTTTGATTCCTCATGGCACAGATGAGTTGATATGATATTTTATATGTTATCACCTATACACCTTTTCAAGAGTATATTTTTTTCCCAAATAGGTCTACAAAGTACTGGTTGTACAACCAAAGTTTTTAGTGCATCATATGTATTGTACTATTTTCTGTTTGTCTTGAACATCATGTTAACATGTCTAAGGCTGACACGATTAACCGGATAATCGATCAACCGATCGACACATTCCACAAAAATGATATCAATACTGATTTTTTAGTAATCGATTTTATAAAAAGTACAGTTTACTAAACAACAAGCTACCTTGAATAGCTTGAAGAATGGCAAACAGTGTAGACCCTGATGAGACGCCGCATTTCGCAGCGTCCCATCCGGGCCCACACTGTTTACCAAAGGCATGTATGTCCTAATACATAGGTTAAAACTTAAATACAGTAAGATTCATGCTCAGAAGAAACCCAGGCTAGTAAAATTATGATAATATCTCCAATGATAACTAATCGGCTATCGATCGCAGTGGAAGGGCCGACAATCTGTTATATTTTCAGCTCCGACTAGCCAGCCCTGAACATGTCTATGCAACAACCCTTGTTCAGCTAAATTGTTCATTGTGCCACACCCACCCCTAACCATCAAACAATCAGATTTTTAATGTAAACAATTGCGACAGATTTAAAGCTACAAAAATTGTAGTTCCTGATCAGATGGCTTCTTCTCTGAATCCATATTTTTTAAGTATAGGGAATATACCCACTCAGCAGGGCAAGGGCTAATGTATATAATGTTGCTAAAATATTGTGGTTGTTTAAAAGGTTTTCCGCTTCTTAGCCTAATTCTGGCTATAAGCACAGAGCACAGGTGTACTTTTACCTATAGATACATTTACTGATATAAGACTCAGTGGATACCACAATCAAAAGATGAGAGCCACCTTAGGCACGTTTGGGCAGCCCCAAACAATCACCAGGCAAAAGCAAAGGCAACCGAGCATATGCTTAAATTCATATTAATGCTGCATACCACAGTATATGCCAACTTTCCTGTAGTATGTTGCTGCTTACTGGGGTATTCTTTGCATAGACTTAATATCATATACAGTTATTGAATCTTCAACAATATTTGGAGTTTCTATTGATCAAGTTTCTTTGCGCTTTGGATATCCTAGCCAAAACATACCTTCTTCAATACATTATCTTTTTTTTTTTCACCACAAGAAGTAAAACTTTTCATGCCAGAGAGAACTTGTTATTTTCTTATTTTTTTTATATTCAAAACTCTGACCTCAATGAGGCTGTTTGAGTGAGTGACAATTTGTCATATATCAGAGCAGTAATAAGGAAACAATAAATACAGCAGCAAACCTCATTTCTTCTATATAAAAATGGGTTTGAGGGGGTTAAATTCATTTAAGCATGTTATCCTGATGTTCTTGCTTAGTGCCTATGTGTTTCCCTTTAGATCTCTGTCACAATCCAGCCTGAGAAACATGCCTATACAAAGACATATTCAATTTTCCAACAACAACAAAAAAAAAGGATTGAAATTTGTAAGATGAAAAATTGTGAAAATCCTCCCGTCTCCACCCCCAAAAATACAGACCCTGGGGACCCGACAGAACTGCCTCAGTGAGACAGCTCCATCGAGTACCCACAATCCATACCCTAGAGTGGATACATGAAAATGTTTACCCCTAAAGAAACCCAGTTTTACAATATAAAATTGGGACTTGATGTGGTCAAAATCATACAGGCATGCTCCCTTTGTACATGTATTCACCTTATTTGCATTATCTGCCGGTCACCAGTCTGAAGACCATCAATGTTGGAAAAACAGGTAACCAGACCCCCCAGACCTTGAAAGGTCAGGGGGGTCTGGTTACCTGTTTTTCCAACATTGACAATGTGCAAGCTGAGAGCCAGCAAATAATGCAAATATGGTGAATGTCCTTTGTCCCCTCACATGTTCCATCGGACAGTCAATATAATCATAAAATTAATTGTTATGGAGTCTTTGTAATTTTTAAACTTTATACCACCATTTTCTTCCATTTGTCGTGTTTATCATTTCGGACTTCTAAGAAAACGTCCAGACCTTTGTCTCTTATACGCGTTTGTTTCTCATCTTTCTTTCTTATGTCATATGCTTTTTTTGCCAGTCTGCTTCTCTCCTGTTTCATTTCTGCTGGCAAATCTACAAGCACCCTCCTCCTTTTCCCAGCATACTGGTGAGCACTGTTCAACACTAGCTCTCTATCCTCATAAGAGGTGAACCTAAGAATTATTGGTTTTGGACCCGCTGCTTTTGATGGAAATCTGTGACCATTTGAAAAATACATGTTTCTAACTCTTTCCTCATCTAAATTCAGATCTTTTATAAAACTTTCTCTGAGTATGTCAAATACATCCTCATCTGCTTCTTCAGGAAATCCATAGAATAAAAGATTATATTTTCTGTCTTGTTTTTCAAGAAGCATAAGTTTGTCATCCAACTCTTTCAATTTTCTATCTAAATCTGCAGATGCCTCTTTAATCTTATCTTTTAACACATCAGTGGCCTCGCTTCTTTTAGTATCCTGAGCTTTATCATTCTCTTCTATCTGTTTATACTGGAACTCTAGGGATTGCTCTATCTCAATCACTTTATCTGAAACTGTTTTTACTGATTCTATGGATTTGTGCACTGAGTCTGTTGCTGATTGTACCTCAGTTTTGGTCTGTTCTATCTCTTTTTTCAAGTCTGCCATCTCAGCATTAAGGTCTTTCTTTATCTCATCCACTGATGCTTGAAACTTTTTTTCTAGACCATGTATCTGCTTTGATAGGGTTTTCGACATTCTTTCCTCACTCTCTGTAAGCATTGTAGCGAGCATAGTCTTTAACTCTTCTTTAAACTTGGCAAACTCCATCTCCTCAGCTCCGTTACTTAAACCAGTACTCCCCTTTATAGTTTGTTTCACCCCTTCTGATATGCCAGATTTATCAACTTTACTCTCAGCCTTCTCAACCTTTTTGTCTACCTTTTCAGACTTCTTTGTGTCGGGTTTATTAGGGATTGTGTCTGTTACACTGTTTGATTTTTTATTTGACTCTCTAGTTGCTGGTCTTGTCTTTGGTGTTTCTGATTCACGCATTTTGTCAGAACTGTATTTATTCCATGTATATGTAATAATATGTATCTATGTTGTCTGGTTCGGCTGATCATTAAATCACGATTTTTTTCTGTCAATAACTAGGGTGACTATCTGATTTTATTTATTTCGCTTCACGGAAATATGGTATGTCCGAATCTAGGTTCGTTGGATTTCTATATAGGTGCAGATACCTCAGTTCGCCACAATTCAACTTAATTGTACTTTCTCACATGTTCCAAATCAGAAAGTTCATGTTCAACGCTTTCTATTCTTATATAAGTCTTATTGGAGCCCCGTACAAAACTTTTTTCTCATCACCAAATTATAACAACTATCACCGCCATTTTCAAAACCGGAAGTCACTTCACACAAATGTTCCTTATGACAATTCCTCGAACGAGTTTGACTTTCAAGGTCAAGGTCACTGTGGCTATTTTTAGAAAAACTTTGTCATTGCTCTAGCGCTTACATTTTTTCACCAATTTCAATATTACTTCACACAAATGTTCCTTATGACAATATCTCTACCAAGTTCCACTTTCAAGGTCAAGGTCACTGTGGCTATTTTTAGAAAAACTTTGTCATCGCTCTAGCGACTACATTTCTTCACTGATATCAATATAACTTCACACAAATGTTCCTTATGACAATACCTCGAGCGAGTTTGACTTTCAAGGTCAAGGTCACTGTGGCTATTTGTAGAAAAACTTTGTCATTACTCTAGCGCTTACATTTTTTCACCAATTTCAATATAACTTCTCATAATTGTTCCTGATGACAAGGTCACACACTTAGAAAATTTTGTTGCAACATGGATTTTCGGGGTGAGGCGGGGCCCTTGGCGGGGGCATCTGTGTCGTCTGGACACATTTCTAGTTTTTTTTGTTGTTGTTGTTTTTGTTTTTAAAGAAGTGCTGGATGATCTACTATAATGAGTGCAGCTGCAATGCTGTTTGACCTGGTTGTGTTGCAGTTAAATTTTGTTGTAATTAGAGAATGTTCCATTTAATACTCAGAAATAAAGTATACCAGTGGTGCTTATAATTTATCTTTTTAACCATCTTGTTAACAAGTATAAATGACCACACTGAGCATAAATTGTTGCCTGCCACTCTCCCAGAATTTAACTACAAGAATCAGTTACACTGCAATTATATTACTGTTAAGAAAATAAGCTTTCAAGATTGGCTAGAATTCCCAATTTTCATGAAAATCTGGGGTTATATTCCTGACTGACTAAAGATTTTGACAAAATGCTGTAACTATCCCAAAATTTGAAAACCTGGTTATTCTGTACAAAATTGTGTTTAAAAGATAAAATTTGCACAGTCTGATCTTCATTTGATAAGGTAAGTCAATACAAAAACTTAGAATAATTGTTGCAAATCACAATATTAAATCAAGTGCATAGGGGATTTTTAACTACATTTTTTCTACTGTTGATTTAAAAAGATACATGTAAAATATTTTGGGGTTTTTACCTTTAACTTTTATATTTTCAAAATTTGAGTCTTAGATTCACTTTTTGGCTGGTTCAACATGTTTAAATTGAGTAATATTTTATTCTGTAGGTTGGTAGCCTTATATAGATATTAACTTTTAACATTCTTTTACTCATTTAGTTCCATTATACTATTTTAATTCAAATTTGTAAATATTTCTGCAGTATTTTAAAGCTAAAAAAATCAATTTGCCAGTATTTGCCGGTATTTGCCACTTGATGAGTATTTTCCAGACCGGTAAATGCCACTGGTAAATACCGGGGGTGGAATTTGCCGCCCAACCTTGATTGAGATGCATCGTATTTTCAGCTGACAAAAGTATAAAAAAAGGGCCAAAAATATTTCGGACGGATTACCCGCACCCTGAACTTGGGCCTGTAATTTGAGGGAAAAAAACTGCGGGTAGTACCCGCCCGAATACGGTATATATTTGTAAAACTGGAAGCTTCATCAAATTTTTAGCCTTAGTACTGTTAAAATTGTTTTGTAGGTTTTAAATGGGTGGGGTATGTTCCAATAAATAAATACATGTTACCTTTAAGCAAACAACTCTCGTTGTCTGTTGCCTTTGGCGGCAAATAACTCGTTGGTTGGTTGCTGCATGTATAAGCATGGACAGTCCCATTCGCACCGCTTTGCCTGGGCAGGCTTAGATCCTCTAAGCAGTTTACCAGTACTCATGTGTGGTCGGTTTCAGCTCTCAGGGTTCGCACAGGCTTGAAAAGTACTTGATTATTAACCCTTTTTGTATCAAATGCTTGATGTAATTTTAGTGGTGGGGCATCATGCAGTGCTTGCAGCTTTTATTATATCCGCTTTTTCTAAGAAAAATCGGGTATATAGTGTTTTCGTACCAGAGTTGAGTGGTTGTCTGTCCGTCCAAGGTCAAAGTAGGACTTTATCATATCTTCTAAACTGTTAGGATAGCACTTCCGAAACTTGACTATTGGATAGCCCTTGGAATGTAGAACATATTGGAAAAATTTTCATTTGACCTTGACCCCAACATGAGCCCAGGGTCAAAGGTCAAAAAGTAGGACTTTGCCTTATCTTTAGTGTCATTCATAGAAAAAGCGGGTATTTGCAATGGTATACCATCGACTGGGCGATCTAGTTTAGATATTGTTTTTGCATAAAATTTCATAACTTGGTTTTACATTTCTTTCACAAAGTTTTCTTTCTGAATTTTCTTTCTATCCAAAAAAATATTTGCTTAAAGGAAAAATGGATTTGCATCAGTAGTTGAGAGGAAATGCCTTTATGACACCCTGAGATCTTACTTCACAGTTGATTAACCCATTCAGTACCAGAAACCCCAAAACGGGTAGCCTGGCAAACAGTGCAGGCCCAGATCAGACGCCGCAGAACACGGCGTCTGATCAGGGCCTCCACTGTTGGCTAAAAGTTCAGTCATTTTCCAAATAAATTTTGATGAAAACCCTAAATTTTGGAATGGACTTCTGCTATATATAAGGAGGAAGATTCCATTTGGTACTAAAAGGGTTAATTGAAAGATAATTATCTATATTATAGAATGATTTTGGCAGATAGTGAAACTTTGACATTTCCTACTTTTTTATAGTAATCTTTCTCATTGAGATGCTCCTCATCAAAAAGATCTTATCATTTGTGACTTCCTCAAATACATGTAATTATGACACTTTTGGACACAGAGGCATATTTAACCCTTTTTGTACCAAATAGAATCTTTCTCCTTATATAAAGCAGGAGTTCATTTCGAAACTTAGGGGTGTCAGTTTGTGTTTTCATCAAAATTTAATTGGAAAATGGCTGAACTTTTAGCAAACAGTGGAGGCTCTGATCAGATGCCGCTTTGATAATGTGACTGGGTGTGGCATCATGTAATGTGTCTGGGACATGATACATCAGTGAGGCAGCACTATAAAAGTGAGCATTGAGCTCCCTGTCACAACCCGACACCTTCGTGATATGACTGAAAAATTGTTGAAAGCGACGTTAAACCCAAATTCACACACACACTCCGCTATTTGCAGTGTCTGATCTGGGCCTCCACTGTTTGCCCTGGTACCCGTTTTGGGGTTTCTGGTACTAAATGAGTTAAGCTGGGCCAAAACATCTAATCTTCTCTAAGTCTTGGTCAAGTCTTGTACTACATACTGCAAACACAAGGTCTAAGACTCAACCATCCCTTTTGACAAGTTTGTCGTCGGGTTGGTTCAACTTGTGATATTGGAACAGTGGAACTAGTGATTTATTTTCATGTTCAAATACAGGAACTACATGTACAGTATTGTCGGAAATTGTTAAATACATGTAGCAACTTAAAACTACAGGAAATTCAGCATCATGATCCTACCTAAGAAGAGTGACTGCATTTTATCCTTTAGCAAATATAGCTTAACCCATTTTGTACTGGAAACCCCAAAATGGGTACCCAAGCAAACAGTGCAGGCCCAGATCAGACGCTGCAGAGCGAGGCGTCTGATCAGGGCTGACACTGTTTGCAAACAGTTCAGCCATTTTCCAAGTAAATTTTGAAGAACACAACCTGACACCCCTACATTTTGAAATGGACTACTGCTCTATATAAGGAGGAAGATTCCTTTTGGTACAAAAAGGGATAAACTGAGTTTTATAAAATAAACATTTTTACTCAACTAGTGAACAAAGGATAATGTTTAACCTTTATCTTGCTGAATATTCATTTAAGCCACACCCATTTCTGTCTATAAACCAATAATATTACTTGATGTAATTTATTGCTACAAATTCATAAACTGAATGCGAAACAGTGTAGATCCTGATCAGATGGCTTCTTCAGAAGCCATCTGATCTGGATCTACACTGTTTTCAAAGATAGGGGTTGTGGTGAACAGCCAGATAAGGGTTAATTAGATACTACAAAGTTTATAGATTGTTTATTTAAGGATTAATTATTGAAAGGAAGATTAGTGTTTTTACCCATTTAGTACCAGAAACCCCTAAAGGGGTACCTTGGCAAAAAGTGCAGGCCCAGATCAGACGCAGCAGAATGCGGCATCTGATCAGGGCCTCCACTGTTTGCTAAAAGTTCAGTCAGTTTCCAAATAAATTTTGATGAAAACACAACATGTCACCCCTAAATTGTGAAATGGACTCTAGTATATATAAGGAGGAAGATTCATTTGGTACAAAAAGGGTTAAAGATATTATACAAGTTTTACAAGTTTATTCATCAGAACAGAAAGTTTCACAAATGAAACATATAACTACAAAGGAAAAGAGAATATTGAAGAACAAAGAGAGAAAAAAAAAAAAAAAAGTAATGAAATATAACTTCTAGCCTAAACCTATACTATAGCTACCAGAGGGAGACATCTTAAAATACAGTCGAACTTCGATGGCTCGAACTCGCCGGGACCGCCGAAAAAAGTTCGAGCCATCGGTAGTTCGAGCCATTGGAGTCCAACTCGGCAAGATCCATGTTTGTGTACTATGATTTTTTATCATAGCTGCGGCGATTTTGTTGACTTCCGGTACATTTATCGGTCATAATTTAAGAGTGAATGATGAGCCGTATTTTTGACCCGTATTATGATACTGATCACGCGCCTGCGCGACTTGATCGATAAAATTGGAATTTTTAAAAAGGTAATTAGTGCGAGCCATCGGTGGGATTTTATATAGAAAATGCACTCTAGGGACCCGGCTTAGAGTTCGAGGGTTCGAGCCATCGTGGTTCGAGCCAAGGGTGGCATGTTTAGTTATAATGAATAAGGATTTTGCCGGGACTGAAAAGTCAGTTCGACCCAAACGTGGTGTTCGAGCCTACCGAGTTCGACCCATCGAAGTTCGACTGTATCATATATTTAGGAACATCGGTCTTTGCTTGTTGTCAACTGGATCCAAAAGTACAGCTATGTTTTAATTAAGAGCCTTAAACATTAAGTTTTATAAAAAAGCACTACCATTTGTTAATGTAATAAGAGTGCAAGATATAGTAATTAAGCTCACGCAAAGATTCTGCACACCTGGGTCCAGTAGCCAACATATATAAAGATAAGAATGCTGTATAGTTATAAGTGTGATTGACTAAAGGCACTGTAACAGTCGTCGCCTAGCGCAAAAAGCCAACAACTCCAATTTATAGTTTACAAGAGTTGTTGACTCATTGCGCCAAGGTGACTGTTATAAGTCTAAGATCATTAATTATCACGCTTATCAAGACTTTGTAAAATAAAATTTGAAATAGCTTCACAAATTCTAGTCTCCTCATTACTCATATGCCAAATAAATTTCTGATGCATGGACAGTAACATAAAATTTTTATTTTGAATTTGGTGAAAAAGTGCGTTTCTTTCTAAACTGTACTTTGGGCATACTAACAAGAAATGCAGTTCATCTTCAACTAACCCTTTACAACATTGCTTACATTTGCGGTCGCACACAGGGGTTTTGGGAACTGAATACCGGCCTCTTTCAATTTCTAGTTTATGAGCACTGGTTCGAAACTTCGACAATGCTTGTCTTTCTCTAAATTTAAGAACATCAATGTAGGATTCACAAGAAAACTGGCTTTTAAAAGAAGCATATGTACGCAATTTGTTTCCACCATTAATGTCTGAAGATTTGCTTTTGTTATCGTTAATATCAGCCAACCATTGTCTTTCAAACTTATGCTTTAGTTTTAGTTTAATATCACGTAAGGCTTTATTAGTCAAAGAAAAAGGATTGTGGAAAATGCTAAGCAAATTAAGCTCTTTTAGAATTAAATAAATACATTGTAGCCAACAACTCTGGTTGTTATGAAACATTAAGTAATTTTCATTCAATGCTTGACTAAGGAGTCTATCCTGACAGGAATCAATTGTATGTAGATGTAACCAATATTTAAGCATTGTAATAATGACATCAATATAAAACGGATATCTACCTAGTTCACCCCTGACTGCTTGGTTAGAGGTTTTCTTATTCACACCCAATATAAATTTACAAAACTGTATGTTAAGTTTTTCTATTTGTAGGTCTTTAAAAACTTTTTCAAAAGGACTTTCTGGAGCACGAGCAAACTTATTTTGGTCAAACACACCCCATACTTCACTAGCATATAATAATATGGGTTTAACAGTATAACCGAATGTATGTATAACGGTCGAGGTTTTGGGCGAGGCATGCTTAAAAATATTAATGAGCTTAAAATAAGTTTTTTGGCCTCTAGAATACAGATCCGCGATAGCTACAGAAAACTTGCCTGATATTGTGAACATAACCCCAAGATACTTGTATTCTCTCACAACTTCTAGTTTTACGTCTAATATGGAAAAATCGTATTTATTAAGTCTGCCAGTACGATTAAATACTAAGATCTTGGATTTATCAAAATTTATATCAAAACACCAGTTCTGAAAATAAACTCCAAATTTATTGAGGCAGTTCTGTAGACCTTTGGCAGATTGAGATACCAAGATCACATCATCAGCATAAAGCAAACAACTGAAGTATGCTGAACCAAGATTAACAGGATCACATGACTCACTATCAAAAACGTCAACTACATCATTCATAAATATGTTAAATAAATTCGGGCTCAGATTGTCACCCTGTCTTACCCCGATTGTTGCAGCAAAGTCATTACTTATTTTATCACTACCAATCTTAACTCGAAGCATATCATACATGGACTTAATAATTTTCATGAAATTGCCGCCGATTCCTATATTATGCATTTTATAAAACAGAGCTGGGTGAATAACAGAGTCAAATGCCTTCCTTAGGTCGACAAAGCAAGTAAACAATTTACCACTCTCTCTTAGGTATTTAAATAGTAGAGTTTTCAGTTTAAAAAGGTGGTCTGAGGTGCGAGATCCCTTTTTAAAACCAATCTGCTCGTCATGAATTATTTTATTTTGTTTTAAATACTTCTCAAGCCTAATATTTAGTATACTGTTAAAAAGTTTACCTAAACTACTAGTAATAGTTATTCCTCGATAGTTACTAGGGTCCATGCGATCAGCAGATTTATATATTGGGACTAAAATACCTTTAGACCAAGCTTTTGGATAATGTCCTGAAGTTAAAATGAGATTAAACAATTTTCCAATGCATGGCAGCAGTACATATTGACCATATTTTATCATTTCATTAAGAATTCCATCCAAGCCGCATGATTTGCCATATTTAAGTTTTTTACAAGCTTCAAAAATTTCTTTTTCACTGATTTCTCTATCTAAGGTAACGTTTGGCTGAATTTGACGGCATGATTCTAGCATTTGCTTGATTATATTTACCCGTATCTGTTTGTTTGGAGGCTCTGAGTAAAGTTTATTAAAATGATCAGTCCAGACTTCAGCATCAATGCATGAGTTGCCATCATCACTGTTTTCTTTTTTCAGTGAATTTAAAAGATTCCAGAATTGTTTAGGGTCATTTTCATGCAATGAATCGAGCTTATTCATAAAACCGTTAAAGTAATTACGTCTCTTTTTGTGCCTGAGTTTGTGATATTTCTTACATAGTCTAAAACAATGTTCACGTAGCTGCTTATTAAATGGATCCTTTGATAACCGCCGGCTGTTACAATCAAGCGTTTTTCGGAGTTCTTGCAGTGATATGTCAAACAATTTCTTATGACGTACTTTCGATCTACTGAAGCTACTCCTCTTATTTAATGAAATTGATGCAGCCTTTGAAAAAATAGAGTTAACATCATCTAAAGCAGTTTCAATGCTATTACTGTTAGACACATACATTGCTGTCTTAAATTCATTTATTTTAGTAGCAATCTCAGTAGAGCAAAGAGCTGACTGAAATTTGGAGATTGAGTTAGACTCCCACTTGAATTTTGCAGGCATTGATTGGACATTTGATCTAGTACTGCAATTATTTTCTAAAAAATTAACAGAGATAGCAGTGGATAATTTACAATGGTCAGAAAGTGATCTCATAATATCATCAATTTTCATGTATAATATATTGGAAAAACATTCCTCATTAACTATAATATAATCAATGACACTACATCCTAATTTATTGAAGCAAGTAAAATTTCCGCCTAAGTCACCAAGCACCCTACCATTTACTATTCTGAGACTACATTTTATGCATAAGTCCAAAAGCTGTCTCCCTCTGGCAGAAATCACTCTGTCATTACTGTCTCTTTTGTCACTAAAGTCAAATACATACTCATCATCATAACAGTTAAAGTCATTTTGGTCATCATTAATAATAAAGTCAGCACTATCAGAAGTTCTTGCATTAAAGTCACCACATAACATGATATTACCACAGTTAGAGAATTTAAGAATTTCTTCCTCTAAAAATTCAAACTGATCACCATGCTTTATTGAGTAAGATGAGTTTTCCGGTGGTATATGTAGAAAGCAAACATACATATCTTTAATTAAATTAAAGAAATACCGGTCAAATTTAATCCAGCAATAATTACTGTTAGTAGGGTTAATAACGGTTATACCATCTTTCACTGAGTTCTTAATTAAGATGCTTATACCACCAAAAGACCGCTTAACATGCTGATCTTTTGGCCTGAAAGTATGATGAAATTTGTAACCATTTAATGGGGATGGTAAGGATTCCGATAAATGGGTTTCTACAAGACCTATAACATCATATTGTCTGATATTGTTTAAAAAGGTAGCATCTTCAAGTTTGTTAAAGTCTTTAGTCTTTAGACCATTTACATTCCAAACACACAGGTTAAGTGTGCTTCGCTTAGTCTTTAACGTTCTCGGTGGTCCCATCCCTGTCACTCAAAGCGGACAGAGCGTGGTCTCGTAGGATAACGATTTCGAGAATAGCTGCGCCTGTACCCTCCTCTGTCAGGAGAGTCACCGTCCACTGAATACTGTTCACCCGAACGTCTATTCCGCGACTGTTGTCGGTCTTGTCTTCTTCGTTGATAGCCGATATCATCCCCTTCAGCACCTTTCGCGAACCTACTTGGTGGGTCAATGCCTAAAACATTTTCAACACATTTTCGCATGTTTGAAGCTAGCACTCTAACACCATCATCTGAGAGATGATAGCCATCATCCTTAATGAGGTTATGATGAATTTTGTTATTCTGTGCCATATTGTCATTGTTACAAACCACTAAAGATTGCTTATCATGATAGGTTTCTTGAATTCGTGCATTGATACTACTAACTTTAATATTGTTAATATCACTGTCATTTCGGTGCGTGGCTGTAGACAGCACAATCTTTGCGCTTGGGAATTTTTTCTCTGTTTCGCAAATCAGATCAGTCAGCTCTTCCATACACTGAGAGGAGCTTTTATTTTTCAAGTCATTGGTAAGGATATGGTACATGATAACATTAGGAGTTTTTTCAATTTGATGTAGATATGAGAGGGCTTCTTCAATTGTATATTTTTGTGCAACCTTTAGATCTACCTTAGACATAAACTTCTCGGGGTCAATGTTTTTGATATTTGATGTCCACACAAGAAGCACTGAGGGTTTCTTCGGTCTTTCCGATTCCCGGCGGGGTCCATCCTCACGCCTACTGTCTCTTCCACTTATTAATGACCAATCGGGATTCAACATATCAGACCCAGAGCTCTCACTAGGATTTTGAAAACAGGATTCCAGGAATCCTTCCTTGTAAAAAGTTGGATTCACAGATTAAAAAGTTGGATTCCCAAATAAAAAAGTTGGAGTTCTGATCTTGATCGCGCATAGATCATAGACAAAAACTTATTATTATCAGGCTACAAGTCCACATGAATAACTGTATACTTTCAGGGCTCCCAAACTATTTTTTTTCTGATAAATGCATTTAATAACTTCGTCCCAAACATGTAGATTGTGGGTACTAGTTAGAAATATTTCACTGATGTGTCTCTTCCCCCCCCCCCCCCCCAATCCCAATGCAGTTGCTCAGATTTATTCTTGAGCACACTTCTAGTCAAATAATGCCACATAAAAATAAGGTAGTCTTAGGATAACAGCAGATATAATGTAAACCCAGATCAGAAAAGCAGCATTCTATTTAGCTACAGTTGTGCTTTCAAATTCGGACGTATATGTACGTGACAGTAGCTCAATTATTTTTAATTGGTGTAAACAAATACGTAGGGGAAGCATCCTAACCACGTCTGACTTCCTCTAATTGTTAAAAATGATTGTATTTTGAAGAATCACATACATTTTGTCACCAGTAAACGTCGAAACACACTTTGATCGAGTGATAAAAAGTACGATCGTGTAGTCGCGAAAATACATGACATTGGTAATTCGTCAATTATATCGTCTTCGCCGTAACCCTGGTTTATCTAAACGTGATATTTTATCGACTCATGCTAATCCGTTGATGATATGAGCTTACATCAATTAGTAAACTAATTAATTGTAATCCGTAATAACATGGGGATTAGCGCGGCGAGATTAAACAGGTACAATCATTTTTAACACGTGCCGCAAACCGACCACTTTCCAATGTCGTCTCTCCCACTGACAGGTGCAAAAATACCTGTCAATATAGGTCACGCCTACTGATTTGTGGCACGTGCAAAGCGCATAAAAAGCGGCGCCGCATTTGATCTTTTATTGGTATTGCATAAGCGGCCTAAATTAGCTTCTGAATTTACCGCTTCTGTAATTTTGGACGCGTGTCGCAATAAAAACATGCGTACACAAGAATCGCCGGTTGTGAATTTTACGCGTACAACGGCAAAAGTTGGCGTAAAATACGCAGAATCCTGCGTTTCCGAGAGCTCTGAGACCCCACTTGAGTTTTTAGGCTTATTATTTCATCCTGTGCCTTATTTAGGTCAAATTGTATCAATTTACACTTATTTTCAGCTTCACTGAGCAAGTTTTTGTATTCCACAAGGCTTTCATGTTTACGTTCCAGCTCTTCGGCACAATCTGATCGCTTTTGTTTTTCATAGTCCACTGTATACTGTAATTTCTGTTTTTCTAATTTATATGCGTTTATTTGTAATTTTAATTCTGCATTTTCCTCTTTTAAAAGAATTAGTTTACGTTCAGAATCTTCATGTGATGCTGTCTTGTTCTTTAACCTTTACCCTGCTGAATTAATTTTTTTATCGATACTCCGTCCCACTGAATTGTTTTTATCAAATACTACCATTTTCAGCAACTTTTAACACACAAAAACCCGTATTTTTCTTGATTTCTCCACCATTCAAAGCATATGGAAAATGAAAGTAGCCTACTGTCACTCAGCTGACTGAGTCGAAAAATCGTTTAAAACACCCTTTCAGAGCGTATTTTGGGCTCGATTAGATCAAGTTCGTCAAAAGTAGCGATTTCCTCAAAAAAATTGCATCCTTACCCAGAAAACCCGAAGAAAATCCATCCAAAAACATCGAAACGGCAAGTTTTTTTTTCATCGATGCCCGGATGTTATTTGATACCGAAATGCCAAACCGCACCGAAAAACGAGAGTTCCTCCTTTTCTATGAGTCGCACCAAGCACACCAGTCAATTTCGGCGCACGAATGCGCCTACAGCGTGGCGCCATTACATTTTCACGGGCGCACGAATGCGCCTACAGCATGCTAAAGGTTAAACAATTCTGCATTGAAGCATTTTCTTTCTCCAGTGCTTTAATTGTTTGGGCAGAGTCAGCAGGAGTATCCTTTTGTGCTTTAATGACAGAACTTATGTTGTTTTGGTTGTCCATTACTTTTGATAATTTTCCCTTTAAAATTTCCATTTCATCTATAACTACAGAAGTACTGACTTTCTCTAGTGCCTCTGTGAATTTTTTCTCAATTGATCCAATGGTAGACTTCCTGAATTCGTCAAGTTCACATTTTATCAGAGAGGTGATTTTAACAATGTCTTTGCTGTAGGACCCATTACCCGCAACACTAGGTTGATTGCTTACTTCATCCATTAAACTTGCCAGTTTTGCATCATTTTCACAACAAGATGCACACAAATATTTCTTACATTTCGTTTTCAAGTATTTAGCCAATTCATAACTTGGGAGAAGTGTACAGTTGTAATGAACAGATAACTGACATTCTTCACACTGTAACATGGACTGTGATTTTGTTTCACCACAAACAGTACAATTATTGTTAAATAAGTCATCGGTAGCCAGGGAGCTGCCCGCCGCTTTACATTCTTCTACTTCATCGAAAGGTGATTTTAAAATGGTCACTTCAGGATCATGGGATTCTTCATTTGCCTGCAATAGGTCAAAATCTCCAGAAGTTGAATTTACACCTTCAGTTAATTCCTCTAAATTGTCTTCGTCAGAAATGCTACAGACAGAATCCTCGTCATTAGACGGATAAGTGTCACTTTCTTCCTCAAACTGCTTATATGATACCCAACTACCATCTTTATATACCTGGGGTTCATAACCACCCTGTTGCAAAACAGTTTTTGCCTGGTTTAGTGATGTATAACTTTGGTAAATCACTCTTTTAACACCAGTTACAAATGGGCATTGAAATTTATGTATTGTGTTTGAACTTCGTAACTACATGTAAGAAGAAACATTGAAATTGGAAACTTCATGAACTCTTTCGACATGTTTATAAGGTTGGAACATACTGTCTAATTAGTAATACCCATAATTAATTTAGACCGGGCCCCTTTACATGCCTACCAGGTGGGTGGGTGTTTGTAGGGTTGACAAGAGTTAATTCCCCTTTGATGACTTTCGGCTGAGAGCTTGATTGACAGCGAAGCCATCGCCTCAACTGATGTGACCCCGGCCATCCCAGTGGCACATGCAAAAAGGTATTTACAGAAATCACAAACACAGACGCTTTCCATATCTTTGATTGTCTTTGTGATTTTGAGTGTTTGGTTTGTTTTCATTTCCTCATGATTAAGTAACTGTCTAGACTGAGCAGAGCTGACGCCGACCGCACACAAGTACTGGTAGATCACTTTGAGGTTCTAAGCCCGCCCAGGCAAAGCAATGCGAGTCAGACCACCTATGCATATAAACCCTATTGGTTTCGTTGGGTTGCAGGGCTTGAGATGTCATTTCATCTCAATGTCGAGTAAAAGTCCCATAAAATTGGGAGCAACATCTCCAAAATGACCTATACAGTGTTGATGGGGACTATAAACCTCAAATCAAACAAACAAACAAAAACTATCTAGACCGAGCCACTGAATCCTGTTAATGTTTCACATGGTGTTTTGTTGTGGTTCATGTTATGTTATTTAACAGTGAAGGTCCTGTTGGGGGCTAGTCAAATTTTCTATAGAAAAAAAGGGGCCATGGCCTACTTATTTTCAATGACCAGGCAACATTGATAAACAGGGAATGAAACTACCATAATGATCCTAAGTATTGGGGCAGATAGGACTAAGCAAGCAGTGCAAATCCAGAATAGACTGCTCCTGAAGGAGCAGTCAGTCTGATCAGGATCTACACTTTTTGCCATTCCATTTGCACCTTTTGGACTCCTTGCAGGAGCATGAAACAAATTTTAGGAGAATAACAGCAAAATAGAAGTGAAGGCAATGATTAGTAATCAACACAATTAACCACACTTCCCATCAGAGACACCATAGGGAAAGAAGCACGGTTATGAAATAACTAGACCCTAATTGAAACATCTCTAGTGGAAAGCCAAAAGGACAGTCACCAATGGCATGTGTTTGGTACAGTCTTTTAGGATTTTTACAGTGATATGGGAAAGGAAAACAGTTTAAGTCTTCATGGTGTCTGAACTTTTTTGGATTGTTAAGGTAATATGGGAAACAATGGACATGGTTGGAAAACACTTTTAACACTCACATGCTGAACCCGGATACATATGTATATCCTTTTTCGAAAACAGTATAGATCCAGATCAGCTGGCTTCTAAGAAGCCAGCTGATCAGGATCTATACTGTTTTCCATTCTACTATGAATTCAAGGTAAAAAATGAAATCATGTAACATAAATGGCTGAAAATGGAGGAGGGATATACATATAGTATATTGAAATATTCAGTTTTAAGACAATATGATTGCGACCAGTGAAGACTCAGATTAGCATCCACACACTCTGATCAGAGTCTTCCTGTTCACACAAGCCGTCTATGGACTATTCAAAGAGCAACAAGCGAAGGCTTATACTGTTGTTTCTTATGATTAGACACATTTAATACATTTAATGACGTCATCAGGGGATCTCCCAGGGGCATTTCCCGCCCCTCCCGTTCACAGAAGGCTAAATGATTAATTATCTTTGAAACTCTTCAGATTCCCTTCTTAACAATGTACCTTCGATGGCTCGAACACCGGTGGCTCATTTACCATGGCTGAGTCGAACCCATCCTTGGGCCCTAGGTAATTTCTTTACATAAGAATTAGGAAGGGGAAAATTTAGGATATTTTCATCTGTTGTCTTGCAAGTGTATGCTGTGTTTTATCTTCTTCTCCACTTGAATTGCCGTTTTTTTTTTAAACCTAATTATATGCGGAGCCTTTATGGGAAGAGGGAAAGAAAGTTTATTCATAAGGACTGGGTCACATGATCAATATGACCGCCATGCCCTTATATGGTAAAAACCTTTAAAAATCTTCTTCTCAGGAACCAAATGGCCGATGACCTTGAAACTTAGTCTGCAGCATTGGGGACTCGGGGGGCCCTATTAAGTTTGTTCAAATGATGACCTTTGGTTGACCCTGACCTGTTATATGTCAAGGTTAAATTTGGTCACTTAGACATTTGTATGGAAAATAAAAAAAAGGCAAAACAGTGGATTTTACTGATTGCATGGTAGCCTGCCACATCAGAAATATTATTTGCAATCAGCTGTATGAAGGTATTCAATTCCAAAGGTCAAGGTCATTACTGACCTTTGTCCTGGATGGCTCATATTTAGTATTTTTTATCTTCTCCTCCACTTAAACTGCAGGGTTGATTGATGGAGCCTCTATGGGAAGGGGAGCAGAAAGTTTTTTCATAAGGACTTGGTCACATGACCAATATGGCCGTCATGCCCATATACAATGTACATGTATGGTAAAAGCCATTAAAAATATTCTCCTCCAAAACCCGATATAGCATTAGGTCCTACCAAATTTGTTCAAATAATGACCTTTGGTTGGCCTGTTTTATGTCAAAGTCAAATGTGGTCACTTAGACATTTGTACGGAAAACGGTAAAACAGTGGATTTTTCTGATTCTATTGCAGCCTGTGGCATTAGAATTGATATTTGCAATCAGCGGAATGGAAGTTTATCAATTCTAAAGGTCAAGGTCATTTACTGACCTTTGTCCTGGATGACTGAGATTCAGTAGTTTTATCTTCTTCTCCACTGAAACTGCAGTGCTGATTGAAACCAAATTATATAAAGAGCCTCTAGGGATGAGGCAATGAAACATTATTTGTGGGATTGTAGTCACATGACCAAGATGGGTGCCATGCCTGTATATGGTATAAACCACATGACCTGTGGTGAGCATAGTGGCCCATGGGTCTCTTGTTATATATCTAGCCCTGAGTGTGTATGATAACTTAACCCTTGTCCTACGGAATAAATTAATTTTGACACACGCACTGCTGATTGTCAACCATTCAGATTACTTGATATAATGTGTTTGTTCAAATATGTAAACTGAATTACAAACAGTTTAGTTCCTGATCAGACGGCTCCTTCAGAAGCCGTCTGATCTGGATCTAAACTGTTTGCAAAGGATAGTTCATCTTGGTTCAGCAGTTCTCGAAGATTCTTCAGAAACTGTCCGATCTGGATCTACACTGTTTCCAAAGGAGAGTTCTTCATTGTTCTGCAGGACAAGGGTTGACCAAACATTTATTATTTCAGACTGTAAACAATGACAGCGAAATCTAATTCCACTCTGACAGCATCAGGAAATACATCGCGATATAGCATACCGGTTGGCCACCTGGACTTCGACTATGTCAAGAAATGCACTGATACGAAGGAACTGGAGAAGATTTATATTACCCTGAAGTAAGAATCATTTACCCTTAACCCATTTAGTCGGCCCCGCCCATCTGGGCTCAGGTAAAAGTCCTACAAAATTGGAAGCAACGTCTCCAAAATGACCTTTACAGTGTTGACAGGGACGTTAAACCTCAAATCAAACAAAACCATCTGGGCTTGAAGAAATAGATGGGCTGCATGATGCTTCCATGCAGAGCTGAAACTGACCCGCACACGAGTACTGGTAAACCGCTTTGAGGATCTAAGCCTGCGCATTGGACCGTCCATGCTTATAAACCCTATTGGTTTCATTGGGCGACAGGGCTTGAGATGTCATTTCATCTCAATGTCGGGTAAAAGTCCCACAAAATTGGAAGCAATGTCTCCAAAAAGACCTTTACAGTGTTGACGGAGACGTTAAACCTCAAATCAAAACAAACATAGGTACCCCATTTAGTACCAGAAACCCCAAAATGGGTACCAGGGCAAACAGTGCAGGCCCATATCAGATGCCACAGAATGCGGCATCTGATCAGTGCCTACACTATTTGCAAAAAGTTGAGCTATTTTCTGATCAGTTTTTGATTTTGTTTGATTTGAGGTTTAACGTCCCCGTCAACACAGTAAAGGTCATTTTGGAGACGTTGCTTCCAATTTTGTGGGACATCTCAAACCCTGTCGCCCAATGGAACCAATAGGGTTTATTAGCATGGACGGTCCACCTCGCACCGTGGTTCCTGGACAGGCTTAGATCCTCTAAGCGGTTTACCAGTACTAGTGTGCGGGCCGGATTCAGCTCTGCGTGGAAGCATCATGCAGCCCATATATTTCTTCAAGCCCCGATGGGCGGGGGCTGTGATCAGTTTTTGACAAAAACACAACCTGACACCCCTAAATTTTGAAATGGACTCCTGCTATATACATGTTTATAAGCTGGAAGATTTCAGGTTAAGAAGCTGGTCACAATAGTCTGATCAAGGTTCACACTTTTTGCATATGCCCAAATAGGTTTGAAAAGATTGCAAGAATATGCAGCAGACATTTTTTCAGATGCAGTATTTCTTGGCATTTTAACCTTTAAGACCCTGAGAAAAACTACACTTTAAAATGTCGTTTGCTTATGTCGTCTGCTGAATCTGCTTTAAATGTTTTTTTTAGAAATATTTTTGCATACAGGCAAACAGTGTGGACCCAGATCAGACTGCTCCTAGAGGAGCAGTCTGATGTGGGTCCACACTGTTGGAAAAAATGAGTTTTAAAGTGACCAGCAGACATCAACTAAAATGACAGAATATTGACATTTTTGTAAAACAAACCTGAATAAAATGCGTTTTAAATATCATATGATAAATAAAATCTTGCATTTGTGCTCATGCATTATTGAATTTATTAAACTGGTTGAGGAAAAGCCTCACATTTTATCCCTTTCCTCAACTTGTTTAATAAATTCAATAATACATGGACACTCATGTAAGATCCTCTATATTCATGTGCTAAGACATAAGTTGTGGGTGCTGGTTGTGGATGCTTCATTGAGGCATTTGTAACGGGCACCAACAACCTGGGAGTTTTGAGTATCATACTTAGCGTTTGTTTTAGGACAGACAGGCTGGAGCAAACAGTGTAGATCCAGATAAGACGTTGCAGAATGCTGCGTTTCATCAGTCTACAATGTTTGCGCCAGCTAATTTGTCACATGGATGTGTTATCTTAATATTTACTTCAAATATCAATCCTCAGAGCACCAATCATCATTATAAAGATTATCTTTTCATCTACACCACAACCTCTTTCCATCACTTTGTTGGAATCCAAAGTAGAAACTGTGTTAGTAAAACAACCATATTACATTGTGTATTCAAACAAAAATATATAGATTACGAGGAAAGTACAGTCAACCCTCTTTATACCAACATTGGATATAATGGCAAAACGCCATTCGTTTTGCATCTTTTGGACTTAGCAGGATCATGAAACAAATTTGTTAAAATTTTAGGAGAATTATAGCAAGTCCTCAAGATGTCCTGATTTTAAGGATTTTATGGTATTTTAAAATTAGGACCCAGTATTTCAAAGCATTGTTAGCTAAATGAGCTTGTTAGTGGCCAAAATGTTAACTGTGCTAGCATGTACCGGGTACAATATAGTAAAATTCCTATATTAAGACCACTTTTGATCAGTCCCATATCAAACACAAATAAAGAACAACTGAAACCTTTTAAATGCGCATTTAAAAGCAGAAATAGTCTTAATTTTAGCTGTTCTTAGCAGTGGACTTTTTCTGTATCTAATACTGTGAAATTTTTGCTGAAAAAATGTGTGTACATGTAGCATTTATATTTTTAGGTCTGGGGATGAGGGATACTATCCACAGCTCCAACAAACTTGTGAAGACAGACTTAGGGAACTCAACCCCAACAGGTAGGTGAAAATTTGCTTAATTTTTACTTTCTGAAATATAGGCATGAACCTCTTTGACCCTTATCCCGCTGATAACGACAATCCCTACCTTTGCTGATACAGGTCACATGGCTTCTGAAGAAACCAGAAGGCCCAGGTCTTTGATGTTTGGTATGAAGCTTCATCTAGCAGACCTCTACCAAGATTGTCCAAATTATAGTCCTGGAGCCAAAAATCCCCCCTGCTGGGGCCCAAGGTTTTACATAGACTTATAAAAAATCTTCTTGTCTAAAACCAGAAAACCAGGTCCTCGATATTTGGTATGATGCTTCGTCTAGTGGACCTCTACCAAGATTGTTCAAATTATAGCCCAGGGGTCAAAAATAGCCCTGCCCCAGGGTCCGCCAGTTTTACATTTGGTTATATGGAGAAAACCTTTAAAAATCTTCTTGTCTGAAACCAGAAGGCCCGGGTCTTTGATATTTGGTATGAAGCTTCATCTAGTGGACCTCTTCCAAGAGTGGTCAATTATTGCCCTTAGGTCCAAAATGGCCCCGCCCGGGGGCCCACTGATCTTACATTAACGTATAGTAGACCTTTACCAAGATTCTTCATATTATAGCCCTGGGGCCAAAAATGGCCCCGCCCTGGGGACCACTGGTTTTACATGGACTCTTATAAATAAATAGTTTTACACAATAAATCTTCTCGTTTGAAACCAGAAGGCCGGTAGGACTTGATTCTCAATGTCCACAAGATGTCCAGATAGTGACATATCCTCCCCCCCACCCACCCCACCACCTTTTGTCAACACAAGGCATTGTAAGTTGGACAGAGAACTAGAGGTGTAAGATTTCATGTGAATCAATGATGCATGGCATTTCATATGAATTCAGATTTCGCGTGAGGCAGCTGTGGTTCAAGCCTTGCTTGGGCCACATGTGAGACGCCAAGTTCTGCAATGGGTGGTCAGGTGGTTTTTCTCTGGGTACTCAAGTTTTCGCCCACCTCTGATTGACAATAGGCTTGCATGGACCACAACCCCCCCCACCCCCCCAAAAAAAAAGAAAATGAATAAAAAGGATCTTAAAGAGTGGTCTTTTTATATGATATTATTATGAAACGGGCCTGTGGCGAGTTTCATAAATTTCTTATGAAGTGACCATGAGTGTAAGATTCTGTTTATCATATGACCACTTTAAATTGAATTTCATCGCATTGAAATTTGACAACTTTTCCATAAAATATATGCATGGTTGACGTGGACGTCGTTTGACATTACTTAATCCTGCCAAAGTGTTATTACATGTGTGGTCATACTATTTTTATTACACACCGTTATCCCCTGCTTATCAATGATGTCATATGATAAAAGAAAATAAGGCTCTACATTTCATGTGAGTTAATAATAATAATGATAATAATAATAATCGTCTTTATTTCACGGGGGTAACACATTTAGCTACAGCTAATCTTCCATGAGGCCCTCAAGACTAACTACAGTAAAAATACATTATTTACATGTACATATGAAAAATAACAAATTGTACCCTTATTCCACTTTAGGCAATACATGTTCATATGTTGTAAATATATAAAATACGCATATCAGCACAATATGCACAACAATAAGTGAGTTCAAGTTCCATTAGACTCCCAAAATTTCGGACACCTGGAAAAATTGCTGTAATTATCCGAAATTTAAACATAGTAATTTTACCACAGTGGGAATATAGTTTTAAATATATATGAAGAATGTAAATGCAAAAAAGGGAGGAAAGCTGGGACTCACACAGACCACCATATACACACACCACATCTCAAAAAAAAAAAAAGATAAAAATGTATACATTGAAAAAGGTTGGTTTTAACTATTAATTGCATAAGACTTCATCCATTTAATGCAATTATTATGGAAGGTGTGCACTGTTTCTAATTTTTTTAACCAGTCTGGTAATGTGTATCGTCTGCTAAGCAGACAGTGCTTGAGGTGTGAATTGAGGCTTAACATTTCATGTGAATAATCTACTGATAATTATCATATGAAGCCTTATTTTCTCTGTGGCCAGTGTTCAAAACTAACAATTTTGTTAGTTAACATGTCATTAAAACTTTGATCATTAAATGTTGCTTACCCACAAATATTTTTGCCGAAAAAAAATGTGAGTAGCTTAAGCTACTCGCATTTTTTCAGCATAAATACAGGGGTATTAAATATTGTACTTGCTATGAGAGTATGACGGTTAACAATCTGACCACTAACGAATCAACCTAACCCTGAATATCATTAGCTTCATATCGGGGTTGATACAGTATTATTATTCATGAATACCTTACATTAGTAAGCTTATTCTATTAGTAAATACATTTTTGTCCATTTGCCTATTTAGAATTGTTCTTGTCAGGTGAAGCCAAATTCACTGACTGCTGTATTTCTTATCAACTTCACTTTCTCAGTTACTGTACAGTTGTTGAATTTATTTTCAGTCGAATCCTGCGAACAGACAATCCTGTGTCGACTAAGGGAGACCTGGACCGTACTGAGAGGCAGGAACTGGATAAGGACTTGAAGGTTGGTATTGTTTGTTTGTGTTGAAGTTTTATGTTGAGGTATTTTTGGACATATTGCTTCCGATTTTGTGGGACTTTTACCCGACATTGAGATTTGTTTGTTTGTTGAGTTGAGGTTTTATGTCCCCGTCAACACTGTTAAGGTAATTTTGGAGATGTTGCTTCCAATTTTGTGGGACTTTGGCCCGACATTGAGATGAAATGACATCTCAAGCCCTACCACCCATAGAAACCGCTAGGGTTTAAGGAGCGGTCCGACTCGCATCACTTTTCCTGGGCAGGCTTACTAGTACTCAAGTTCATTCAGTTGGTTCTTGGTTCTTATGCAACCCAATCTATTTCTCCAAGCCCCACGGGCCTCCGTGGCCTAATGGATAAGAGCACTGACTCTTAGTCATTAGGTCTCTCACCGCCGTGGGTTCGAGCCTCGCTCGGGTCACGTGTGAGACGCCAAGTTCTGCAACTGAAGGTCAGGTGGTTTTTCTCCGGGTACTCTGGTTTTCACCCACCTATGATTAACGATCGGCTCGATATGAGTGAAATAATCTTGAAAGGGCCGTAAAACCCAAACCAAAAAAAAAAAAACAAAAAATTTCTCCAAGCCCCACTGGGCAGGGGCCTGAAGGTTGGTATTCTTGTTTATGCCAACTTTTTGGGTGACTTGTTTGTCAACTGATCCGAATAGCAAACAGTTAAGGCCCTGATCAGACGCCGCGCTCTGCGGCGTCTGATCTGGGCCTGCACTGTTTGCCAGGGTACCCATTTTGGGGTATCTGGTACAGAATGGGTTAATGAGCGATCTCATCAGGATCTACATTGCTTGCCATCTTAGTGACGATGGTTGACGAGATGCTCTATTTTAGTTGAATGGACGTGCCCAATTTCCGAGATGGAAGATTGCACTTCAGAAACTCTGGGCTGAAAGGGTCAAGGCTAAAAGTGCTTTCAACAACCAGTTGTCATTTTGTTCTGTAGGACTGGTCTAGTGGAATGAAATACATGGAAGAATCTATAAAACCTTCCCAAAATGCACCTGATACAAGTGAAGATAATTTGCCACCAGTCAGATCAGGGGCCATTACTATCACTTCAGAAGGGGTAGGTATAATTTGAGCTCACTCTCTTTGGATTTACAGCCTTTCAAGATTATTTTACTTATTTTGAGTCCATCATTAATCAGAGGTGGGCAAACACCAGAGTAACCTGACTTCCGTTACAGAACTTGGCATCTAACGTAACCTGAGCAATGCATGAGAGATCAAATGACTAAGAGTCAGGGCTCTTGCCCATTAGGCACTGGAGGCCCGTACGCAGATCCGTATGTGCACCCAGCCATGTGATCTTTGTATTAAAATATTGCACTATCCCAAAGATGGAAGATAGAGAATGACTGGATACATAAAAAATGCATGTATTACATGGGCCCCATCAAGCGATTTCGGTACTTATCGCCTATGCGAACAGTGAAGGTTCAGGCGAGCCTGCGCATCCATGCAGTCTCGGCAGAACCTTCGCTGCTCGCTCATACAAGCATTGAATCAAGAGGAACCTTCAGACAGAAAGCCATATCCCTGGCCCCTCTGAATGGCTGGGCATGTGCAGTTAAAAGGACTTGTCTCCATAAGGGGGTTTTCCTGGTACCTAAATATTTCAATAATATTTTGGGAAAATATAGCCAAACAGATGGTGGCAAATATGAAATCCTTATAAACAAAAAGCAAGGTGTGCTCAAGTCCAAAATACGTTCAAGGCATACCAGTAGCAAGACCTATAGTTCATGGATTGAATTCAGCACAGGCTTATCACCTATCGCCGGTTGGTTTTGCACATGCAAATCAGGGGCTAGAGTGGTGGGCTGCTGTGGTCATATTGCATCAGTCTTATGGTATTTGGGGTTTGAGTGACATCAGCCTGCAACAAAAGGGCCTAAGATACATAAAAAATACATGGATTTTCTTATAGATGCTGCAGCTGAGGTTTGGGATACCAACAGCGACTCCTCAGAAGAAAGGGATACGGAATGAGATGAGCAAATGTGTGTCAATTATATCCAATTAAAACACAGAACTCTGAACACCTCTGAAAGTAATTTTGACCTTAACTGATACCAATTTAGTCTCTGCTACAACAGTACAACCCTTTTACACGATAAAAACATTAGAATTTAACTCCTGTAAGCATTTCTCGCCAGTAAACTTATAGCAAAAAGGCAAAACAAAGTTTTGACAATTTCATCGCATTTTACTGCAATGTTCTCTTTTCAAGGGCACATAACTAATGTCACAGACCATTTATCAAAAAATCCTCATAATTCTGCAACGGCCAAACATTGATAAGTATTTTCTAGAAATGAGGTAAGAATGTGTTGCTTAACAGAGAAATGTTCAACTTTTTGGCAAAGTTGGTAGATGAAAAATTAATGAAAATCCGCAAAGTACAAATAAAGCATTATATTTTAGCAAAGTTCAATAAAATATACAATCACCCTATTTCACATTAATATGTACCCACAGTCTATGCATTGCATGGCAAAAAGATTTGTCAGTCTGCTATTTGAATACAGTCAATTGCTGATTAATTGTCCTTGGTAGAACTGATATGGAATTCCCCCACCCACTTTTGATAAACCCTTATCACAAAATCAGAGTTCCGTTTGATTCAAACTTACCAGGGATGAATGTCCCCTCTGTGTGACTATATTTTCCCAAAATATTATTGAAATATTTAGGTACCAGGAAAAACCCCTTATGGAGACAAGTCCTTTGTCATGACGGAATGCTCGAAGACACAAATTCGCTTGGCGGGGCTCACATGATCAATCTCCATGAAAGAAAGTAATTTATTTGCTAAGAATTGAGTCTGCAACCTCCTGATTATCTTTCGGACATGCATCAGTCGCATCTGACCGAACCACCAGGGGCAAGCTCAGATTGGGGTGTGTGGATGCAGTAGTTTAGTCAGATATAGTGTATTTGTCCTGAATGTTCAGAGACATATATGGATATAATACAACTGGACGCTTGTTGGCAAAATACATGCATTATATAAAAAAAATGACCAAAAATGGTTATTTCTTCCTCAACCCTTTTTCTTCCTCCTTATATATGACAGGAATCCATTTCGAAATTTAGAGGTGAAAGATGGTGTTTTCTTTAAAATTTAATTGGACAATAGCTCAACTTTTTGCAAAAAAATGTAGGCCCTGGATCTGGTCCTGCACTGTTTGCCAGGGTACCCATTTTCGGGTTTCCTGTACAAAATCTGGTCAAAAACCATACATTTTGATTGCCTATATATACATGTTGTGCAGGGAGCACGAATATCCTCTGTATCCTTACTATGGTATGAAAATAGCTTGTTATGTAAATAGAACCTAAACTGTCAGCCTCAATAGCTCAGTGGTTTGCGCGTTCGACTTGTGATTGAAAGGTGGGTATGAATCTATCCACCGGAGGCAAGGTGTGTCCTTGGGCGAGACACATTATGACAATGTCCCACTCGACCCAGGTGTAAATGGGTAGCAGTAAAAAGTCACTGCTTCTGTCTCTCGCCCTTGATAACATCTGGAATGAGTGTTCAAGAGTGATTCAATAAGCTTGGAGCTTGAATCGCAATTGGACTAAAATAAATTAGTATAAACTAACCTAAAATTTTAAATGATCATAAAAAACCATGTAATCGTTTGCATTAAAACAAGTAATCATGAAGTAAATTGATTGATCTGCAAACCACTAAGAGAAAATCATAAAAATTGGCCCCACTGATGGAGTTCAGTGGGTACCAGCAGCATATCGTGTATGTAGACCGAATACATACAGAAAATAATCTCCAAATTGGGCTTATTTTGCAATTTAAGTACTGTACACGTCAACCTCTTGTTAACACTACTTTTGGGATCCAATGTTGAACCCATGTTGGTTAAACAACTGTTTTATATCCAAACAAAAAAAGTATAGATTATATAGAAATCAACCATTTATGGTCATTTTTCTTTATAATCTTCTTTTATTTGGTTATCCATCTGTCTTGTTATTGATTGATTGTTTTGGGTTTAACGACATGTCAACCCTTGTGGGTCATTTTGTGTCGTCTCCCAGGGAAAGGGAGAAAAGAGATAGAAGAGATAGCAGAGGAGATGAAAGTGAAGGACAGAGGATAAAGAGGAAAATGAATGGAAGAGTAGAAACAGAAGCAATAACAAAAAACCCTCTCCACCCATACCTGCTGCAAGGACAGCAGGCCTTGCCCAACTGTAAGCCAATATCAGTTGGACATCCCAGTGACGCAAGATACACATCACCTTTGCCTCACCCAACCACCCTTTAAACTTTGTTATATCTACTGGTGATGTACAGAGTTATAAGGAGGTTGTGGTGTACATGTATACTATTGTTTCACTGTCATTTTTGTTTTTCAGGCTAAGACAAGCATACCAGCTGCAAAAAAGCCAGTGAAACCTCGTGAATATAGAGACTGGGATAAGTATGTATTCAAACCATTATTTGACATAAAATTAAGGGCCCAGTTGTTCAAAGTATCGTTTATATTGAAGAATTTTTAGTTAAAATACCATAGTGATACTAAGTATTGGGACAGACAGGCCTCAGCAAACAGTGCAGACCCAGATCAGACTGCTCCTGAAGGAGCAGTCTGATTAGGGTCTACACTGTTTGTCATTCGGTCTGTACCTTTTTGACTCCTTGTTTGATCAACAATTTTGTTAAAATTTTTGGAGAATTACAGCAAGTCCTCAAGTTTATGGAGAATTGGCAAAAACTGGTATTCCATTTTCATCTGATGCCCGCATCATCTTCTTTATTATACATTAATTATACCCCCGGCATACGAAGTATGCAATGGGGGTATATAGTTTTTGTCTTTTCCGTCTGTCTGTCCGTAAACAATTATTTTGTGTCAAAGATATCTCAGGAACTGCTTCACATAGAAACTTGAAATTTTGCACACATGATCAGTATGACTACTTGTATTGTGGGAAAGAAAATAAGGGCCAAGGGGTCAGGCCTTTTAGAGTTATTTCCCTTTGTAGTTCTTGTTTCAGCTGAGGCGATGGCCCTGGCCGGGGGTATACGTGCCCCACTGGGCACTTTGTCTAGTTGTTGTAGTAAATATCATATCTAATGCAGTGTGCTGGCCTTGGTGGTTCAGTTGGATATGCATCAGGCTGATGATCATGTGGTCACAGGTCTGATTCCTGCTGGGTCCGTGAATTTCTTCCATAGAAATCTATCATGAAATATTTTCTACTGTCAATGATTTAAGAAAGGCTGTCGTAATTCTGACAAAAGAATGTGTACATATTAGTTAACAGCTTATGGATCAGCCTGACCATGAAAGGTATGCTTAGATAGACTGACCAGCTCGATATGACCTTAGTAGAGTTGAATTGGCCTTAACCCTTATCCTGCTGAACACAACAACACTTATCTTTGCAAAACTGTTTACGGGGATATTCATTGCTTTTCTCTGTATAAAATGGGGTTAATAGTCGTCTACATTTTACAGACTTGTTAAATGCCTAAAGGTTTTCATGCCAGTGAAGTTTACGTTGTTGTTGTTGTTGTTTCCAGTTTCCCCGTGTCGCGGGTCGTCAGCTGGTGGGGTCCCAGGGAACTAATCCATTCTGGCACTACACCTTAGCCGTTCGGTGCTACCCCCATTCCACGTTGCCGGTGAATGGGGAGACCACCGCTCGGCTCCAGCCCCGTCCGTCCGTGTCTATCGTAAGTCCGCTGCAGTCGGTCCATTTTGTCTTCTACTCGACGTTATAATTTTTTGCTTGTCAATATGCCGAACCGTGTCAGAGCAGGAAAGGGTCAATTTTGATATTGGTATTTTTGTTTTTTATTTTTTTTATTTGATTTTTGTATATTTATGTAACGTATGTACATTTTTACATTGTTTGGTCTGTTTCCCCATCTTGTTGAGTGGTCTATTTTTTAAGTATATATGCGGGCAGATGTGCTTACCCCGCCACGGACCTGTTTTGTTTGTTTTTCTTGTGCCTTAAAGGTGGCGTTGTCCGTTTTAGGGCAAGCCCACCCGCTCACAGTTGCTGGGGAGGACAGTTTTTGTACCTGCAAGATTAAGCTAGTGGTTTATATTTTGTGTCGTTGTTTTTTTTTTTTTTTTTTTTTGTTTATCTGTACATACAATATGTAACATAATAACATGAAGTGCCGGCCTACGCCGTCTCGGGCTTGAACTCGTATTTATTTTGTTAATGAGTGACGTCTATCGCGGAGGATGTGCATATTAGGTCAATCCCCCTTTATGCATTTGCCGTTTTAAGTTAAGAAAAAGTGATGCCTTCCTCGACGTAGGATGCCGCACTCTGCGGGACCATAAGTGGGTCAGTCGCCATGTTTGCATATCATTAACGCATCCTACGTGAAGGAAGGCACCATAGGATGAAAGCGTATTCCTGCTTAGCCATTTGGAGGCCCGAGACAACGTTAGCCGATCTCCTTTGTGTTGTTGTCCTTTTTGGGACAAGCCCATCCGCCCACAGTTGCTGGGAAGGACAATGTTTGTACCTGCAAGGTTGTGCTTGAAGATTATATTTGTGTTTTGTTTCTTCTGTACATACAACATATAACATAGTAACATGGTGTGTTGGCTTCCGCCGTCTCGGGCCCAAATTCGTATTTATTTTAGTTAGTGGGTGACCTCTATCGCGGAGGATGTGGAAAGTAGGTCAGTCCCCTTTCATGCTTTTTCGTTTGAAGTTAAGAAAAGGCGATGCCCTCCTCGACGCAGGATGTCGTATTCTGTGGGACCGTAGGAGAGTCATTTTGTGTCGCCACGTTTGCATATCATTATCGCATCCTACGTGTAGGAAGGCATCATAGTAGAAATAAAAGTATTCTTGCCTAGCCGTTTGGGGACCCGAGACAACGTTTGCCAATCTCTTTAGTCAAAGTGGTTAGTGCAAATTGTTATATAATCATGAAGGTCGCATACAAGCGTCCGCCTGCGCACGTGCGCAGTCGAGCGCTCCTATGCGATCTTGTTTTTAATGTTTCATATTTACACAAATAAAAATGTTTGAAATCGCTTTTTGAGAAAACTCTTCTTCTTCTTCTTCTAACTCCAGGTTTTTGATCTCTCTTTTCTATACTATCCTCTCTACTGTATTCCTATCCTACAACTATCGCTATATCTACCTATCTAGTGTGGTTGTATGTTGGTTTAGTTTCGCGTGGGTGGTTGCGTGTGTTAAAAGCCTTCCTTCAGGTCGCGCTAAGTCATGCCCTAGTTAATTAGTTAATTGCCCTTGTCTGTATTGATATGTGGCCATCTTGACCGTCTGTCTTTATTACGGTCATGGCGCAATTTGCTGTTTTTGGTGATTTTTATGTTATGCGACAAGGGCAGTACGGAGGGCTGTATGATATACCGGGTGAGATGCGGTTTTTCAGTCGTGGTGGTATGCAGAAGGCCCTTTTAAGGGCCCCCAGGTCATTCCGTTTGGGTAACCTTATAATGTACATCCTTTATGGAAAGCGAAAGTTGCGAAAAAAATAAAGAAAAAGATGTGATAAGGCGTCTTGTTTCTTATTTCTGCCCCACTTTTCTGTATGCGTTCCTGAAGGAGAGGCTTTGTTTGCTTGTGTGCTGTTGTGCCGTTCTCCTTTGGGTTGTGTGGCTCTCGATCAGCCAGGATTTTGACGCAACGCTGCTCAGTGCCAAAGTCCTAAGACCGCAAACCCCAGCGTTACATCTCGTCCTGATTTCCCGTTTGCCTCACCCCCTCAGGAGGGGCTGGGCGACGGATTTTCCTTGTGGTGGGTCCATGCCCAGTCCCGGCGTGCTTTCGTGTGGTCCTCTTTCGGGCTGTGTGGCTCCCGATCAGCTAGGGCTTTGGTGCAGCGTTCATAAGTGCAAAGCCAGTGGGCCGCAACCACAACGCTACACCTTGTCTTAACTTCTCGCTTGGCACACCCCCTCTGGAGAGTGGGTCGGGGCCATGGATTTTCCTTGTGGTGAGTCCATGCCCCGTTCTGCTATGGTCTTCTCACAGTGATCCAGGGATGGCTGTCACCGATAGGCACTCCTTAGTGCAAAGCCGAGGCCGCAATCACAGCGCCTATCGTTGACTTTGTTCCCCTTTTCGCTGTGAGACGGCCGCCCTTTGATCACTACGGCCCTTTTTATGCCCCCAACTTCGAAGAAGTTGTGGGGGCATATTGGTTTTGCCCTGTTCGTCCGTCCGTCCTTCCGTCCTTCCGTCCTTACGTCCGTCCCACTTTTTACTGCATAGCATAACTTTAGAACCATGGGTGCTAGGTTTTTGAAATTTCATATATGGATTCCTCATGAAAAAATAATTGACCCGTGTTTTTTTTCTCGTCAGGATTATGCCCCTTTTTTGAGTTATGCCCCTTTGCAAAAAATACTATGAAATCTTGTAAGCAAGATATCTCAAAAACTGTTTGAGCTATTGCCCTGAAACTTTACATGCTGGTTGGGGATGATGAGTAGATGAACTGATTAACTTTTGAAAAAAATCCGAAATTTTTTTCTTGAGTTATGGCCCTTTGAAATTTTTCGCGTTTTAAGTTTGTAAGCAAGATATCTAAAAAAACTATTTGAGGTTTTTCCCCGAAACTTCACAGACTTGTCGGGGATGATGAGTAGATGAACTGATCAACTTTTGAAAAAAATCCGATTTTTTTTTCTTGAGTTATGGCCCTTAGATTTTTTTCGTGTTTTCAGCTTGTAAGCAAGATATCTCAATAATTGTTTGAGCGATTGCCCTGCAACTTTACAAGCTGGTTTGGGATGATGTGTAGATGAACTGATTAACTGTTGAAAAAAAATCCTATATTTTTTTCTTGAGTTATGGCCCTTTGAAATTTTTCGCGTTTTAAGTTTGTAAGCAAGATATCTCAAAAACTATATGAGGTTTTTCCCCAAAACTTCACAGACTGGTTGGGTATGATGAGTAGATGAACTGATTAACTTTTGAAAAAAATCCAATTTTTTTTTCTTGAGTTATGGCCCCTTGATTTTTTTCGTGTTTTCAGCTTGTAAGCAAGATATCTCAAAAATTGTTTGAGCTATTGCCCTGAAACTTTACAGGCACGTTGGGGATGATGAGTAGATGAACTGATTAACTTTTGAAAAAAATCCGAAATTTTTTTCTTGAGTTATGGCCCTTTGAAATTGTTCGCGTTTTGGCGTCCTTCCGTCCTTCCGTCCTTACGTCCGTCCCACTTTTTACTGCATAGCATAACTTTAGAACCATGGGTGCTAGGTTTTTGAAATTTCATATATGGATTCCTCATGAAAAAATAATTGACCCGTGTTTTTTTTCTCGTCAGGATTATGCCCCTTTTTTGAGTTATGCCCCTTTGCAAAAAATACTATGAAATCTTGTAAGCAAGATATCTCAAAAACTGTTTGAGCTATTGCCCTGAAACTTTACATGCTGGTTGGGGATGATGAGTAGATGAACTGATTAACTTTTGAAAAAAATCCGAAATTTTTTTCTTGAGTTATGGCCCTTTGAAATTTTTCGCGTTTTAAGTTTGTAAGCAAGATATCTAAAAAAACTATTTGAGGTTTTTCCCCGAAACTTCACAGACTTGTCGGGGATGATGAGTAGATGAACTGATCAACTTTTGAAAAAAATCCGATTTTTTTTTCTTGAGTTATGGCCCTTAGATTTTTTTCGTGTTTTCAGCTTGTAAGCAAGATATCTCAATAATTGTTTGAGCGATTGCCCTGCAACTTTACAAGCTGGTTTGGGATGATGTGTAGATGAACTGATTAACTGTTGAAAAAAAATCCTATATTTTTTTCTTGAGTTATGGCCCTTTGAAATTTTTCGCGTTTTAAGTTTGTAAGCAAGATATCTCAAAAACTATATGAGGTTTTTCCCCAAAACTTCACAGACTGGTTGGGTATGATGAGTAGATGAACTGATTAACTTTTGAAAAAAATCCAATTTTTTTTCTTGAGTTATGGCCCTTTGATTTTTTTCGTGTTTTCAGCTTGTAAGCAAGATATCTCAAAAATTGTTTGAGCTATTGCCCTGAAACTTTACAGGCTGGTTGGGGATGATGAGTAGATGAACTGATTAACTTTTGAAAAAAATCCGAAATTTTTTTCTTGAGTTATGGCCCTTTGAAATTTTTCGCGTTTTGGCATATTGGTTTTGCCCTGTTCGTCCGTCCGTCCTTCCGTCCTTCCGTCCTTACGTCCGTCCCACTTTTTACTGCATAGCATAACTTTAGAACCATGGGTGCTAGGTTTTTGAAATTTCATATATGGATTCCTCATGAAAAAATAATTGACCCGTGTTTTTTTCTCGTCAGGATTATGCCCCTTTTTTGAGTTATGCCCCTTTGCAAAAAATACTATGAAATCTTGTAAGCAAGATATCTCAAAAACTGTTTGAGCTATTGCCCTGAAACTTTACATGCTGGTTGGGGATGATGAGTAGATGAACTGATTAACTTTTGAAAAAAATCCGAAATTTTTTTCTTGCGTTATGGCCCTTTGAAATTTTTCGCGTTTTAAGTTTGTAAGCAAGATATCTAAAAAACTATTTGAGGTTTTTCCCCGAAACTTCACAGACTTGTCGGGGATGATGAGTAGATGAACTGATCAACTTTTGAAAAAAATCCGATTTTTTTTCTTGAGTTATGGCCCTTAGATTTTTTTCGTGTTTTCAGCTTGTAAGCAAGATATCTCAATAATTGTTTGAGCGATTGCCCTGCAACTTTACAAGCTGGTTTGGGATGATGTGTAGATGAACTGATTAACTGTTGAAAAAAAATCCTATATTTTTTTCTTGAGTTATGGCCCTTTGAAATTTTTTGCGTTTTAAGTTTGTAAGCAAGATATCTCAAAAACTATATGAGGTTTTTCCCCAAAACTTCACAGACTGGTTGGGTATGATGAGTAGATGAACTGATTAACTTTTGAAAAAAATCCAATTTTTTTTCTTGAGTTATGGCCCTTTGATTTTTTTCGTGTTTTCAGCTTGTAAGCAAGATATCTCAAAAATTGTTTGAGCTATTGCCCTGAAACTTTACAGGCTGGTTGGGGATGATGAGTAGATGAACTGATTAACTTTTGAAAAAAATCCGAAATTTTTTTCTTGAGTTATGGCCCTTTGAAATTTTTCGCGTTTTGGCATATTGGTTTTGCCCTGTTCGTCCGTCCGTCCTTCCGTCCTTCCGTCCTTACGTCCGTCCCACTTTTTACTGCATAGCATAACTTTAGAACCATGGGTGCTAGGTTTTTGAAATTTCATATATGGATTCCTCATGAAAAAATAATTGACCCGTGTTTTTTTCTCGTCAGGATTATGCCCCTTTTTTGAGTTATGCCCCTTTGCAAAAAATACTATGAAATCTTGTAAGCAAGATATCTCAAAAACTGTTTGAGCTATTGCCCTGAAACTTTACATGCTGGTTGGGGATGATGAGTAGATGAACTGATTAACTTTTGAAAAAAATCCGAAATTTTTTTCTTGCGTTATGGCCCTTTGAAATTTTTCGCGTTTTAAGTTTGTAAGCAAGATATCTAAAAAACTATTTGAGGTTTTTCCCCGAAACTTCACAGACTTGTCGGGGATGATGAGTAGATGAACTGATCAACTTTTGAAAAAAATCCGATTTTTTTTCTTGAGTTATGGCCCTTAGATTTTTTTCGTGTTTTCAGCTTGTAAGCAAGATATCTCAATAATTGTTTGAGCGATTGCCCTGCAACTTTACAAGCTGGTTTGGGATGATGTGTAGATGAACTGATTAACTGTTGAAAAAAAATCCTATATTTTTTTCTTGAGTTATGGCCCTTTGAAATTTTTTGCGTTTTAAGTTTGTAAGCAAGATATCTCAAAAACTATATGAGGTTTTTCCCCAAAACTTCACAGACTGGTTGGGTATGATGAGTAGATGAACTGATTAACTTTTGAAAAAAATCCAATTTTTTTTTCTTGAGTTATGGCCCTTTGATTTTTTTCGTGTTTTCAGCTTGTAAGCAAGATATCTCAAAAATTGTTTGAGCTATTGCCCTGAAACTTTACAGGCTGGTTGGGGATGATGAGTAGATGAACTGATTAACTTTTGAAAAAAATCCGAAATTTTTTTCTTGAGTTATGGCCCTTTGAAATTTTTCGCGTTTTAAGTTTGTAAGCAAGATATCTAAAAAACTATTTTAGGTTTTTCCCCGAAACTTCACAGACTGGTCAGGGATGATGAGTAGATGATTAACTACAGCTTTTCTTGTGTAATTTCAGCATTACAGCCACATAAAAACAAGATATCTCAATTACTGTTAGGGACAAGCAGTGTTAGGGTCAAGCAGTTGGGGGCATTGTGTTTCATAAACACTGGCTCTAGTTGGTTGGTAGCGTCTAAGGTGCGGTTCGAATATTTATTTTTACTGTTCTGAACTCGGGTCTCTAGAGATTTTGGTTTAAAGTATGTATTCTCGTACGGGGTGTGTTTTACGGTACAATGCGATTAATTTTAGTCTGCGCCCTTAGTTTTCCCCTAAATTTTGTCCAGGTAGTTTGTTTTCTCAAAGAATTTGAAGACCGCGTCCCTCATTTCCTGTGAATTTAGATTGAGCAGAGAAACCGCGTTTATCTCCCCTTGGTATCCTAATGTTGTCAGTTCTCCCTTTAGTTCCCTTCTGGCGGGGCCGTGTGCGGGGCACTCTGCGAGGTAGTGTTGAACACACTCCACCCCGCCACAGTGCTCGCATAATGGATCGGCCTCGCTATAGAAGATGTTGTGTGCATTTAGTCCGTTGACCCCGAGTCTTAGTCGTGTATATATGCGATCGAGCTTTCGGCTGTCGCTATATTGTACCAATTTCGGGGTCAAGGACTGACAGATCGAGTGTCTAAAGCCGTGTTGTCCCTGCCATATGCGCGCCCATTCCTTTTTGATGCTGGCCTTAATGATTGCGTATACTTCTTGTGGGGTGGGGAGGTAGTCAAGTGCCTTTCCCCGGGTCAGAGCTTCTTTGGCCAGTGTGTCTGCGCGCTCATTCCCCTGCACGTTGCAGTGGGAGGGGATCCAATCTATGTTCAGGGTGATACCTTGTTTTAGAATTTTGTGTATTAGGATATGAATGTCCTGCAGTATATCTGGTCTTGTAGTGCTATTCCCAGAGTTTATGCTTTGTATTGAGCTTAATGAGTCTGTTAGTATAACAACACTATCGGGTTTTTGTTCCTGTATCCATTCCAAAGCTTTTTGTATGGCTATAAGTTCTGCAGTGTAGACTGTGAGGTGCTGGTTAAGTTTGAATTTTTGGTCGAAGTTTAATTCTGGTATTGTGAAAGCACACCCCGTTTCTTTTTTGTCAGCATCTTTGCTTCCATCAGTGAAAATTTTAAGCGCTTGCTTATAGTTTTCACTGATGTGTGATTCTGCGATCTCATTGCATTTTTTCTGTGATGTTTCATTTTTCTTTATGACACCAGTTAGTGTTGTTTTTGCGCATAGGCTTCTTAAGTTAAAAACTTCCGGATATGTTTGTTCCGCTGTTTTGACCTGCTCGAGGTCATGGTTTTTAATTAGGTCCTGGACTTTGATAATATAGGGGATCTTTCCTCTTAACCTATCTCTTTTAACATGATTGGGCGTGTCGGCGATCATTTCGTTTATGGGGAGACTTTCCCTAAGACTGCTTGAGCGGGCCCAGTACTTGAGTTGCAGTTCATCCCTCCGCAGGTGCAGGGGCATGACGCTGCATTCAATCTCCAGATCCAGTTTACTTGTAGTTTATTTGGTTTATATATGCTAGGGTTCCTGTTTTGTTTCAGGATAGATGTAGATAAAGAACTTGAGAAAATAGACACTGATGACAAGCCAAAGTCAAGAAGTTTTGTTGATGGCAAAGAAATTAAAGATATACCTGTACATGTTGATACAACGGGTAAGTTCGTAGAAATCTTGGCAAAACTACCAGAAATCAATATTGATATCAGTATCAACCCTGTT
>CAUZLF010000733.1:0-153000 GCA_963580285.1 Lucinisca nassula | reverse complement strand
AACAGTGTGGATCCAGATGAGATGACTCAAAAGTAGTCGTCTCATCAGGATCAACTCTGTCATCCTGTAAATGATTTTGACTAAGGACCTATTTACAAGAGTGGATATGACACCCAAATTCAAACTTAAGAAACTCACGTGTGAAAGAGTTAATATTTTTGTGACTCGAACATAGTCACTAATATTATAATTGACTCCACTTACACAGAACACTTCTTACACGAAGTTTTTGCATGATTTATATATAAAACTGTATTTTTCGTATCTAGCAGTTCAGCAAGAAAAGGATTTGCACATCACATTTTGATTGAGAGCTTTTATAGTTTTTAGCTCACCTGACCGAAGGTCATGGTGAGCTTTTGTGACTGTAAGATGTCCGGCGTCGTCGTTCGTCGTCCGTCGTGCGTAAACTTTTTCTTGTTAAAACTCTAGAGGCCACAGTTTTGGTCCAGTCATCATCAAACTTGTTCAGAATGATCATCCTGACAATATCTCGGTCAAGTTCGAATATGGGTCATGTCAGGTCAAAAAGTAGGTCACCAGGTCAAATCAAAGGAAAACCTTGTTAACACTCTAGAGGCCACAGTTTTGGTCCAATTATCCTCAAACTTGCTCAGAATGATCATCCTGACAATATCTCGGTCAAGTTATAATATGGGTCATGTCGGATCAAAAAGTAGGTCACCAGGTCAATCAAAGGAAAACCTTTTTAACACTCTAGAGGCCCCAGTTTTAGTCCGATCATCCTCAAACTTGCTCAGAATGATCATCTTGACAGTATCTCGGTCAAATTTGAATATGCGTCATGATACTTAATCATAACTTTGGAACCATTTGAGATAGAGCCTTCATATTTGGCATGTATATTCCTTGTGACAATGGCTTCACATCCATACAAAAAGTTTGATCTGTGACCTTGACCTTTGACCTACTTTAACATAACTTTTGAACCATTTGAGATAGAGCCTTCATATTTGGCCTGTATTTTCCTTCTGACAAGGCACCTTACTGTATTACCTACCATTTCATTGCTACAGTGTGGATCAGGTGAGCGATCTAGGGCCATCATGGCCCTCTTGTTGCATAGACTCTTTCAGACTTCGATTCAAGTCCACCAATGGAATTCGTTTCACTGACTGTTCCAAGGCGGTTTATTTTTGTTAGCTCGCCTAACGAAAGTAAGGGAGAGCTATTGCCATACCCCGGGCGTCTGTCGTCAGCGTCGGCGTCCGCATTTGGTTAAAGCTTACCTGCAAGCTCTTGTATGTGATGTTTTTCAAGTTTATTTTGAATATATAATTAACAATTAGTAAAAACAATATTTAACATTATCATTGTACTTCATTTTACAGTTTTTTGGCTTACATGTAAATTGTTTTTTTTAGATGTTAACCCTTGTCCTGCTGAGCCCGGATATGCCTTATCTTTGAAACAATGTAGATCTAGATCAGATGACCTATATACAACAGTTCACACCAACAACAAACACTTAGACACTGTTGAATGTAGATTACAGGTAGAACTTCTCAATTCGAAGAAATGGAGTAAAGATAATAAATTACCATTAAACTTAAACAAAACTACCTACATGACGTTGGGCACAAGAAGGCGTCTAAGTAGCTGCCGCGAACTAAACTTACAAGTTGACGGTATCAGTATTGAAAACGTCACCTCACAGAAATTACTAGGGCTTTATATCGATGAAAATTTGACGTGGACAAAACACATAGACCATTTGTGCTCAACTATGTCATCTAAAATCTCACTTTTGAGGCAACTAGCTGAATACGTTCCAAGTAATATTCAAAAACGCTTTTATCAAGGATATATTCTTCCTTTGATAGACTATGGGTCAGTCACATGGGGGTCGACATCTAGCACTAATCTGGAACGCCTATCAAAATTGCAAAAACGAGCTGCTCGAATTATACTTAAAGCTGACTTTAATACACCATCCGACTTTATATTCAAAGAACTAAATTGGCTCTCTGTTGATAGTAGAATGAAATATAATAAGGCAGTGTTTACATACAGAGCTCTAAATAATATGGCCCCTGTGTATATAAAGGAACTGCTGGCGCCAATGTCTGAAACCCACTCGTTAAATCTGAGATCAAGCGAAAACGGAACGCTATACATCCCAAAAGCTAAAACTTCATTATACAAAGGTTCATTCGCCTGTTCAGCTCCACAGCTATGGAATGCTCTTCCTCAAGAAGTAAGAGACACAGATTCGCTTTCAACATTTAAAAATTGTATCAAAAAACTTCTATAGGCTTCCATGCTATCTTAACCAAAATTTAACATTATTATACACGTAATTCTTATGCTTTTATGCCGGAGTGAACAGCCTGTCGGTCTCTGTGCCGGGGAAACAGCGGTGTATAATGTAGCTGTTTGGCAGTGGTACCTGCTGTCGGGACATTGGCTCCGCCACAGGACTCCCTGCTTGATTGTTCATTTGACTGTACACTGTTTTTTACCTCGGTACAGATACTGAATGGCTTTAATGATACAAGACTATCTGTTTTAGTAAACTGACCACTGTGATACTTAAGGATTTTAACTTTTGAAGATTGTCTATATGTTACTTAATCCTATGATTGTTTACTTGTATCTTATGCTTACGTAGATGTTTCATACGCTCCCTTTGGATACATATATGTTTTAATAAGTGCATTTTAACTATAGAAAGGAGTACCATTTTAAACGCAGATATTCATGCTAAGTCATTTTTAAATTTTTGCACTTGTGCCATGTCTTATGTGATTTTAACCTCCTTTTTGTTTTTCAGCATTGTTTCATCATTTATGTTTACACGAATCTTGTGACAATGTGCATGATTGTATGTATATATGTATATAGTTTTTATAGAGGGCCGCAAGGTAGAATAGCTTATTAGCTAATTGTGTCACCCTCTCAAAATATTGTACAAATAAATTAATAAATAAAAAATGGCTTCTGAAGAAGCCATCTGATCAGGATCTTCATTTTTGCCATCCAGTTTATGAATTTGTGGCAATAATTTGCATCAAGTCATCTGATTGGCTGATAATCAGTAGTGGGTGTGACATATTTAAATATTCAGCAGGACAAGGGTTAACTATTTGCTCTGCTTTACCTCCCTTATTTCCCTATGTTAAAGTTTACCTGCACGCTCTGTGTAGTGTAGTGTATAGAGCTTAGGGCTCTGAATCAAAGGGTTGTGGGTTCAAATCCCGGTGCCGGAGGATATTTTTTATTTCCTTTTAAAAACACAGCGAGGTCGACTTTCAGGGTCCGGAGCTCAAGGTCAAGGTCAATGTAGCCATTTTTAAAAAAAAAAAACTTTGTCATCACTCTAGTGCCTTCATTTGTTGAATGATTTTAATATAACTTCACACAAATGTTGGGTATGATAGCTCAAGCGACTTTGACTTTCAGAGTACGGGGCTCAAGGTCAAGGACTGGGACTGGAAGGTCACTGTGGCTATTTTTATAAAATCTTGTCATCGCTCTAGCGCTTACCCTATATATTGCTGGATTTTTATATAACTTCACACAAGGGTTGGGTATAATGGTATATCAAGCGAGTGCAACTTTTAGGGTCCGGGGCTCAAGGTCAAGGTCACTATGCTATTTTTAGAAAAACTTTATCATGACACTAGTGCCTACATTTATTGATAGATTTTAATATAACTTCACACAAATGTTGGGTATGATTATATCTCGAACAAGTTCGACTTTCTGGGTCCGGGGCTGAAGGTCAAGGTCACTGTGGCTATTTTTAGAAAAACTTTGTCATTGCTCTAGCTCCTGCATTAATTGATGGATTTAAATATAACTTCACACACGTGTTAGGTATGATGATATCTCTAGCGACTTGGACTTTCAGGGTCCAGTGCTCAAGATCAGGTCACTGTGGCTATTTCTAGAAAAACTTAGTCATGGCTCTAGTGCCTACATTTATTGATGGATTTTAATATAGCTTCATAAAAATGTTGGGCATGATGATATCTCGAGGAAGTTTGACTTTCAGGGTCCGGGACTGAAGGTCAAGGTCATTGTGGCTGTTTTTAGTAAAACTTTGTCAATGCTCTAGCCCCTGCATTTATTGGTGGATTTTAATATAACTTCACACACGAGTTGGGTATGATGATATCTCTAGTGAGTTGGACTTTCAGGGTCCAGGGCTCAAGGTCAAGCTCACTTTGACTATTTTAAGAAAAACTTTTGCATCCTTCTAGCGCCTACATTTATTGATGGATTTGGCTATAACAAGAAAGCAGTCTGAAGGACAGCCAAATCCCCCGCCGCATTTTGTATCAAGGCTCAACCTTGTGACCTTCATCTGTGACCTTGACCTTCTGTTGACCTTATGTTGAGGGAGGTCTGGTTGCCTGTTTTTCCAATATTGACAATGGGCAAGCTGGGAGCCAGCAGATGGTGCAAATATGGTAAATGCTGATTATGAGCCAGTTCTGTTAACTGCGTAAATATTATTATTTAATTTGGCATAACATATGTATATTGCTGCCTCAATAGAATAGAAACACTTTCCATTACAGAAGTCTGTGTGTGTATGCTTGGGATTCTGCGTGAAGCGTCGTCTTTCTTAATTTTGATCGGCTGAGCCGTTCTTGGTATGTTGACTGTCGCATCATATAGAAACAACGTCGAAACAACGCCGATTCAGCGTTGCTTCGGCACTGTTTACAGGCCACTGAGATTCCCCCCGGCATCTCACCTAAATTTGAACGAGCAAAACTCCTAAATCTTAAACTCATTGCGAAAACACGCCTATACAAATATATTGCAAACTTTACCACAGAAAAAACGGCCGAAAAAAAAACACGAAAATTTTGGGATGAAAGGTTGTGATGTTTTTCTTGTTTCTGCTCGGAGTGTGAATTGTGGGTACTCGTTGGGGCCGCCTCATCGAGGCGGTTCTAAGGAGTACCCACACTCTGTATTTTGGGGCGGAGATGAGAATAATAAGGTTTACCTCTGTGGACCCCAGTTTTACTATATAAAAGTGTGGTTCAAAAGTATATAGGCGTGTTTTCGTTATGATTAAACCACTTACCAACATTGTTTCTTGCAGACAATAATTCATCTTAGGAGGCACGCCACGCTTACTCACAATAACAATGAATTGACCTTGTTTTAATGTCAAGTAGCTGAGGCAGCGCTGATTACGCTGTTGAATTGTGCGCTGATTCAGAGCCACGACGTTGACGTTGAAAAAATGTTGATCCGGCACTGTAATTGCCGTGTGTGCCTTCTGGGACAATGTCCTTTTGAACGCGGTTTGTAAATCCTATCTCCATGTAAATATAAACTGGTGAATGAACTTTTTCGATACCCACGTGGTGTTTCTGTTTAGCTTCAAAAGTAAACCAACAGGTTTTCAGAAGTAACGAAGTTTTCCCATTGGCTCCTAAGTTTAGATAACCTCTCCACTTGAGTGGTTAGCACGTGAAGTCCGATCCAATTTTTATGAATGGTCAGAATCAGACTTGTATACTGGTGACACGCCCTTAGACAGCCAGGACGAGTCTCAGAAAAAATTACCCGATGTTTTTGAAAAAAAAAAAAAAAAATCTAAACTATGTTTCTTTCATATTCGCAGTCGAATCTCGATGGCTCGGTGTCATATGGCGTGGGCGTGTGTTATGTGTACTTGTTAGGGTCGACTCTCCGAGTCAATTCTGTTGGGTACACTTGGCATGCGTTTTCGGGATGGAAGCAGGGTCCCTATCTGTTTTTTTTTGTGTGTGTGTGTGGGCGGGGGGGGGGGGGGGGATCCCCGCAGTCTCGGGTACGACTCGTCTGTGGTAAACGAGCCATTCAGGTTCTGCTGTTATTACTCACCATAAAAGTAAACGCGGTTCGAGTGCATCCATCATTTTGTTATTTTTGGGCAATTACATTTTTTTTTTTTGTTGTTGTTGTTGTTGTTCTCGTGATGACCTAACCGTTACTGAGCCCCACCGTGAGAAACCCTACCAACTGTAGGCACAAACGAACATTTAGGGTGATTGTTACTCAGTTAGCCTAAATGTGAAGGAAGTAACCCATTACTATTACCAATATCGCTTTTTTTTTTCTTTTGATATTTTTTTTTTTTCCAAATTCCTACACTGATTTTGCAAAAACCAATTTATGTCAGTTTATATAAATATATGTTTAATCCTGCTCCCCTGGAGCTCCGCTTTTTTAAGCTATGTATGTCCCTGATTTTTGTTTTCTTCTTCCATTATATAGCCAATTCTTGTCAGGAATATTACATTGTAACCCACCGCTAGTTTGTTTGTATTGTGCATGTACCTCATATGTCAATTGTTTTGACCTTGAGAGTAATAAAGAAAATGTTCTGTTCTGTTCTGACATGGTTTATTTATGGTTCTGCACATCAGCTCACTGTGGGGGTATATTTCACAAAGTTTAACGAAAATCATTCCAGGGGTAAAAGAGATATGGAACAGACAAAAAATTCAAAGTTTCAAACTCGTGACCTTCACCCGTGACCTTGACCTTAAGTCGGCATGGTTCATTTATGGGTTCTGCACACCAGCTCACTGAGACAAATAATTGATCAAAGTTTAATGAACATCTACCAAAGGGTTCAGGAGATATGGAGGGGACACGAAAGTGTAACGGACAGACAGACAGACGAATGGACGGACTGACAGACGGACGGACGGACATGGGTTCTGCACATCAGCTCACTGAGAAAATATCTGACCAAAGTTTAATGAAAATCCTTCCAAGGGTAAAGGAGATATAAACCGAACACAAAATTTAAAGTTTCAAACTCGTGACCTTCAACCGTGACCTTGACCGTAAGTCGGCATGGTTCATTTATTGGTTCAGCACACCATCTCACTGAGACGAATAATTGACCAAAGTTTAATGAAAATCTATCAAAGGGTTCAGGAGATATGGAGCGGACAAGAAAGTGTTACGGATAGACAGACGGACGGACGACGAAGGCCATTTCTATAATCCGCTCTCCGCTTCGCGGCGGGGGATTAACTACACACAAATATTGCATATGATAATATCACGAGCGTGTTCGGCTTGCAGGATCCTGGCCTCAAGGTCAAGGTCACCGTGGCTATAATTAGAAAACTTTGTCATCGCATTTATTTATTTTTTAAAGTCACACAAATGTTGCGTTTGATAATATCTCAAACATGTTTGCCCAGGGTCATTGTGGCTTTTGCATTACAGGCTGTACTTTTTGGTTCTCTTTCATTTGCTTCAGTCTGTTTAGCTCTTTTACATAAGAAAATGGCCTTTTTGGCAAAACCTGCAAAACTGGAATTGTTTTTTTTTTTTTTTTCAAATACAAACACTTTAAACAAAATTTCTTCTTCAGTGGTTCTAAGGAGTACCACTTGGTTCTATTTTAATTGCTTCAGTCTATTGGGCTGTTTTACAGAAGAAAAAATCATTTTATGATAACATGCCCCAACAAACTTAGGCCCCCAAAGGCGAGCCATGTTGTCTTCTGTCAACTCTTGTTATGGTTTGTCTTTGAGTGTTTGAATCGCTTATATTATTTTGTTTTGGATAGCCAATTGGCCATTTTGTGGGAAAGTAACTGTCCTTTTGGCTTTCCGCTATTGATGTTTCGCTTAGGGTCTGGTTGTTTCATGTTTGTTCTTTCCCTTTGGTGTCTCTGATGGGAGCTGTGGGTTAATTGTATCGATTTCTGATCATTGCCTTCACTACTGTTTAATCATTCTAAGCGGTTTACCAGTACTTATGTGTGGTCAGTTTCAGCTGTGCATGGAAGCACAATGCAACCCAATCTATTTTATCAGTTACCCCCTATATATTTTGCATTGTAACGCACTGACCTGATAAAGAGATGCCATTCTAGGACAAATAAGCTTCATTACGTCAACGTGACATTGCACTTTTATGAATGAACTGGACTACTGGAAACATGACAAACAAGTTATTGTTACTGGGAAAAATGTAAAAAATACTTGAAAAAAAAAAATATCATTGGAAAAATATGGTAAGCTGATACTAAATATATCGACCGCCAGAATGCTGGGACGCACTGAGGACCACCAATAACTGATCCTAAATTGCTAATCTATGAGTGTACAAGGGGATAAACTGATAAATAGAATACCAGGTGAGTGTCTTTTGATATGAAATTTATCAGGCTCGGCTTCGAGAACGCATCTACAAGCATTCTCGAAGCATTGCCTGATAAACTTCATATCAAAAGACACTCACCTGGTATTCTCTATTTACCAAGCCCCCATGAACAGAGGCAATCAATTATAGTAATAATTGTACTCTTACTACAACTCTACGATTAGACTGCTCAGGCGAAGTGGATCGAGTCGGACCGTCCATGCGTATAGACCAAATTCATATATTGGTTTCATAGGCGGCAGGGCTTGAGAAGTCGATGTCATTTCATCTCAATGTCGAGAAAAAGTCCCACAAAATTGGAATAAACGTCACCAAAATGACCTAAATTGTGTGGGCGGGGACCTTAAATCTCAAATTAAACAAACACGCTACACTTATAACTACTCCCACCACCACCACCACCACCACTATTACTACTGCTACTACTACTACTACTATAACTATAATAATGATTATAATCATTTCAAAGTATCAAACTGTGATTATTAAAATTATACTTACTACTACTTTCACTATCACTTCTACTGTTACTGCTACTTCTACAAGTGGTATTATTATTATTTTTATCATAAATTGGATAAACACTTGCTCATATTGTTTGTAGGAAAGTTCAGTAATAATAATAATAATAATTGTTTGTTTGATTTGAGATTATTCAACGTCCCCGTCAACACTGTATAGGTCATTTTGGAGACGTTGCTTCCAATATTATTTTGGACTTTTACCCGACATTGAGATGAAATGACTTCTCAAGCCCTGCCGCCAAATGAAATTAATATGGTTTAAAAGCATGGACGTTCCGACTCGCACCGCTTTGCCTGGGCAGGCTTAGATCCTCTAAGCGGTTTACCAGCACTCGTGTGCGGGTCGATTCCAGCTCTGCGTGGAAGCATCATGCAGCCCATCTATTTCTTCAAGCCCCGATGGGCGGGGCGAGTGTGTATTGAGCAACAGCTACATAAACATGTATCAATTCAAACTGACCACACCTTTCAAACTGCCTAAAGGTAACAAGAGCACCGCAAGCGGCGTCATGCTCGTCTGTTTTTCCATGTCACAGAGACAAATCAGTCAAATTGCATGGTAGAGAAGTGAAAAGGTCTTGTCCCAAGGAACATCCATGTGAAGTTTGAAGGCTCAGTCACAAATAGAATTGGAATGGGAGTAAAAAATGTGTTTCAGAGAAAAAAATCGAAAAAGGGAGATAATTCAGAAAAATCGAAAAAGGGAGATAATTCAGTCATAATCAACAATATAGTTATGGCCCTTTTCAGAATGTAGCTCTTGTCATGGTAAGTATATGAAGTTTCATAAAGGTAGGCCAAATATTTTGGAAATATGGTCAAAGTTAAGGTTTTGGTTATTTTTTGTAAAATCGGTCAAAGTTCAAAGGTAGGCCAAATATTTTTGGAAATATGGCCAAGGTTAAGGTTTTAGTTATTTTTTTTGTAAAATAGGTCAAAGTTCAAAGGTCAAGGTCACAGGTCAAAACTGTTGGTGTCACTGAAAAGGTCTTGTCCCAAGGAACATCCATGTGAAGTTTGAAGGTTCTATTACAAATAGAATTGGAACGGGAGTAAAATTGTGTTTCAGAAAAAAAAATCGAAAAAGGGGAGATAATTCAGCCATAATCAAATATATAGTTATGGCCCTTCGTCCGACTAGCTCTTGTCATGGGGAGTATGTGTATAAAGTTTCACGAAGGAAGGCCAAATATTTTTGGCAATATGGTCAAGGTTAAGGGTTTTTTGGTTAAAATTTTGTAAAATAGATCGAAGTTCAAAGGTCAAGGTCACAGGTCAAAAGGGTTTGTATCACTGAAAAGGTCGAGTACAACGGAACATCCATGTGAATTTTTAAGGCTCTGTTACAAATAGTATTGAAATGAGAGTAATAAATGTGTTCCTGAAAAAAAAAATCGGAAAAAGGGAGATAATTCAGTCATAATCTATAATATAGTTTTGGTTCTTGGTCAGAATGTAGGTCTTGCCACGTTGAGTATGTGTATGAAGTTTCATGAGGCTAGGTCTAATACTTTTGAAGTTATAGCCAAGGTTAAGTTTTTTTGGAACAACTACTACAACAACGCCAACGCAGACGCTGGAGTGATGATGAGTGATGACAACAGCTCGAATGTTTTTCTTCGAAAAACAGTCGGGCTAAAAATGATAGTGGTGTGGCAGGCAGACAGTCATAAAATTCAAATAAGCCTGGGAGTAAGCATTCTTGCACACCAGACAAGGAAATCCATGATTTTACCCTGGGATAGAAATTTATGTTCTGACCCTGGTGTTCCGACCCAGGCAACTAACATAAGTGCGCTTCAATTCTATATTCAACTGCCGGAACAACTTCCACACTACTTTTATTTTGTAAACAATATACATGTGCGAGCGGCAAAATAAAAAAAAAATAACGAAATAAAAAAAATAAGAATGATAATTATTTGACTCATTTATTGTTAAAGGACACTGTCTTTAGTTCTGTAATTTGCTACAAAATAAAAAGGAAATGTTTGGGATGTGTTGTGCAAGATAAAGAATCCAATATGGGGTTCTGTTGTAGAAGGGCGTTTCCAACCCGAGGGATGACCGTCCGCTCAAAACGCCCATCTACAACAGAACCCCATATTAGATTCTTATAATCTGGTTGGACGTCATGTTTTTCATTGTCGAGGAAAGCATTTATGGGATAGCACAACTATGCCATAGCTACTAAACATGACCGCTTACTAATGAAACTGAGATTTGTCTTTATTGTGCTTCAAATATGGAATGTAGGTGCTTGCTAGAACGGCTTCATTGAGATTTTAACGAGTACTCACATTCCATGTGTTCAGCAAATCTAAGAAAAATAAAGAATACCCATGAAACCCAACTATTATTTCTCTATAAAGTTCGGTTTATTGGACCATATGGAATAATTAATATAACTGATCAAAATAGTTTTCTTTATATAAGGGATAATACGCCGTATCAAGGCGTTGAAGGTGCTTGTCGTAATGGCACAAGAATCATCACGTGAACTAGTCCGTGAAATGAACATCCCCTAAACCCCACTTTATATACAGAAAACTGGGGTTTACGGGGGTAAACAATATTTTTCTTATTTCTGCCCCAAGACATAGGTTGTGTGTACTCGTTAGAACCGCCTCAAAGATGCGGTTCTAACGAGTACCCACAACCTATGTTTGCAGTATAAATAAGAAAAATGTCACAGATTTTCGTCAGAAAAGTAGCCATTTTGGAGATGTAAAAATTGCATTATATCACACAGGTGTGTTATCGTTATGGGTAGTCTTTATGTTATTATTCCCGGACATGTAAAATTCGTATGAAAAAACATGTTTTGCTATCTGAGAACAACAAAGGTGCAGAGCAGCCTGTGCGTCTCAGCCCCCGCCCATAGGGGCTTCAAGAAATATATGGGCTACATGATGCTTCCACACAGAGCTGAATCCGGCCCGCACACTAGTACTGGTAAACCGCTTAGAGGATCTAAGCCTGTCCAGAAACCGCGGTGCGAGGCGGACCGTCCATGCTAATAAACCCTATTGGTTTCATTGGGCGACAGGGCTTGAGATGTCATATCATCTCAATGTCGGGTAAAAGTCCCATAAAATTGGAAGCAACGTCTCCAAAATGACCTTTACAGTGTTGACGGGGACGTTAAACATCAAACAAAACAAAACAAAACAAACAGCCTGTGCGTCTGTGCAGGTTGATCAGTACCTTAATATTCGCTACCTGAATGGTAGCACAATAACTCCAGTTTCTTTTTCTAAAATTTTAGAACTCATAGCCATAATTTTGTAGTTGTCTCTCTAGCAGGAGGAAGAGGAGGAAGAGGGTAACCTACAGGTTGCCCTCTTCCTCCTCCTCCTCCTCCTCCTTCTTCAATTCACAAGTATTAATCAAATCAGATCCGGTTTCAAATTAAATGCCGCTCGGCAGACAAGTCGACCACACAGCTAAAAAAATTTAAATGAATAAAAACTCATCGACACCAAAAATCACCGAAAACAAACGATCACCGACACAAAAGTACGATGGAGCATTAGGGCCAGGTACACTTTTATTTCTTTTGATAGGTATCTCGAAATTTCGACTAAGTATCTCGAAATTTCGACTTAATAACTGGAAATTTCGAATAGTATCTCGAAACTTCGACTTATTAACTCAAAATTTCGACTTAATAACTCGAAATTCCGCCTTACTTTCTCGAAATTTCGACTTACTATCTCGAAATTTCGACATAATAACTCGAAATTTCGACTTACTATCTCGAAATTTCGACATAATTACTCGAAGCTGACTCTGTGATCTGCGATCTACATTCAACTATGAATTGGGATTAGCCATAACAGGAATCTTGTTATGGCCAACTCAGAGTTGAAAGAAGACCACAGATCTCTGAGCCAACTTTCCACAACTTCATTATCACTGTTTAAATATGGATATTGGGTATTTTTTCATGTTTAGCGCCACAAATCATGCTTCATTTTAAAAACCAACCATTTGCCACTAGACCTGTGTGCCAGACCCGCCGTTATGGAATTAAGACATTGGCTTGGCTACGGCTAGAAGCCCGGATTTGAATACCCTGGAACATATCTGGGAGATTCTTGGGCGTCGAATACAGAACATTGAACCCACACCCCCGCTTGCACAAAATCTAGACGAACTGGTAGCAGCTCTGCATCGCATGTAGTTAGAACTGACCAGTCATCACATTCGACGTCTGACCGATGGAATGAAACGTAGGGTCTTGGAATCTGCTGCTCTATTCTTAATTCTAACACAGCGCGCCTATATAGGCAATGCAAAATAACTGTGTTTTATTCTGCAACAAATCACAGCTCGGAAGAGCGTGACGTGTGACGTCATTAAAAACTGCAAATTTATGACGTCACTAGTCGATTAACTTGACGTTAGACGGTGTAACGTCATTTTCTCGCATCGAAAACGTTAGAAAAGGATATAAATGCATGTGTTTCAGTCGATAATTTTAGCGGGATTTCTTCTAACAATGGCGAAAAGTTGTGAGAATTTGAAGGAAACAACAGCATTATTGCCGAGTTTCAGCGTGTTAGAATCGAAATAGATCAGCTCTAGCTAGTGATTTGTTAGGCAATAAATCACAGTTTGTCGGTCAGTTGTAAGTAGACAAATCACGCGCGCTACGCGCTCGTGATTTGTCTACTTTACAACTGACCTCCAAACTGTGATTTATTACTCAACAAATCACAGCTGGAGCTGATCTATTTCTTAAACAAACGTCAGTTTAACGTGACAAATGATACATCGTGAACACGCAACGTATTCTGGTATTAAATACCGCATTTTCGGGCCGGTTGTAGCTTTGTTATGTTAGTCACGGTGCTCGTGTTGCACAGTTTACTATCTTTTGGGTCGATTTTTGTCTAGCTACAGAAGCTTCTCGCCAGCTATTGTCCACGTGACTCTCGCTGACCACGTACACCATGAAGGTACCGGCTATTTATTGAAGCTCTGTTCTGCGGTTTCTGATCAGGATCTACACTGTTTGCAATGTCCATGTTCACCGGCCCAATCTACATGGCGCATTGACGTCACAAAAAGTATAAATAACTGATACATAGATTTTGAACATGGCCAGTGATAGTCACGTGGACAATAGCAGGCGGGAATCTTCTGTAGTTAGCAACTTTCAGTCAATTGATAATTAATCGACCCAAACGCGGCGTCTAATCAGGATCTACACGTTTTGCTTATAGTATAGGAATTTAAAGGTTAAACGAAACATGTACCAATCCACACTCGACCCATCAGTGCCGTCAGTGCTTTGATCAATAAATGTTTTTACAGCAATCATTTCATGAGAAAGTTTGATACCGAAACCACCGTAAGAGCTAGAACTGTCAAATATTACTATACGTCCGCTTTCATTTTACTGAAAGGGGATTAAATGCGTGACCTCCTGATGAGTCAGAAAACCATCTTACATGATACACGAGTTAATAAGTCGAAATTTCGAGTTAATAAGTCGAAATTGTGAGAAACTAAGTCGAAATTTCGGGTTATTATGTCTAAATTTCGAGATACTTAGTCGAAATTTCGAGTTAATAAGTCAAAATTTCGAGTTATGAAGTCGAAATTTCGAGATGCTAAGTCGAAATTTCGAGATACATATCAAAAGAAAAAAGTATACCTGGCCCTAATGCTCTTCCGCGCAAAAGGGATTAATTCATATGGAAAATTGATTATATAATTCTCTTCACCTGATGTATAGAACGGTTCTTGTTTACTATCATTGTTGTGAAACATGGCGAAAGGTGCATTTTCTTTCATTAAGTCACAGAGAAAAAAAGACAAACTAGTTTTTGTAGGGTAAATTAATAAGTTTGATCGAAACAGAGGGGCAAAGTCCCAATGGCTATGCCATCTTTCGGACTGCAGAACACTGACAAGAATGATATCAAAACGTGGAGCGTGATTGCTCAGTGGATAGTGCACTTGCCTCTGATGCAAGAGGCCCACAGCGGCGGCGATGCGGTGATTATTTCGGTGTCCGGACACGCTCCATCGGCATCATTTGCACGACTGAATGGCAACAAGAGGACCATGATGGTCCTATATCGCTCACCTGAGCTAAGCATTTTACATACTTGATATTGAAGTTTTGTTCCCTTTATCACCTATATCTATGTAAAATAAGTGACGCCTTGGGCCAGGCCATGTTAGAACAATCTTTGAAGAGGCCCACTACGCTGAAAAAAATAACTAGTACATTCGACTAGTTTACCTAGTAAACACAGAGGGTCACCTAGTCGTCTATAGGTTGACTGAGCATTCTTAGTCAATTTAACTAGTCTCTCTAGTAAGCGTAAATCAATAATCGTTGACAGGGCATCTGGTCAGTATGACTACCCTTTCTAGTCAGTATGACTAGGGTGTCTAGACGAATGTTGATTGACAGCTTGCAGAATGTGTAGAGGAAGCGTTCCAGACGCCATCTTAACGTTTAGGAGAACATGCTCCAACAAACAGTGGGTTGATTCTGATATTATTTCACCCAACATACAGTGGGTTGTTGTACTCACCTTGAGCACTTTGTTCTTATTGTTTGTAACTCTGCAGGTAAGAAATATTCTTTTATTTCTTAAGCACCTAGTGGTTATAAGCAACGTTATAATGCTTACAAGATAAACAACAACAACAAAAATGTCAACATACAAATATACGTCCAGAAGCTCTAAAGTCGACATTTCCGTGAATCCAAGCATAAATAATGGGGATTTTCTTTTCTGCAATATGAAAATATAACTCTGCAGGTAAGAAATATTCTTTTATTTCTTCTCTTATCTTCCTAAAGGCGCCTTTACACAGCATGTTTTTCCATATGTGTTTTGAGTACTAGTAATCAGTACTAAGAATCTAGTAATCTACGACTAAAGCAACTAGTAATCAGTACTAAGAATCTAGTAATCCTGACTATGCTTGCTAGTACTTTTGACAGTCACACCAGTACATTTGACTATTAAGCTAGTACATATGACTAGCTTAAACTAGTGAACTTTGACTAGATGAAGCTAGTCAAATGTACTAGGCTAAGTAAAGCTAGTCAAGTTGACTAGTTTTTTCTAGTCAAAATGCTTGACTAGGTCTTCCTAGTCACATCGACTATTTTGCATAGTGCTTTTTTGGACAATCATATTGACTAGGTTCCTTAGTCGGCATGACTATTTTTTTTTCTCAGTGTAGATAAAGGTGTATACAAATAACAAAGACCTGGGCCTTCCGGATTAAGTCTATGTAAAACGTGGGCCCTGCCACTGGACCATTTTTGGCCCCTGGGCTATAATTTGAACATTCTTGGCAAAGGTCCACTGGATTAAGATTTGTACCAAAAATCAATGTTCTGAGTCTTCTGGTGATAGACGACAAGATTCCAAAGGTTTTACCTATCCAAATCTATGTGAAACATGGCGCCCCTTGATGGGGCCATTTTTAACCGAAGGGCTATAATTCGAACAAGCTTGGCAGAGGTCCGTATGTTGAAGCTGTGTTCCAAATAGCAAAGTCTTGGGCTTCTGGTTTCAGACAAGAAGATTTTTAAAGTTTTTCCCTATATAACTCTATGTTAATCATGTGGGCCCCTGGGAGGGGCCATTTTTTCCCCCAGGGCCATAATTTAAACACTCTTGGTAGAGGTGCACTAGATGAAGATTCATACCAAATACCAATGTTCTGGGCCTTCTGATTTCAGACAAGAAGTTTTTTAAGGTTTCCCCTCTACTATATAACTCTATGTCAAACATGTGGGCCCTTGGTGGGACCATGTTTAGCCCCAGGGCTTTAATTTGAACAATATTGGTAGAGTTCCGCTTGATTCATACAAAATATCCATGTTATAGGCCTTCAGATTTCAGACAAGAAGATTTTTTAAGGTTTTCCCTATATGAGCCTATGTAAAATATGTGGACCCTAGGGCGGGGCCACTTTTTGCCTCAGTGTTAAATTTGAACAATCTTGGTAGAGGTTCACTAGATAAACTTTCATACCGAGTATCAAAGACCTGGGCCTTCTGGTTTCAGCCAAGAAGATTCTCAAAGGGTTTCCCAAAATAAACCTGTGTAAAACAGGTGGGCCCCTGGGCGGGGCTTTTATTTTGGCCCCAGTGCTATAATTTTAACAATCTTGACAGAGGTTTATAAGAGGAAGCTTCATACAAAAGTATTCAAGACCTGGGCCCTCAGGTTTCAGACCAGAAGATTTTTAAATGTTTTCCCTACAAAAATTTCTGAATATTTAGATCCTTTGGAAGCAAAGAATACACAGAATAAACAAGCAGACTCGGTTTTTTTTAATCTGTTCATGATCAGTACTGAAATGTGCAACACCGGCCACGCTTTCTAGCACCGGCTTATCCAGAACTCTATTTTCAAAATGATTCTAAATGCAGTCCATTATCCCAAGGGACCAGAAAATATAATCTGCACTATGACGATGTACGGGGAGACTTTTTACAGCCGCCACACGCCACAACACCGGCTGCAGTTAAGCTAAATAAGTTCTGAATAGTTAGATCCTGTGGAAGCAAAGAATACACAAAATAAACGAAAATAGCAGACTCGATTTTATTGAGTCTGTTCATGACCAGATCCTGAAATGTGCAACACCGGCCACACCCTCTAGCATCAGCTTAAGCAGAACTCTATTTATGAAATCAAGCCTTTACAAATACATTGTAAATTTTACCGCCGAAATAAAAAAAACAAAAAGCAAAAAAACAAAACAAAAAAAAAAAAAAAAAAAAAAAAACGAAAATTTTTAAGATGAAAAATGATTATATTTTTTCTTATTTCTACTCAAAATATATATTGAGGGTACACGTTAGAACCGCCTAATCGAGGCGCTTATTACCGGTGTAAACTAATTACCGGTGTATTACGTTTTACCCAAATTACTTTCCCGTGCGTTATTATCATTCGGAATTTTCGGTTTTCCCCTTCATTGTTTACAATAAGTTTTTCCTCTGTCTGTAAAGAACAAAATATATAACAGAAATGTTCGTTTCTCAGGTTAAGTGACTTCTTTTTGTGGCCATAAATCAAGATGTAGGTTCGTTGTTATTGCATAACAAAAAAAAAATTGTTTCATTTAGAATAGTTAATAAACTGCTGTTGGAAAAGTGTGTCTGCTCGAAGTCCAACTTTTTGACGTGCATAGATAAAAAATGACGTCAAATATTCTGTCTTTACACTTAGCTAGGTCGCATGATATCCAAATACGGATGAAGGATGTAGATATAAAAATATACACGCGCATTTTATCTTGTTAGTTTCCTCCCTTTCTGGTAATAATGTACCTCTTGAAGGGTAAATAGAGAATACCAGGAGACATAATGGGAAAATTACTTGAAAAACAGTGATAGGAAAAAATATTGTCAGCTGATACAAAATATATCGACCTGCGGAATGTTCCGACGCAATGAGGACCATCGATAACTGATCGTAAATTGCTAATTTAAGAGTGTACAAGAGGGGTAAACTGATAAATAGAATACCAGGTGAGTGTCTTTTGATATCAAGTTTATCAGGCAAGGCTTCGAGAACGCTTGTAGAATCGCGAGGCTTGCCGAGCGATTCTACATGCGTTCTCGAAGCCGAGCCTGATAAACTTGATATCAAATGACACTCACCTGGTATTCTATTTATCAGTTTACCCCTCTTGTACACTCTTAAATTAGCAATTTACGATCAGTTATCGATGGTCCTCATTGCGTCGGAACATTCCGCAGGTCGATATATTTTGTATCAGCTGACAATATTTTTTCCTATCACTGTTTTTCAAGTAATTTTCCCATTATGTCTAATAACATTTTTTCCATTTTTTCTAGTAGCCAGGTTCATTCATAAAAGTGCAATGTCACGTTGACCTGATAAAGCTCACTTGTCCTGAGATAGCATAGCTTTATCAGGTCAACGTGCTACAATGCAATTTATATAGAGGGTAACTGATAAAACCTAATATATGATACGTATTCTGTGATATTAAACACAGCCATGGTTATATCCCTTACATAAATGGAATAAAAATTAACAATAAAAACTGTGACATTTGATTTTCTTTAAAAAAATCTATTGTTATGTTCTATCATGTGTAGTTAATAAAATGGTATACTTAATATAACATGCTATAGAAACAGAAAAAAAAATCTTAAAGCAGACCGCTTTTGCTTTCTTTTTGAAGGCCAATAACTATTCATCACAGACCCTCATCACAAGTAGGCTCTTGTACCCAGCTATTTTTCTGCAGGATTTGTTTACATACACACCGGTAATTAGTAACACCGGACATTCGAGGTGTTGGCGGGGGTAGTCCAATATAAATACAGTATTTAGCCGGTTGAAGTTAATTTTGAAAAATTATATTGTTTATTTCCGTTGAGGGAAGGAAATAATAGCTTAACTAGACACAATTTGTCATAATCAGTAGAACAGTTTGTTTTGTATACTAACTTAAACAGTTAATACACCGGTAATTAGTAACGCCAGTATACCCACAATCTGTAATATAGAGCAGAAATAAGAAAAATAAGGTCTATCCCTGTAAACTTTAGTTTTACTATATAAAAATGGGGTTCAAGCGGGTCGAAATTATATAGGCCGGTTTTCCTGATGATTTTCAAAATGATTCAAAATGCACTCAATGTTCCCAAAGGACCAGAGAATATAATATACACTATGATGATGTACAAGCCTATGTAAAACCAGTGGATCCCTGGGCGGGGCTATTTTTGCCCCAGGGCTATAATTTGAACAATCTTGATAGAGGTCCACTAGGTGAAGCTTCATACTGTAGCCTCCCTGGCCAGCCAGCCCAAATGGACAGTAGAGTATCTTTCGGTTAATATTTTCATGTATGATTGTTTGTTTACATGCATGTATACAGCTGTTATTTTAACTAGGTCGACATAGAGGATGCTCGATATTAACCAACATGTATATTATTTTGTCCATCATTATTAGACTCTAGGCCTGAATAATGTCGGCTTCGTTTCACCTGACCCTTAAGACTTTTGTGGTATAGACGGATCCAATGTTTTGACACGTGACTATGTTTACTTGTCACTGCGCATGCGCAAAACTACTTTTTCTTTTGATAACGATCTTTCGTGGTTGGCAAAAAGCTGCTGTTTCCATATAAACACATTGTAAATAGGTTTAATATTACGGGCATATTTTAGTTGACTGTTACAGAAAATCGATCGACTTACACTTCAAATGAGTAGATAAATATATTCTATACTTCATTCCTGCATCTTCCGCATTTTAAGTCGTCCTTTTTGCGCATTTTTATTACAAATAATTAAGAACATCCCGCCTCGATACCTGCCTGAGTTTAACAGGTAATTATCATTAAAACAACCTCAAAAATTCTAAAAACCGATAATTACCAGCTAAGACATGTCTATTTTAAAAAGTTTAAAGATCAATTTTGTCGTTTCGATTGCAAACAAAATACTAGTTTACAGAAAATAACACCGCATTTACAAAGGCGACAAATGGCCAAAGACGTTTTTTGCCCACCACCGGTAAGTCCCGGTAAATAGTATTATTTGCCGGGACTTACCGGTGGTGGGCAAAAAACGACGTAGTGTTTGGATGTGTCTATAGACACATCCAAACACTACGTCATCACTCAATAATACTATTTGCCGGGACTTACCGGTGGTGGGCAAAAAACGTCTTTGGCCGTTTGTCGCCATTGTAAATGCGATGTTATTTTCTGTAAACTTGTATTTTGTTTGGAGTCGAAATGACAAAATTTACCATTAAACTTTTAAAATAGACATGTCTTAGCTAGTAATTATTGGTTTCTAGAATATTTGAGGATGTTTTGATGATAATTACCTGTTATGCCTAGGCAGGTAACGAGGCGGAATGGTCTTAATTGTTTGTAATAAAAATGCGCAAAACGAATAACTAAAATGCGGAAGATGCAGGAATGAAGTCTAGAATATATCTATCTACTCATTTAAAGTGTAATTCGATCGATTTTCTGTTACATTCAACTAAAATATGCCCGTCATATTAAACCTATTTACAATGTGTTTATATGGAACCAGCGGCTTTTTGCCAACCACGAAATATCAATATCAAAGGGAAAGTAGTTTTGCGCATGCGCAGTGACAAGTAAACAAGGTCACGTGTCAAAACATTGGATCCGTCTATAGAGTAGCTTATCTAGGCTTATTTTGTTTGTCTATAAAAACATGTAGATGCTCTCTGTTCGATTTTGATCAGCTTAGAGACCGGCATTCACCCTTCCATTTTCATTAAAGCCCCCATTCAGCCCGGCTTTTCGGTCTGAATATTGTCTTCATCTTACGCTCCTTCATTTGTGATCGATAACCTCCTTTCTAAATCCATTTTTATGAAATAAGAGTCACTTTTCCGGTCAGTAATTGGACAGTTCTTTCTATCCATTTTCCAAGATGGCGAAATCACCTTCTTGGAATATTCGGAATTCTCGGTCTTTTCCATTGGCATCTATATTATAGTCTAGTCACATGACCGTCGCCTTGTTGTCGTTGTCTGATGACGTCATATATGTCACGCGCTCAGAGGGTATATAAGGCGACGCGTTTTGCTTCTCAGTGGACAAGTATACACTACGGCCCCTTGATACAAAGATCGGAAACCAGTCTTGACTGTTTCATTAAGCGATCTGGACTGTTAAACCAGTCGTGACTGTTTATAAAGCGATCTGGACTGTCCAATGGAAACAGTCTGATCAAGAAAGTAGTCTTGACTGTTTTGACAGTCTTGAAAGATTACAAATAGTCTTGACTGCTTTAGAGTCTGAAAACTGTCTGGACAGTTGCAATCCGGTACAGAAGCCCGCAGCTGTCCTCACTACTTTAACTTGGATCCAAGCAGAATAGAACAGCAATCTAGACAGTTTGGGGAACCAATCCTGAACGTTTCGTGTTGCTTCTGAAACCAGTTTGGATTGTTGTCGGTTGGTAGTCAAGACTGGTTACTTATTCTTTACAGATCGTCACCTAGAGATCAAAACAGTAGTACAAAACAACCAAAAACCCACAGTATGACAAACGAATAGAATTAGAACCAACAGATAGTGATTCTCCCTTCTATGGTGTCTGGAAGGGCTCGCCCCCAGGCCTTTGAAAAGTTTAATATTTGTAACTGTCCACTCACTATTATATACACACAACCACATCCCCCTACCCACTCAGGCTTAATTGCTAGCAAAACTCTATACTATCACCGCTCTGGTACTAGTGTTTTTATCATTACCTACCAAGTTTAATTTGATGAATATCTAGCTGTTCCTCTCTGTTGTCCCATGATAAATGCACATAATGTTCAATTTTGACCAAACCATATGATAATATAGTTATTTATATAATATTGGTTGACTTTTGGGTAATAAAATAGAACTGTGTTACTTTTCACTTCCATCCAGCACTAAGCGAATCCATTACTTGTAGTTCTCTGGGAACTTGACTGCAGTGCCTAATTTATATATTCTAACTAACATACCCGTTCCATGACTGGTTAAGCTTTAGACAAACCAGTTTAGCATAAGAGTATTACTTTGAGACTGGATGTGCCTTATGAGAACTACAATACCAAATATCAAAAATCCGGGCCTTCTGGTTTCAGACAAGAAGATTTTAAAAGGTTTTCCCTATATAAGCCTATGTAAAACTAGTGGGTCCTCCGCGGGACCATTTTTGGCCCAACGACTATAATTTGAACAATCTTGATAGAGTTCTACTTGATGAAGCTTCATACCAGATATCAAAGACCTGGGCCTCCTGGTTTCAGACAGGAAGAATTTTGAAGGTTTCACTCTTTAAGCATATGTACAATTAGTGGGTTCCTGGTCGGGACAATCTTTGGCCCCAGGGCTATAATTTGTACAGTCTTGGTAGAGGTCCACTAGATGAAGCTCCATACCAAATATCAAAGACCTGGGCCTTCTGGTTTCAGACAAGATGATTTTTAAAGGTTTTCTCTATATAAGCCTATGTAAAACTAGTGGGTCCTGCTTGGGACCATTTTTGGCCCCACGGCTATAATTTGAACAATCTTGGTAGAGTTCTACTAGATGAAGCTTCATACCAGATATCAAAGACCTGAGCCTCCTGGTTTCAGACAGGAAGAATTTTGAAGGTTTCCCTCTTTAAACATATGTACAATCAGTGGGTTCCTGGTCGGTACAATCTTTGGCCCCAGGGCTATAATTTGTACAGTCTTGGTAGAGGTCCACTAGATGAAGCTTCATACCAAATATCAAAGACCTGGGCCTTCTGGTTTCAGACAAGATGATTTTTAAAGGATTTTCTTATTATACCCTTTTCGTTGCCATGGCAACCAGAGTTCTGAATGGAATGCAATGTTTTAAACAGCTTTGATGGAGGATCACCCAAAGATCATTTCTGCCAAGTTTGGTCAAAATCTGTTCAATGGTTTAGGAGGAGATGTAGTTTTAAAGGATTTTTGGACGGACGGACGGACGGACGTTCTCACAAATGGATACTTATGTGGCTATTTTGAGCAAGATTGATACTTAGGTGGCTAATTTTAACCACATAACAGACCTTTTATGTGTCTAACGGAATAAATCGCACTTTCTCTCATTGACTTACATTGATTCTGTCCAAGTTCATAGCCACCTATCTATCCATTTGTGTGTACGGACATACGTACGTACTGACGGACAGATGACGCCGCCGACGAAGACGAGGGACTGTGACCGATCACAATAGCTCCCTCGGAGCCTTCGGCTAAGGTGAGCTAAAAAAAGTGCACTGTCCTTCGGAGCGAGACGTTAACTGAGGCCCCCCTGTGCAGGGACAGACATGCCTTGTGCAGGTTAGTTTATACTAATTTATTTTAGTTCGATTGCGATGAAAGCTTAAAGACCGTTACCGTAATTACATGATTACTGTGTAGAATAGAAGTGGAGGCAATGATCAGGAATCGATGCCATTAACCCACAGTTCCCATCAGAGACACCAAAGGTAAAGAAACACAAACATGAAACAACAGACCCTAATGGAAACACCAATAGTGGAAAGCCAAAAGGACAGTTACTTTCCCAAAAAATTGTCAACGGGCTATCCAACATAAAATAATATAATCGACACAAACACCCAAAGACAAACCATAACAAAAATAAACCGCGACAGAAGGCTTTCATCCTGCTAACCTGGTGTGTGTGTAATGTACATCTGCGAGTGATGGTTAGATGTGACCGATCGCAGAATAAGAAGAAAGAAAGAAAACTACAAAACCTCATAGTTGGCCTCGGTAGCTCAGTCGGATGCGTGTCTGACTGGTGATCAGGAGGACGCGGGTTCGATAACTGCCGGGGTTTGCTGCATTATTTCGTAGAGATTGATCATGAAATCTTTTCTACGGTCATTTTCTCTCTTCCGCTGATTCAAAAAGGGCAGTTGTCAGTTTCTGACGGAAGAATGTGCGCTTTACTAGTTAACCGGTTACGTAGTACAGTGCACATTTAGTTTACCTCTCCACACTGTTCCTGGACAGCCTGTCCAGGAACAGTGTGGATAGCTAAAATAACCGGCTCAAAATGACCTTAAATAGTGTTGACTGGGCCGTTAAACTACAACACAACAAAACCTCATAGCCATAGTCCTTACTCTGCTACCATCGCGGGATATTACTCAAATGCATTTAATACGAAAACACGTTTATACAATCAAAGTACTGAAAGTACTGAGGAAAGTTGATTTATGAGGAATAATTATTATATACGGAAAAAAGAAAGATAAACGTGCCTGCCAATTTCTTCATCGTCCAACCATAAATTTCTAAATTAGCTCAGTAGATATCTGCTAATAATCTTACAGAGAAGTTCTCCTAACGGGAGACCCCGCCCATAGGGGCTTGAAGAAATATATGGGCCGCATGATGCTTCCACGCAGAGCTGAATCCGACCCGCACACTAGTACTGGTAAACCGCTTAGAGGATCTAAGCCTGTCGGGGAAGCGCCGTGCGAGGCGGACCGTCCATGCTAATAAACCTTATTGGTTTCATTGGGCGACAGGGCTTGAGATGTCATTTCATCTCAATGTCGGGTAAAAGTCCCACAAAATTGGGAGCAAGTCTCCAAAATGACCTTTACAGTGTTGATTGGGTCGTTAAACCTCAAATCAATCAATCAATCAATCTCCTAGCGGGCACATGATGTCTTAGCAACGTCGCATCAACGTCGCATTGATACGACGATGCACATAGGTTATGCAGCCGCTTGGAGCTATATTCCTTGGGGCGTCGGGACATAAAAAGGAGAATAACTTGACAAAAACGATCATTTTTAAACCATTTGATTTAGACATTATAACTCTGGTCAGACACCGCGTTTACCCAAGGCGAATTAAAATACGTTTATCCCACCTGTACGGGGTCCTAAAAACATTAACCCATAAATGTCAATTGTTTCAATACTGTGACATTTGGAAACAGTTAAGATAGATTAGAGACCACAGAATGTTGCGTCTGATCGGTTTCTTCACTATTTGCTAAATTAAACAACACGTGTTTTGTAATATAAGAGCTCTCGAAAGCAGGCAAATTGTAGGTCAGTAAAGGGTCATTTAGTTGGTCACTGATAAGCTAACCCTTTTAACCCTGTAGACCGTTGCAGACGCCGAGGTAGAAATACACTGTATCTATGCAAACCTTGTAGATTCTGATAAGACGGCACGTAGCTAGAACGTCTCGCAAGAATCTACATGTACACTGTTTGTCATCCTGTCAGTGAGCTAATCATAAATCCTTTTCTATAAGAATATATTTAAAGCGAGAAGAGTCCTGTTTAGAAACTCAGGGATGAAAGAGTAAAACATAAATATCACCGAAAAGCGCGTAGGAAAATAGTTCCAGCGTACTGTTTTCTTTTCAGAATTCGTCTTTCTGTGCCAATTTATATTCAATCCGTATAAAGTCTTGAAAACTGAAATATTTTGAAAGACCTTCCATGCGGGGCCGGCCTGCAAAATTAATTTTCAAGAGTTCATTTGGACTATTTTATGCAGCGTACGAACAACGGAAGTGGAGCAATGCGGTCCAGTACCGGAAGTAGAAATGCAATGACAAAGAAACTTGATTTAAATCAAAGTACTGAAAGTACTTAGGAACGTTGATTTATGTGGAATAATTATTATGATAGCAATGCCAGTCGTAGATCAAGTAGTTTTCTAGACATTTTGTGAAGGTTAAAAAATTCGACGAAGCAAATAAAAATGATTCATCGATTGTTTTGTGTTAAACGACAGGTCAACCCTTGTGGATCATTTTGTCTTCTCCAAGAGGAAGGGGAGGGGGGGGGGAGAGATAGAAGAGATAGCAGAGGAGATGAAAGTGAGGGACAGAGTGAATATCAACCCTCACCATCTACCGTTACCTGCTGCAAGGACAGCAGGCGTTGCCCAACTGTAAGTCGGTATCAGCTGGACTCCCCAGTGACACCAGATATATATCACCTTTGCCTCCCCCAACTAACCCCGCGAAGAAAAAAAGGCGAAGAAAAAAAGGAAGAAAGAGAGAAAGATAAACGTGTCTGCTAATTTCATCATGGTAAACCCATAATTTTTTAAATTAGCTCTGTACATTCTGTGCTTGTCCCATTTGCTAATAATCTTATAGACAATTTCTCCTAGCGGGCACATGACGTCTTAGCAACGTCGCATCAACGTTGCGTTGATACGACGATGCACGTACGTTGTGCAGCCTCATGGGGCTATGTTCCTTCGGGCGTCGGAAAACAATCATTTTTGGCTAAACCATTTGATTTAGACATTATAACCCTGATCAGACGCCGCGTTTAGCGAACTTCGACTACCAAAGGCGAAATAAAATACGTTTATTCACAATTAACAATAACCCATAAATGTCAGTTGTTTCAATACTGGGACATTCGGAAACAGTTAAGACAGATTAGAGGCCCCAGAATGTAGCGTCTGACCGGTGTCTTCACTTTTTGCTAAATGTACGGAACTTGATGTAAAACTCACAGCTTACAACACATGTTTTGTAATTAATGCTCTCGAAAGCAGGTGAAAAACTGTGTTTGATGTCGGTCAGTTATGGGTTGTTTAATCGGTCACTGATAATCACAGAGAAGCGAGCTAACCCTTTTAACCCTGTAGACCGGTGCAGACGCCGAGGTAGAAATACACTGTATCTCTGCAAACCTTGTAGATTCTGATAAGACGGTACGTAGCTAGCACGTCTCGCCAGAATCTACATGTACACTGTTTAATGCCATCATGTCAGTGAACTAATCAGAAATCCCTTTCTATAAGAACATATTTAAAGCGAGAAGAGTCCTGTTCAGAAACTCAGGGATGAAAGAGTAAAACATAAATATCATCGGAAAGCGGGTAGGAAAATAATCCTAGAGTATTGTTTTCTGTTCACAATATGTCGTTTTGTTCCAATTTATATTCAATCCGTATAAAATCTCGAAAAATGAAATATTTTGAAAGACGTTCCATGCCTGCAAAATTAGTTTTCAAGAGTTCCTTTGGACTATTTTATGCAGCGAACAAATAGCGAAAGTGGAGTCACGCGGTCCAGTACAGGAAGTAGAAATGTAATGACATAGAAACTTGATTTTATAAATCAACTTTCAAAAATCAACTTTCAAATACATTGTAAAACAAGATGAAAAATGGTGATATTTTATATTTTTTTACTTTTATATAGTAAAACTGGGGTTAACAGGGGTAAACCTTATTTTTATTAATTCTGCTCTCAACTATAGATTGTGGGTACTCGTTAGAACCACCTAATTGAGGCGGTACTAAAGAGTACCCACAATCCTGCTCTCAACTATAGATTGTGGGTACTCGTTAGAACCACCTAATTGAGGCGGTACTAAAGAGTACCCACAATCTATATTTGAGAGCAGAAATAATAAAAATAAGGTTTACCCCTGTAAACCTCAGTTTTACTATATAAAAGTGGGGTTCAAGGGGGTCAAAATTATATAGGTGGGTTTTAATGATGGTATTGGTCAATCATAAAAATCGTGCGGCGAGCGGGTTTTTTTTTTTTTAATTTTCTGTCTTTGGCCTATCGTGTCGGCCAGTTGTTGTGTCAATGATTTGGCTACAAATTACGAAAACACGCCTATACAAATACATTGCCACCTTTATCGCCGAAAAAATAAAAAAAAATATGAAGAAAAATTGTGATATTTTTCTTATTTCTGCTCAAAATATAGATTGTGGGTACTCGTTAGAACCACCTCATTGAGGCGGTTCTAAAGAGTACCCACAATTTATATTTTATAGCAGAAATAAGAAAAATAAGGTTTACCCCTGTAAATCCCAGTTTTACTATATAAAAGTGGGGTTCAAGGGGATCAAAATGATAAAGGTGTGTTTTCATGATGGTATTGGTCAATCATAAAATCGTGTTTGGGTTATTTTACTATTCAAGCCAGGAAAAACAAGTGTCGGCGAGCGAGTTGTTTTTTTAATTTTCTGTCTTTGGCCTATCGTGACGGCCAGTTGTTGTGTCAATGATTTGGCTGCATGTGTCGGTGAGAAAAAAGTTGTCGGTTACGTGTCGTGTCGGTTTGTAGTTTGTTGGTGAGTTGTAATAGATCCATTAAAAGTGTTTCTCTGGCTTAAATGCTTTTAAAGTTCGATTTCCGGTCACTTCGCCTCATGCATGAGATTTCTCTATGATGGTCCAATCTTAGAACAGTTGCAATGTTCGTCAATAAGCAAGTAAATCATTGTTACCAGCAAAACAATCAAAACACATATGCCTACAACTACAGCGACCGGTAAAAGTATAATACTACATATGATTGCTGCAGTTATAGACACACAGTCTTCATATGGCTCTGGGTTTGTATCTTCGTTTGTATTGAACTTTATACTATCACTATCCCGGCAGAGTAGCACCAAATAAATCACAATCCACAAAGATACAAGAAATATATCAATGCCACCAACTATCATCAAAATCAACAGTAATAGTGAGTCATCGTCTTTGGTAAAGCCATGTGTTATTGGGACAACCAATGAAACAATTGCAACGGTAAGCTGACATGCTTTTGCAAAAATAATGTTTTGCTCGTCTTTGAACCATTCAGCCCTTTTAGACCGTATAAGTTTTGCATCGGCATTTATTAAATATACTGTAGCTATATAGATGAAAACTATAATAATCACGAAAAAGATAAGTCCAAATTTCTTTTCAGGTGACCAAAAATTCCATTCGACAGCCAGCAAATAAATAATTTGTACAAGGTCAAAAAATAAGGATATCACCATTCGAATTATAAGGATTTTCTTTTTGTTACAATTGATGACCTCTGCAGCCGTGTTTAGGCCAGTCTGTAAAAGCAGTTGATACACCAACTGGACAATAAACATCACAAGATCGGGTGTTACTTCCATGATTTCTCGCGTTCATTTGGATAAGCCTGAAGAAAAATAATGAGAAGACTGATAAATGACTCATATATGCATACCGTCCTACAGAGAAGAAAATAATAAATAATGCTGGACCATGTCAGCCGCCTCAGATTAGAGGTGAAGGCAACAACTCAGCGTCATGTCAGAATGTCCAGTGTTTACTTAAAGAACAAAAAAAACAAACAAACTGGAAATGTAGTTAAAGTTGCAACAAGCCCCGATAAACGGGTCACTCAGTGCTGTAACAAAGTGGAGTATGTTAGTTATATATTTGTTGGTTATTTGCTGGCTCCCGGCTTACCCTTTGTCGGTGTTGGGTGGCCGGACCCCCTGAAAGGTCGGGGGTGGTTATCTGGTTGCCCGTTTTCCCGGCACTGAGGGGCCGTGGAATGATGCGGATAAGGTCAATATGTGCGCAGGCTTGCTCTGAGTGTGTGGAATCACCGTGATATGGAATTCTCCGGTCGGTAGCGTGTCTTAGCTATTAGACTCGGTGGAGACTTCCGAATATTTACGAAAATTAACTGAATTTTGATTATTTATTATTATTATTATTATTATTATTATTATTATTATTATTATTATTATTATTCTTGTTGGTATTCTCTGCCTTCAATGGGCGCATTTCATGTATTCAATGTTATGATATGTGATTTGCAAATAAAGTTGAGTTGAGTTGTTAACTAAACTCCGTTCAGAAAATCTGAATCGTCGATTTTTTCGTTTCTCGCTTTTAATACTCATCACTTTGGGAACGTTTTAGACCTGGCCCTCCGCCGACTTCTCCAACAAGTCGCATGTCTCTGCGACAGTCAGGAAAGGCTGTGATTATATGGAGAAGATAGCAAAACAAAGAAATTTTTTTTTTTTGGTTTGGGTTTTACGGCCCTTTCAAGATTATTTCACTCATATCGAGCCGATCGTTAATCAGAGGTGGGCGAAAACCGGAGTACCCGTAGAAAAACCACCTGACCTTCCGTTGCAGAACTTGGCGTCTCACACGTGACCCGAGCGAGGCTCGAACCTACGGCGGTGAGAGACCTAATGACTAAGAGTCAGCGCTCTTATCCACTAGGCCACGGAGGCCCGTAAACAAAGAAATGAGACCACAGACAAACTCCGTTTGAAGATGATTGTCAGGTAAAATAATAAATATTCAAATCCATGTGACACACTGTATAAATAGATATGCAATCGAATGGCATGATAGAGGCTCACTAGGAACGGGGAGCCTCTAGCAAGGTCATTCTCCTTTATACGTTTTCTTAGTCCTTCCGTCCGCTCGTTCATATGTCAGCCATTTTTAAATTTGCATTGGAATTGTTTGCATGCATGCATAATGCACGATCAATAACGTTATTTTTTTCATTTCTGGGTGAATTTTAAAATTATTTCACAGAAATGTTAAGCATTATGAGACGATGTGTCGCGAGCATGGCCCAGGGCAGTTCTTTCAAAGTAAAGGTCGTTCTTAGAGATCAGTCAAAGGTAAAATAGGGGTATCCATAAATCAGCCTAATAATGGATATCCATAATTCGAATTATGGATATCAGTAAATCGAATAATGGTTATCCATTATTCGATTTGTGAATATCATCAATTCAGATCGATTTATGGATATCCATAATTCGAGATTATGGATATCCATAATTCAAATTATGATTACCTATAAATAATTATGGATATCCATAGATAATAATGGATATCCATAATTTGATTTATGAATATTAATATTTCGATTTATCGATATCCATAATTTGATTTATGGATATCCATAAATTAGCCGAATAATGGATATCCATTATTCGATTTATGGATATCATTAATTCAGATCGTTTTATGGATATCGATAGTTCGAGATTATGGATATCAATTATTCGAATTATGGATATCCATAAATAATAATGGATATCCATAATTCGAATTATGGATATCCATAAATAATTATGGATATCCCAAAAAATAATGGATATCCATAAATAATTATGGATATACATAATTCGAATTATGGATATCCATAAATAATTATGGATATCTATAAATACGGATTTAATAGTAAACAGCCCCCATATACATCAGTTGAACCATGTGCAGGGTCATATTACGTTCCAAGGCTATAATTTAAAAATCTTGGTACAGGTCCGCTAGATGAAGCTTCATACCGAATATCAAAGACCTAGCCTTGTTGTTTCAGAAAAGAGGATCTTTAAAGGTTTCCTCTATATAGGTAAGTCTATGTAAAAGATCTATTCAAAACTTAGGGACTTATGATGATGAGAATGTCAAAAATGGGCATTTTTAGCAATCGAAGGGAAATAAATACGTCAATCTCATCATTTTTGAACTCATAAGAGCTTTTATACCTGACTTGTTTGTAAGTTTTTAAAAGATCCGATCAAAACTGAAGGGGCTATGGTGATGACAAGGCCAAAAAAAAAAAAAACAGGCATTGTTTTTAATCAAAGAAACATTACTCTTTGATAAACAGACTGACACCATCTGTTTTGAACTCATCCGAACTTTTATCCCTGAATTACCTACATGTAAGTTTCAAGAAGATTCGACAAAAATGAAGTGTTTACAGTGATGACAAGGTCAAAAGTAAGCATTTTCTGCAGCCAATGGGGACATAACTCTTATTATAAATAGGCCCACCTCACCGCTTTTCGAACTCATTCGAGCTTTTATCCCCGACTTGCTTATAAGTAAGTTTCAAGAAGATCCAATAAAACTGAATCTGTTATGGTGATGGCAAGGTCAACTGATAGGCATTTCTGCAATCAAAGGAATGTGACTCTATGATAAGTAGGCAAACCACACTAGTCTTCAAACTCATCCGAGCTTTTATCCCTGACTTACTTGTTTGCAAGTTTCAAGAAGATCAGACAAACTGAAGGAGCAGCGGTGATGACGATGTGAAAAATTAGCATTTTCTGCAACCAAGGGGGACATAACTCCTATGATATTAAGCCAACCTCTACGGTTTTCAAAGTCATTCGAGCTTTTATCCCTGACTTGCTTACAAGTAAATTTCAAGAAGATCCCATAAAAACTGTAAGGGCTGTGGTGATGACAATGTCAAAAATAGGCATTTTCTGCAATCAATGGGATGTAAGTATATGATAAATAGGCCAACCTCACTAGTTTTCGAACTCATCCGAGGTTTTATCCCTGACTTACTTGCTTGCAAGTTTAAAAAAGATTCGATCAAAACGGAAGGAGCAACGGTGATGACAAGGTCGAAAATAAGCATTTTCAGCAAAGTAGGGGACATAACTCTGTGACTGACATCGTTAGTTTTCGAAGTAATTCTAGCTTTTATCCCTGACTTCTTTACCTATAAGTTGCAAGAAGATCCAATGAAAACTGAAGGAATTACGGGGATGACAAGGCCAAAAATTAGGCATTATCTGCAATCAAAGGGACGAAACTCTATGATAAATAAGCTGACCTCATCAGTTTTCGAACTGATCCAAGCGTTTATCCCTGACTTACATACATGTAAGTTTCAAGAAGTTCTGATAAAAACTGAAGGGGCTACGGTCATGACAAGGTCAAATATAGGGATTTTCTGTAATCAAGGGGACATAACTCTCGGAAATATAGGCCGACCTCACCATTTGTTTTAACTCAGTCGAGGTTTTATCCCTTACATACGTGTAGGTTTCAAAAAGATACGATAGAAACTGAAGGGGCTACGGTGATGACAAGCCCAAAATTAGGCATTTTCAGTATTCAAGGGGACGTAACCTATGACAGGCCGACCTCGCCAGTGTTTGAACTCATTCGAGCTTTTTAACCCCGACTGTCTTGTTTGTAAGTTTCAAGAGGATCCAATCAAAACTGAAGGGGCCACAGTGATGACAATGTCAAACATAAGCATTTTCAGCTGAGTAGGGGACATAACTCCGTGGGTAATTGAGTGACATTGCTAGTTTTCGAACTCTTCCGGGCTTTTAACCATGATTTACTTGTACAGTAGAATTTCGATGGCTCGAACACCGATGGCTCGTTTACCATGGATGTGTCGAACCCATTCTTGAGCCCCTAGCGACATCCTCTACATAAGAAATATTGGGGGATAATTAAGGATATTTTAGTCTTTTATCTTGCAAATGTATGCTGTGTGTACTCATTAGAATCGCCTCGATGAGGCGATTCTAATGAGTACACACAGCATGCATTTTCATTATAGAACACCGAAAAGATGTCTAAAAGTATCCCGTTATGCCTCCTGACAGTAATCTCAGTGGCTCCAACTACCCCTGTCTCGAACAGAATTTCGAGGTCCCAAAGGTGTTCGAGCCATTGAAGTTCGACTGTATATTAGTCTCAGAAAGATCCGATCAAAACTGAGGGGGCTACAGTGATCACAATATCAAAAATAAACATTTTTAGCAATCAAAGGGACACAACTCTATGATAATTGGGTCGACTTTGCAATTTTCTAACTCAATCGAGCTTTTACCCCAAGCCGACTTATGTGTCAGTTCAGAAGGATCAGATCAAACCTGAGGGTACTACAGCATGGACAGACATGTTCTCATTGTAAGTCTATGGGACCTTGCGGTTGCCATGCAAACAAGAGTTTCCATTCAATTTCGATAAAAAGCTTATGACATCATTCCCTGACCAGAGGCATGCTACAGCTGAGAAATGATTGAGATCAGCCAGCATTTTGCAGAGATATAACTGGTCAAAGATGGTGACGGACGGACGGACGACGGACGGACGGACGGACGGACGACGGATGCCTACCTATTCTATAAGCTCACCTTGTGAGCCTTCGGCTAAGGTGAGCTAAAAAGTATAAACGCAAGAGTTATAGTTCTTGTGCTCTGCACGTCGTCTAATGTTGATTAATATTTATTTGAAGTTTCGTGTAGATAGCTTGAACGGCTTTCAAGTTATAGAGGGGACACGTTTTTGTGTCAGACGGACAGTCGGACGTACAGACAGATGGACAGACAAACAAACGCCCAGGGGAAAACAATATGACTCCCCAAAAAGGGGAAACATAATTAAACACAAAGGCAAAATAACCTTTGACATAGGTTAAAAAATATGTCACCTTCGCAAATAAGCACCTAAGTTATGAATCCCAAAATGCCCGTCATCTCTAAAAGTCCGCCAGCATGACAAGTAACCTAGGAAAGTATTATGGCTAACAATTGATTTTTATTACATAAAAAAAACACCGTAAACCTGTGTAAAAATAATCTTCAAGAAAACGTTTAATAAAGTATCTTAGTTAATTTTATGTTGTCGGAAATTTAGGGATGAGAGGCATTTAGGGATGCTTGGGTTATCCCTTAGTGTCGGACAAATAAAATAATCAAACTTAATTTAGAATATTTAGAATTAGAAAAAATCAGGTATTTTTCACTTAATATGTCAATATTGGTCATTCTCCATCGTTTCAACAGCTTCCCGAAAAGCTTAGATTTTTTTTCGGACAGTGATGTAGGACGTTAAGGGAGCCTACTTGCTGATTGCTTATCCATCACGTCAACAAGTCCGTAAAATGAACACCCCCTTAAACCCCACATTATATAGAGAAAACTGGGGTTTACGGGGGTAAACATTATTTTCCTTATTTCTGCTCCAAGACATAGGTTGTGGGTACTCGTTAGAACCGCCTCAATGAGGCGGTTCTAACGAGCACCCAAAACCTATGTTTGGAGTATAATAAAGAAAAATATCACAAATTTTCATCTTAAAATTGTCATTTTTTTCGGCGATAAAGGTTACACTGTATTGGTATAGGCATGTTTTCGTAATGCAGGAGGTCGCAGATTTGGTAGGCAACCACATTTCGTTAGGATTGTCGATATAATCTTTTCTATGGTCATTCACATTCTTCCGCTAATTTCAGAAAGGCATGTGTCAGTTTCTGACGAAAGCATGTGCACTTTACTGCTAAACCATTTATGCATCAGCATGTCCAGGAAAAGCGTGCTTTGGTAAATTGACTAAATCGAAATGACCTAAATAGTGTTGACTGGGCTGTCGAGCTGAAAACAAGAGTTGTCAGAAGACACCACATCTCGCCTTTGAGGGCCTAAATTGGTTGAGGCAAGTTATCAAAAATGATATTATCTTCTGTAAAACAGCCCAAAAGAAAAAATCTTGTTTTAAGTGTTTTTATTTTAAAAGTGCAATTCCTATTTTGCAGGTTTTGCCCGAAAAAGCCATCTTTGTCGCGCCTGCTATTAGCATGGCGCGACATAGGCGTCCGGTTTTCCGTCCGTTTGTCCGTTCGTCCGTTCGTTTGTCTGTTTTGTCAACATTTGCGACTACCCTAGCGTTCACCCAAATGGTCAAGTTTATTTCTCAAGAACTATAAGAGCTTCATTAATGATACTTAGAACAAACTTGTATCTGTGGATGGCAACTTAAACGCAAGCATATATTTGACCTTGAGCTACATTTCATGGTTCACTGACTTCGTAACATATTGGGACCACTGGTCAAGTTTATTTCTAAAGAACTATAAGAGCTTCATTAATGATACTTGGTACAAACTTGTATATGGGGATGGTAAGTTAAATGCAAGCATCCACATTTGACCTTGATCTACATTTCATGGTTCACTGACTTTGAAAAATATTGCGATCACCCTAGCGTTTACCCTAATGGTCAAGTTAATTTCTCAATAACCACAAGAGCTGCATTAATGATACTTTGTGCAAACTTGTATCTGGGGACGTTTACTTAAATGCAAGCATCCATATTTGAAATTGACCTACATGTCATGGTTCACTGACTTTGTAAAATATTGTGACCATCCAACGTTCACCCTAATGGTCAAGTTTATTTCTCAAGACCTATAAGAGCTTCATTAATGATATTTTGTACAAACTTGTATCTAGGGATGGCAATTTTAATGCAAGCCTCCATATTTGACCTTGACCTACAATTTATGTTTCACTGACTTTGTGAAATATGGCGACCACCCTAGCGTTCACCCTAATGGTCAAGTTCATTTCAAAAGAACTATAAGCGCTTTAATGATGATACTTGGTACAAACTTGTATCTAGGGATAGCGATTTAATGCACGCATCCATATTTGGCCTTGACATAAATTTCATGGTTCACTGACTTAGTGAACTATTGCATCAACCCTAGTGTTCAACCTAATGTTTAAGTTCATTTCTCAACAGCTGTTACAGCTTCATTAATGATACTTGATATACAAGCTTGCATCTAGGAATGGCAACTTTTATGGAAGCATTAATATTTGACCTTGTCATAGATTACATGGTTCGGTGACTTTGCGCCCCCACGGGCACGACATAGCCTTTGGTGGACTTCTTTAAAGAGCTAAACAGACTACAGCAAATGAAAGAGAGCCAAAATAGTACCCTTAAGAGCAAATGAACAAGAAAAAAAAAAAAAAAAAAGAGAGAAAAAAAAAATACAACGAAATCTATATATGGGCCCTGTCAAGCGATTTTGGTACTTATCGCCTATGCGAGCAGCGAAGGTTCAGGCGAGCCTGCGCATCCGCGCAGTCTCGCCAGAACCTTCGCTGCTCGCCCATTCAAGCAGTGATTCAAGAGGAACTTTCAGACAGAAAGCCATATCCCTGGCCCCTATGAATGGCTTGGCATGCGCAGTTGAAATTTGACATGACGGAATGCTCGAAGACACAAATTCGCTTAGCGGGGCTCATATGATAAAAAAATCTACAATCTTCCAAGTAATAATAATTGTTTATATGCTGTGATATAATAAACAAAAAAAAAAAAAAACAAAAAAAAAAAAAAAAAACAACGAAAAATCCTCCTAGAGGATTTTTACTCACGACCCTTTGATTCAGAGTCCTGCGCTCTATCTACTGTAGTTCGATGAATGTTTACTGAACATTACGTCACACGGGCCGGTCCATCTGATACCGTTATCAAGGGATGACAATGTCATTAGTAAAGGCAAACTTCTAAAATAAAAGCTGAAACTCATTCTCATGCGTAACAATAGAACACATTGTTTGAATTATAAAAGATAGAAAATAAAAATATGACAAAAATTGACGAGAAGAACTAAAAACTTAAAGACAAATAACTTACGTAATAATTTGATGGTAGGCATGGTTTTGAATGTAGGTTTACTGTACGCAAAAATGCTCTTGAATAACTAATAGCCGAGTGGTTCCAGTTACAACTCGCAATCATTGAACTTCCCGTTATGGTGAGGGCGAGGGATGGAATAGATACTTGCACTGTGTAATTATTTTAAAACTTTTATTTCTTTTTTTTCTGTCTTATTTTAATGAAATTATATCACATATATTTTGAGCCTTGCTACAGCTCCCCATATAGTTTTGATAATTTTTATTATATATATATATTTGTTTGTTTTTTTGTTGTTTTTTTTTTGTTTTTGTGTGTGTGTGTGTGTGTGTGTGTGTGTGTGTGTGTGTGTGTGTGTGTGTGTGTGTGTTTCGTTTTGTGTTTTTTTATTCTAAGAGTTTGTTTTTTCCTATTTTGATTTTTTCCTTTGAATTTTTTATTAATATGTAATTAATTATTTTAAAATTTCAGCAATTCACGTTAGCTTGAATTTCACAATTTCAGAATTTCATATTTCAAAATTGCATTACAGAAACAGTTTTGAGTCTTCGGCACTGTCGGAAGATTCATCACCCCAGAAACAGTCTCTGTACCTCCGTCGCTATCATCCCTAACGTCACAGTCAGAGGCCACGTGGTTAATGATTCGCTCCACATCAGCCTCGACAGCGATGCTACTTTTCCAATAGTCCTGTTCAGCCTTCTTGACATATGTACAGCAAGCAGACCATTCTTTTTCAACAATTTCAATGCTTTCTTCGATCAGAGCCTTGATATCTGTCATGTGAAGCTTTAAATTTCGTCGGCCTATACTTGTATAACCTTTCAAATTTCCCATATCATCTCACTGGCATTCAGATCACGATTGTATGGTGCTAGCCGAGTGTCTCTTCAAAAGCAGGTCAACTTGATAAGTGGGAGCGGGTTTATTTCGTTTGCAAAGTTCCAAAACCTCAGGCTTGAGCATTTCTTGCCCAAGGTGCATAAACCTGTGAATTAAACAGAAAAAATACGAAAAACAAAAATGTTATTCAAAATTTGGGATTCGAACCTACGACCTTTGGATAAATAGGTAGTGAATGTTTTCTATCTAACCAATACCGCCACATCGTATTTCTTTACTGGTGTCATATAAGAATAATATACAGCAAAGGTTTTGCGAATAAAGCGAGGGAAAAGTTGGTAACCCTACATAACGGTTTCTGATGGATCCGTCCGTATGACGTAGTGTTCAGTAAACAGTCATCGATCTATAGTTTATCAACGACCTTTGAGAGTTCAAAGTTTAAGCGAGACGAGTCGATTCCATTTTTTAGGGGAAGCAGGTTTCGGATACTTTTTTTCTCGTGATTTTAAAGATATAAATCAATGTTTTGATATTATCTATCTAGAAGTCATGGCCGAGTGGATGTACTGCGAGTCACACTAAAAATCTTTTAGACGAGGGTTCGAGTCCCAGTGGCACATTTTTTTTTTTATATTGATTTTTCCTTTTTATTTTATCTTTTTTATGTTTAAAGTTATTTTCTTTATTTTTTATATTTACATCATTTATATTTTGTTTCCTTTGTTTTATTTTCAACAATTATATTTTTATGTTGGATGCGGCCTCGGTAGTTCAGTCGGATGCGCGTCTGACTGATGGTCAATAGGACGCGGGCTCGATACCTGCCGGGGTCAGCAACATTATTTCCCATGGAGATTGATCATGAAATCTTTTCCATGCCCATTCCCTCCTTTCTGCTGATTCAAGAATGGCAGTTGTTAGTTTCTGGGGAAAGAATGTGCATTGTACTGGTTAACCGCTTACGTATAAGCTTGCCAAGGATATGTGTGGATTAGTAAACTGACCGGCTCAAAAATGACCTAAATAGTGTTGCCTGGGCCGTAAAAGCCCAATTCAAATTTCAGATTCATTTCAACAGCGCATTTGCCTTCACTGACGGCTATGAACGTACGTTCAAATATAGTAACATTTTTATAATACTTCTTGAATCCGAGCTGCAACGATTCGCTTGTGCTCTTTCCATCTTTTCAATAAAATGAATATACATCTAATATGATGGCCCCGCCCATCGGGGCTTGGAGAAATAGATCGAGCTGCACGATGCTTCCAAGCGGATCTGAAACTGACGACACATGAGCAATGGTAAACAGCTTAGTAAGTCCGAACCTGCCCAGGCAAAGTGGTGCGGGTTTGACCGTCCATACTTATTAAACCCGTTTAATTGTATTGGGTGGCAGAACTTGGGATGTCGTTTCATCTCAGTGTCGGGTAAAAACCTCACAAAACTGAAAGCAACTGTTCCAAACTTGACGGGGAAAATAAACCTCAAATCAATCAATCAAACAAACAAACACACATACAAACATCTCATGTGCTCCAATTTTATAGGTTCGAAAAAATGTTAAAGAAAAGTAAAAATAAATAAATAAAAAAAAAAATAAAATAAAAAAAAAAAAAAACATCTGCCCAAGATTCGAACCCTAGATCTCCAAGATGGAAGACGTGTTACTAAAGTGTCTCGACTGGTCGTCAATCTGGTTACATGACGCCCCAGATTAAGAATATGACGGTAACTATCGCCCGGTGTAAAAATATCTTACCTAAAACACGGACGAGTCCAAAATTAAAAGTGCAATCACGTCTCACTGCGTTTTGAAAGACTATATACACTGAACTTGCAGGTTTACAAACATTTAACAAAGGGAAATAATGGAGGCAATACAGAGGAAATTATTTACTTCTCAAAATCTTTTTTTAAATTTGGTATAGTTACACCTTAATGTCCAATACAAGCAAAAAATCCTTGGAATTGGAGAAAAAAGATTGTGTAAAATATATTTTTTTTCTTTTTTTTTTATCAATTGTTAGTTTTGTGTGACAATTAATTATAAAACATCACAATTAATTTGTAAAACATCATAAATAAGACCTTCAGGTAAACTTTAACCAAATATGGACGCCGACGCTGACGACGGAGGCCGGGGGTATGGTAATAGCTCCCCTTACTTTCGTAAGGCCAGCTAAACAGAACAAACATCACGATAAAAAGTCCGTGAAATGAGTACCCCTTCAAACCGCTCATCACATAGAGAAAACAGGGGTTTAAAGGGGTATATATTATTTTTTTCTTATTTTTGCACAGAGACATAAGTTATGTCATACAGGTGTGTTATCGTAATGTGTCGACACCATCACGAGTGCCTGCTATTTTTGACAAAATATCAGCAAAATACATTGAAGTGAGATCATGTCAGTTTCCAAGCTGGCACACTTATATGTCACGTTAAAATGTGCAACGTTTCTGACGTCATCTCGCCACTGTGACGTCAAATCACACAATGGCTGCTTGAACACGCGTTCCTCAGCGTTTTACATGCAATGTGAAATCCGTCGGCAAATTAGTTGAGATGCAACCACAGAAGCGGTGAGACTAGCTAGTCTGGCCCAGAAAACATGTACACTCCATATTTTCCAGTTCAGTGATGTATTCCTTGGTTCCAAGGGATAACCCGCTTCTAGAACAAATTTATTCCAATAAACTATTTAAATCAGGTAAGCCTTGAAAGGTAAAAATTAAACTTATCTAAAATGTTTAAAATACATTTATCATATGACGTCGCGTCTGAGAGTGTAATAACGCCATGTAATAAATTCGATAATCCACTAGTGGATTAAATGTGCAAATTAGTTCGATACGCCCCGTAACGTTACATGTACGATGTCGTTAAGACGTCGCGTTTACTAATGGCGGAATATTGATATTTTTGTAAACAATCGTGAATAAAATGCGTTTTAAATGTCATATGATAAATAGAATCTTGCATTCGTGCTCATGTATTATTGAATTTATTAAACTCGTTGAGGAAAAGGGATAAAATGCTCGGCAAAGCCTCGCATTTTATACCTTTTCCTCAACTCATTTAATAAATTCAATAATACATGAACACTCATGTAAGATCCTCTATATAGTGAAGATAATAATAATTTGCGATTAATTCTTTCGTATATGAATATCGCTTTACATTTTTATGGTATCGCGACATTACACACACAAAAGTATCACAATAAATTTAAACTTACAATATCTTCACTCAGGTGACAGTCTGCTTCTTCTGTACGGATATCCCAATATTAATAACTCAAGAATTATGTTGTCGTCGGTTTTGGTCAGACCTACAAATTTGCTTTCTGCCGCTTCCGTTAATTTCAGTGAAGCAGGCAATACTAATATGTTTAAAATAGTCTTAGGGTAAGAATATCTCCTATCAAATCCTTCGAAAATATACCAATCCGTTTGAAAGAAGTGTAATGTATCGTAGTATTTCTAACTGCAATGCAAAGAGGTAGAGGGGCTGTTCGCATTTATGCACAGAGTCTACCGTTCTTCGTTTGTAAACGGTAGACGCTTTTTCTGTAGTTACAGTTAAGCTCAAGAAGAACTTAACCATTTTCGCGTTTTGTCCGCGTGACACACGCGCATTGCGTGCGTGTAAAATGTTCTTGTTTCAATACGCGGTTCATCGCGTTCATACGCGATTGCAACGCGTTTAATATCAGCCAATGAAAGTGATTATTCAAAACGCGTTAGGTAAACTCAATACGCGTTTCTCTGCGAGAGAATTCCAACCAATTAGAATAAGACAGGTAAGTGCAGATAAAACGCGTGAATGCGAAAGAGCACGGGCCAATCAAAACCCTCTTAGCTCGTATGTTTGACCAATATTCTTTATTTTATTTTTTAATTCGTTCATAAATTAATGGCGGTATCGGTCTCTCTTATCAGTTGTGATTTCTTCGGATAAACACACACAATAACATTTACATTTAAGGACATATTTTTGATTGCATAACACCCTAATGTCTGGCAGTTTAGAGATAATAAACACTCGGGGTATTCTCAGGCATATGGTGTAGGGGACCAAGAGGGTATTCGTTTATCCTTGGATATTTGTTTAACAAGTCACGTCTATTTACTTGTTTGTGGGCGCTCATCAGAACCGCCTTGTAATGGATGTTTATGGTGTTTCTTACACAACTCGAAACACACCTATACAAATTTGACCCCGCTATATCCCACTTTTAAACAGTAAAAGTGGAATTAAAGGGGGTATATGTAATTCTTCTTATTTTTGAGGTTCTTATTTCAAGACGCAAAAAACTTGGCGTCTGATCAGGGCCTACATTGTTTCCAAAAGCTTCAGACATTTTCATCATCACGAAAACACGCCTTTATAATTTTGCCCCCCTTTAACCCCACTTTTATATAGTAAAACTGGGGTTTACAGGGGTAAACCTTATTTTTCTTATTTCTGCTTAGAAATATAGATTGTGGTTACTCGTTAGAATCGCCTCGATGAGGCGGATCTAACGAGTGCCCACAATCTATATTTTGAGCAGAAATAAGAAAAATATCACAATTTTTCAACTTAAAATTCTCATTTTTTTCGGCGATAAAGGCGGCAATATATTTGTATAGGCGTGTTTGCGTAATGATATTTTTTAAGACAACACAACCTCACACTCTTAAATTTTGAAATTGTCTTGTGCTATTTACAAGGTGGAAGATTCATTTTGGCGCCAATTGGCAAAAAGTACAAACCCAGATTAAACGCAACAGAACTAGGCGTCTGATCAGGACCTACACTGTTTGCAGAAAGTTCAGGCATTTTTTTTTTTCAAATTATAAATTTTGAAGAAAATGGGAAAAAATGGTAATGGTAAAAAAAAAAAAAAAAAACAGGTCAGACGCAGCAGACGTAGGCGTCTGATCAGGGCCTAGATTATAAAACATCGAAAAAAATGTTAAGTCATTTCCCAAATAAATTTCGAAAAAAAAAAAAAGAAAAAAAAATAACCTGATTCTCCTACATTTTGAAATGGACTAATGTTATGTATAAGGTGGAAAATTCCATTTGGTAAAACAAATGTGTTAATGATACAAAATAAATGGAAATTACAACAATAAGTAATTAAATAAATGAGCTGCTTCTGTTAGTGACACGGCCCCCGCCAATCGGGGCTTGAAGAAATATATGGGCTGCATGATGCTTCCACGCAGAGCTGAAACCGACCCGCGCACGAGTACTGGTTAACCGCTTAGAGGATCTAAGCCTGCCCAGGCAAAGCGGTGCGTGTCGGCCCGTCCATGCTTATAAACCCTATTGGTTTCATTAGGCGACAGGGCTTGAGATGTCATTTCATCTCAATGCCGGGTAAAAGTCCCACAAAATTGGAAGCAACATCTCCAAAATGACCTTTACTGTGTTGACGGGGACGTTAAACCTCAAATCAAACAAACAAAATCTGTTAGTGACTGAACATGAATTATTTCGGAAATTTTGAAGACAACACAACCTCACACACTTGAATTTTGAAATTGTCTTGTGCTATTTACAAGGTGACAGATGCCATTTGGCGCCAATTAGCAAAATGTGCAGACCAAGATACTACGTAACAGAAATAGGCACCTGATCGGGGAAAAAGCTTCAGATATTTTCAAAATAAGTTTTGAAGAACATACACCTCGCACTCTTAGATTTTGAAACAATCTTGTGCTTTTTACAAGGTGAAATATCCTATTTGACGACAAATGGAAAAAATAGTGCAGATCCAGATCAGACATAGCAGAAGTAAGTGTCTGATCAGGACCTACTTGGTTTGTCGAAATACACATAATGAAGAAAACACACCCTCAGACTCTTTAATCATGTCTGAAATGGATTTGTTCTTTTAATAAGGTGGAATTTTCCATTTTTCGCCAAATGGCAAAAAGCATGGAGACCCAGATCAGACGCAGCAGACGTAAGCTTCTGATCAGGGCCTACATTTTATGCAAAGGGTTCAGGCATTTCCAAAAAAATTTCAAAGAAAACGCATCTTTATTCTCCTCCGAGTTACATGTAATTAAACAAAATACATGAAAATTACAAAAATAATTAATTAAAAAATGGGCCGCTTCTGTGAGTGTAAGAACATTAATTATTTCGGACATGTAGAATAAATGACGATAATAAGGTGTTGTTTTAAACCGCTATCTTTTTAGCCCCAAGTTGCACCTGGGTGTCATAAAACTTTTGGTCAATAAACATCCTGCATTTTGACAGTCAACTTCAATCACTATGCAGTACCTGTATTTTACCCTTTCCCCCCAGGCAAATGTAAATGCATAATTGACTAGTCCGCCTTTCGGAAATAATCGGATTTATTATGTTCAAACTGAAAAAAAATCTGGAATAAGGAAAATTTAAAAAAAAATAGAAAAAGGAAATAAAAAAGAACGATAAGTGTGAAATAGTTACGCAGTATTGATTGGTTGCTTTTTTGAAATGCGAAGCAGTCTGTGAATGTGCACTATCTGCGCTTTCGACACTCAGGTTTGATTGGCTGGTCAACAATCGCGATTTACACGCAATATCGCGTTATTCATAAAAACAATTGGTTGGCTAAAATGCTTTCGCAAGTGAAACGCGTGAATCACGATTGCGAATCTCGCGCGATACAAATGCGAAACAAATGCGTGTGCGCTGGAAAGCTTCACGCAAGCGGAACTGTAACATGTCCGTTTTGACGTGTAAGTCTACAAGATTTGATATATGTGATAACCTCAATGTAAATTACGCGCTTTTAAAAGAAAAAAATACAAGGCTGAAGTGACTGTCCATAGTATTATTGAAACATGGACGCCACTCAGTGCTTGCATTTCTAAGTTGATTGCCCGTTTCTGTATTATGTATTCAGGACACCGAGTCGAATAAATTCTACGATAGTTCTAATCAGTAATATGAAGCTGCCCTTTTAACTAGAGGTTATACTCAGCATGCTCTTCGTCCTTTCATCGATTCTGAAATTAATCACAAAAGTCATTACATCAAAATCTCTTTCATTAAAAAGGGTTTGGATTTTATAGACTTGCCTAGTGTCTTCCGGGACAGTTCGGTGATTTATCTATATGCCTATATCCAAAACACTGTAACACATTGCTAATATGAAATAGGTGCGACCTAATTGCAACCAACTGTTTTGATGCTTATAAACCTCCCATTTTGTGTATTGTATATTAGGTGGGTCTTTTTGAAATTAGAGAAAGTGACCAGTGGGTCACGTATACCCCCGGCCAGCATCACCCTCTGATATATCTTTCGAGCTTGTATGTAATATGAATGAAGTCAAGAAGCTATAAGAATCTATAAATGTGCTTGTAAAAGCTAAACCAAACATAAAATTTCTAAATGGACCAAGGGAGTGAGGGCATCAAATAGAACACACAGGCATCTATAAATTTTGACATAAAACTTTAACCAAATGTAAAATTTCTAAGTCCGTGACCTTGAGGTCAAGGTCACCATGACCTTGAGGTCAAGGTCACCATGGGTGGGGGAATGGACATGCATCATGAAATCATGAAATCATTTATCAAACATGAAGAGAATCTAAGATGTGGTTACAGAGATATCAGCCATGAAAAAGGTTTAACACAAAACTTTGACATAAAAGTAGATGAACAGACAGACAGACAGCCCACCCAGGGGCTTGACCCAGAGGCTTAGATATTCCATATGAAAGGTAATGCTATAGAGATATCCTTTACCAAACATGAAGAGAATCTAATATGTGGTTACAGAGATATCAGCAATGAAAAAGGTTTAACACAAAACTTTGACGTAAAATTAGATGAACAGACAGACAGACAGACAGCCCACCCAGGGGCTTGACCCAGGGGCTTAGATATTCCATATGAAAGGTAATGCTATAGAGATATCCTATACCAAATATGAAGAGAATCTAACATGTGGTTACAGAGATATCAGCAATGAATAAGGTTTAACACAAAACTTTGACGTAAAATTAGATGAACAGACAGACAGACAGCCCACCCAGGGGCTTGACCCAGGGGCTTAGATATTCCATATGAAAGGTAATGCTATAGAGATATCCTATACCAAATATGAAGAGAATCTAACATGTGGTTACAGAGATATCAGCAATGAAAAAGGTTTAACACAAAACTTTGACGTAAAAGTAGATGAACAGACAGCCGGACAGACAGACAACCCACCCAGGGGCTTAGATATTCCATATTAAAGGTAATGCTATAGAGATATCCTGTACCAAATATGAAGAGAATCCAACCTGTGGTTACAGAGATATGAGCAATCAAAAAGGTTTAACGCAAAACTTTGACGTAAAGGTTGACGAACGAACGTACGAACGTACGAACGAACTAACGAACGAACAAACGAACGAACGAACGGACAAACGAACATACGAAAGAACCAACGAACGGACGAACGGACGGAAAGACGAAAACTATATACCCCCTGACATACTTCGTATGCCGGGGGTATAATAAAAAAGATTTTCTAAATGGACATTTGCAGTAGTACTGTAAAATTCCTATATTAAGACCTCCTTTTGGACTGTTCTATCTATCTATCTATCTACTAATACTGAGTCGGTCACATTTGACCATTACCGCAGGTGTACATTACATACACTCCAGGTTTGCAGGATGAAAGCCTACACAGTAATCATGTAATTACGGTAGGGATCTTTAACCTGCACAGGGGATAGTTCTCCCTGCACAGGGGGCCTCCAGTTAACGTCCCGATCTGAAGGACGGTGCACTTAATGACATTCATCCCTACAAATGATGCCAATGGAGCGTGTTTGGACACCGAAATTTTATCGCCGCTGCCGGGGATCGAACCCGGGACCTCTAGCATCAGAGGCAAGTGCACTAACCACTGAGCTACCACGCTCCTAAAGTTCTAAAGTTTAACAGTCTCAAAGGTGGTCCCTGACCGATTAAAGACAGCAACAAAGTTAAACTTGAACTGTGCAGTAGATAGTTAATCGAAAAAAAAATAATAATAAAAAAAAAACAAGATGTGTTCGTGAAACACTGACAGTACATGTTAAATATGAAAGCAGTATCACCAAGCAGTCGAAAGGTATGGCCAATGTTCAAGACTTAAAAAGTATGTCAAGGTCACAAGGTCAAAAATTATGGGATCGTTTGAAAGGTCTTGTGACACAGAACGCACGTGAAATATGAAAGCCCTAACACTTACCAATCGAAAGTTATATATGGCCAATGTCAAAGTTTTTAAAAAGTAGGTCAAAGGTCAAGGTAACGAGGTCAAAAATTATGGTACCACTGGAAAGGTCTTGTGAAAAAGAATGCATGTGAAATATGAAAGCCCTATCACTTACCAATCGAAAGTTATAGACTATGTTAAAGTTTTTAAAAAGTAGGTCAAACGTCAAGGTACGAGGTCAAAATTTATGGTACCACTAGAAAGGTCTTGTGACAAGGAACGCACATGTGAAATATGAAAGCCCTACCAATTACCAATCGAAAGTTATGGCCAATGTTCAAGCTTTTAAAAAGTAGGTCAAACGTCAAGGTCAAGAGGTAAAAAATTATGGTGCCACTGGAAAGATTTTTTGATAAGGTGAAATATGAAAGCTCCATCTATTACCATTCAAAAGTTATGCCCAATGTTAAGGTTTTTGTAGACAGACAAACGGACAAACAGATAGACAGATCAAAGACTATATGCCTCTGAATCTTTTAGATTCCGGGGGCATAAAAATCACTCCGTCGAGAGAATGGTATCTGTATTTAGTAGAACTAGTATTATTTTTGAAAACTGCAGTTGCATTCTACCAGTATTATTTTTGAAAACTGCAGTTGCATACATACTTTAGGGTAGGGAAGAGTTATTATTTCTGTTCAAGAGATAGAAATGTACCTTGTTCTATCTATCAGAATTCTATCTCCCGTCTGTCTTCCTGTCTGTCTTCCTATCTATCTATCTATCTATCTATCTATCTATCTATCTATCTATCTATCTATCTATCTATCTATAATGTCTTCCCATTTAAAAAGGGATTTTCCCATTTGAATCCCTTTTTTGAGTTATAAAGTCCAAATATGACATTGTCATATATCAATTTTGGTCCTCTTTTGGTCTGACAGCTTGGATGGAACAGAGGAAATTTCCTCTCTTTAGAAGGGTCATTTTCCAATTTTGACCCTGTTCGATGCCGCACGTTAGAGTGCCTTTTTTCAGCTTTTCCTTCCTTTTCAGTTGTACACAATACCACATTAAACAGAGGATTTTTCCTCTGTTGAGGCATTGTACAGAGTTCAGAAAGTACATGGTTTCAACTCTGATCAAGAGAGGAATTTTCCTCTGTTCTGATACATACAGTCCAAGCTGGCAACAGAGGATTTTCGTTTTGGTGCCCTTTTCAGCGTTTCCTTCCTTTTCAGTTGAATACAATACCAAATTAAACAGCCGGCCTCAGTGGCTCAGTCGGATGCGCGTCTGACTGGTGATCAGGAGGTCGCGGGTTCGACTCCCGCTGGGGTCGGCAACATTCTTTCGTGGAGATTGATCATGAAATCTTTTCTACGGTCATTCTCTCCCTTCCGCTGATTCAAGAAGGGCAGTTGTCAGTTTCTGGCGAAAGAATGTGCACTGAACTGGTTAACCGCTTACGTATAAGCCTGCCCAGGAAAGTGTTGATAGGTAAACTGACCGGCTCAAAAATGACCTAAATAGTGTTGACTGGGCCGTAAAACTCCAATACAAACAAAAAACCAAATTAAACAGAGGATTTTTCCTCTGTTGAGGCTTTGTACAGAGTTCAGAAAGTACATGCCAAGGGTTTCAACTCTGATCAACAGAGTATTTTTCCTCTGTTCTTATATATTCAGCCCACAAATGTTTCCTCTGTTGAAAGAATATTTTATAACCTTGCCCAAAATCAAAGCACCAGGCATACTATCCGAACAGAGGATTTTTCCTCTGTTGAGCTGGACCCTTCCAAAGAGTTAACTCCAGCTACGATTTGTTATTTAACATTATTCCGCACATGGAAATCAATTGAAAATCAGTTCAGCTCAACAGAGGATTTTTCCTGTTCTGATATATACAGGCCACGCGAGCAACAGAGGATTTTTCCTCGGTTACTTTTGGCTCAGCCCAAGTCAAGGCATCAGGCATACAATCGGAACAGAGGATTTTTCCCCTGTTCAGCTGGACCCTTACCAATGAAGGTTTCCAAGGAGTTAACTTCTGCTGAGATTTGTTATTTAAATTTATTCAGCACGTGAAAACCTATTGGAAATCACTTCAGCTCAACAGAGGATTTTTCCTCTGTTTTGATGTATACGGTCCACGCGGGCAACAAAGTATTTTCCTCTGTTGAATTAAAGAATATTGTTTAACCTTACATATGGCTCAGCCCAAATCAAGGCATCAGGCATTCAATCCGAACAGAGGATTTTTCCTCTGTTCAGCTGGACCCTTACCAATGAATGTTTCAAAGAAGTTAACTTCTGCCGAGATTTATTATTTAAATTATTCAGCACGTGAAAATCTATTTGGAAATCACTTCAGCTCAACAGAGGATTTTTCCTCTGTTACTTTTGGCTCAGCCCAAGTCAAGGCATCAGGCATACAATCGGAACAGAGGATTTTTCCCCTGTTCAGCTGAAACCTTACCAATGAAGGTTTCCAAGGAGTTAACTTCTGCTGAGATTTGTTATTTAAATTTATTCAGCACGTGAAAACCTATTGGAAATCACTTCAGCTCAGTAGAGGATTTTTCCTCTGTTTTGATGTATACGGTCCACGCGGGCAACAAAGGATTTTCCTCTGTTGAATTAAAGACTATTTTTTAACCTTACATATGGCTCAGCCCAAATCGAGGCATCAGGCATACAATCCGAACAGATGATTTTTCCTCTGTTCAGCTGGACCCTTACCAATGAAGGCTTCAAAGAAGTTAACTTCTGCTGAGATCTGTTATTTAAATTTATTCAGCACGTGAAAATCTATTGAAAATCAGTTCAGCTCAAACGGGCAACAGAGGATTTTTCATTTGTTGAAAAAATATTTTAGAACCTTGCCCAAGTCAAGGCATCAGGCATACTATACGAACAGAGGATTTTTCCTATGTTGAGCTGGATCCTTCCATGGCGTTACTTCTCCTGAGATTTGTTATTCAACGTTATTCCGCACGTGAAAATCTTCTGAAAATCAGTTCAGCTCAACAGAGGATATTTCCTCTGTTCTGAATTATACAGTCCACGTAGACTGGAAACAGTCCATTCATTTTATCATTTCACTTATAAGAATATGCTTATTAACTTTAACCCAGCTCAAAAGCAATGACTTCCATCCCATAGCACCAAATGAAAAGTTTTGGAGATCAGAAAGTATTAGAGAGGAGAATAATATAAATCAATGCTTATACAAATGAGAAGATATTGGTTAAACTTTTGGACTGATTCCTGCCTAACAGTCCACGCGGCCAACAGAGGATTTCTCTGCTGAAATAATATTTTTAAACCTTACATATGGCTCAGCCAGGCCTACAATCTGAACAGAGGATTTTCTTGTGAAAATCAGTTCATCTCAACAGAGGATTTTTCCTCTGTTCTGATATATACAGTCCACGCGGGCAACAGAGGATTTTACCTCTGTTGAAAGAATATTTTAAAGGCTGCGTCTCCTGACAACCGGTTGTCAGGAGCATTTTTGCCATGTAAAATGCTCCTGACAACCGGTTGTCAGGAGCGTTTTTGCTGTCAAAAATGCTCCTGACAACCAGCAATATTTTTCCAATAAAAGCCTGCTATATTAGCATTATTTTGGTTACTTAACCCAGTATTTTAAGTTTCTTGATACATGTTTAATATTTTTTGTCTTCTTAAAATCTTTGGTATTTTAACATAACTACTGGATTGAAAATAAAAGAGAAAAAAAATATGGTATTTGCAGAATTTAATGTTTCATTTATTACTGAAAATAAATACCAAATAAATATAGGGGCCATTTTACTTGAGTGCTATGGAAAAAAACATGTCATAAATTCCCTTTGAGAATTATTAGAAAAATATCAGATTATTACTAAGGCTGGCACGATTAATCAGATAATCAATTATTCAATCGGCTGATTCCACAGAAATGATTATCATTACTGATTTGCTTGCAATCGATTATTTGATAAGTACAATCAATTACCCAAAGTTGTGCCTAAAATAGCTGTATGAGTGAGGCTAGGAGGCATGTACCCCAATATAGAGAAGGGGGCCTGATGTTTTTGGTGTGTTTTTGCTGGCTTTGGGAAACTGATTGCAGTGTATCTCTAGAACCAATTTGGTGAATTCTTACCACACTTGCATCAGTGTGTACATTAACTTGCATCAGTATGTGCATCATTAACTTAATGATTAAGACCTGTAAAAGCAGTGACTAAGGTCTTTTGACCTTGACTTTATTTTCAAGGTCCCTGTCATTTTTTTTTATCAGAAATACTTTGCCTCCAGAATGAGTGTTTGAATTACATGTACATGCATGGTCATACTTGGTACAATGACTAAAATCTATCACTGCAATGTACCAAAAACATGAATAGGGTGTGCTGACCTTAATCTACTGCTAGTTTTCAAGGTCACACAATTACATAGACTCAAATTTTGCACTGTATGCTCTAGCATATCTTCGAACCAAATAATCTCAAATTTGGTGTAGACAAGATACAATTACATGTACATTATGGTCTCCCAGATGAACCCCCAATGCTCAAATGAGCTCCAGTGTGGACTCCATTTCTATGAAGAGGCACCTCCAGTCAACATCACAAATAAATGCATTTTATCATTATAAGAAACAACTAGATTGCGCAGTTGATGGTAAACCATCACAAATACCCGCTTTTTCTATGAATAACACTAACGACTATGTATTAGCTAGCCAAAACTACATGTAAGTTAAAGAAAAAAAGTTGCAAAGAACATTCTAACTGATAAGCAAAGTTTCAGAAGTGTAACTCCTATAGTTTAGAAGACCTTTGACCTTGGGGTTATGTTAAGGTCCACCGAAAGTATTCCAATTTTTACTTTATTCCAACGGCCATCCAATAACCTAAGTTTCAGAAGTGTAACTCCAATAGTTTAGGAGATATGGCAAATTCATATTTTTTACCTTTGACCTTTGGGCATGTTGAGGTCAAGGTCACAACAAAAGTAGCCCAATTTATTCTATATTCCAAGGGCCATCCAATAAACAAAGTTTCAGAAGTGTAACTCCAATAGTTTAGAAGATATGGCAAAATCATACTTTTTGACCTTGACCTTGGGGTCATGTTGAGGTCAAGGTCATCCCAAAAGTAGCCCCATTTATTCTATATTCCAAGGGCTATCCAATAAGCAAAGTTTCCGAAGTGTAACCCGAATAGTTTTGGAGATATGGCAAAATCATACTTTTTGACCTTTTATCTTGGGGCCATGTTTGGGTCAAGGTTACAAAAAGTAGCCCACTGCCATCTACATACCATGTACTGTCCACATGCAAAGATTCAAAAGTGTAACTTCAGTGGTTGCAGAGGAGATCCATTTATAAGAAATGTGACGGATGGATAGACAGACGGACAGACTGACGCCCACTCAACTCTGGTACGAAAACAATATACCCGATTTTCTTCGAAAAAAGCGAGTATAATAACAGAGATGGTTAAGGGCTAGGAATCTGAAGGGTTTCAAAGATAAGCCTTATTTGTACTGAAGAGGGTGGGCATATCCCTAGGTGACCCATAGTTGTTGCAACCAAATGTAAGCAACAAAATGTATGCTTCATGCAGTTTAGGAGTGGGGATCTAAGCGGTTTCTGCGATATTCAGCCTTATACAAACTGGAGGGAGTAGCACATGCCCTGATTAGTGTCAAAGGATGCATCTTATCATTAGGAATAATGATATGTATGGTTCAGGGGTGGAGATTAGAACAGTTTCTGAGTTATTAAGCCTTATTTAAACTGGAGGGGGTGGGGCGTAGCCTCTAGGGACCCAGTCAGTGCCAGTAAATGTGGCGTCATAAGGAGAAATAATATTTATTATTTAGGCATAGGGATCTGAACATTTTCCAAATGTTTTCCAAGATATTAAGCTTTATATGAACTGGAGAGGTGAGGCATGCACCCTGGGGATTCTCTTATAAATACAAATGGATGCATCTTATCATAAGGAACAACAGTGTACATGTATATCGTTTAGCATTGAGGATCTGAACAGTTTCCAAGATATTCAGTCAACAGTGAACTGAAGTGGGCGATCGAAGCATACCCAAAGAGGATACAAGGTTGATGCCATTAAATGTGTTTCATCATAAGGAACAGCATCAATGAACATATTTGATTCAGTCCTTAAGATGCCACGAAAACATGCATCCAAAATGTCATCTGTTCATATTGTCTTCTGCATCTTTTTGTATACAGGCAATGTGAACTCTGATCAGACTGCACTTCAGATCTGGGTTCACACTGTTTACAAAAATGACTTTTAAAGCTACCAGATGTCAAAACAGCGACAACTGTTGTGATCAGTATCTTAAGGGTTTGGGTGGGGATCTTAACAGTTTCTGAGGTGTAAGCTCATACTCATTAGTGCAACATCTCAGAGAACATAAAAATCAAACTAGTACGAAAGAAATAATCGACGGCACATGAAGACTGGTAAACTGCTTAGTAAGCCTGACCAGGCAAAGTGATATGAGTCGGACCGACCATGCATATAAATCCTACATTGGTTTCATTGGGCGGCTGGGCTTGAGATGTCATTTCATGCATATAAATCCTACATTGGTTTCATTGGGTGGCTTGGCTTGAGATGTCAGTTTCACTCTGCTGGCTTTACTTGAACTCCAGATGTGAGGCATACCCTTGGGGAGCCCCCAGTCAATATTACTGAATGTGTCTTATCTTAAGAATATACATGGTTTAGGGACAGGGATCTGAAAGGTTTCTGTGATACATATGTACATGTATTAAGCTTAATGAAGAAAATCCCAACTGACCAAATTAATGTTTTTTCATCATTTTATTGCAAGAAATAATATTTCAGATATAATTAATGCATTTTAGACTAAAATTCAGTAGGTTCCCAGATTTCAGTTAACCCTTTGCCACTCAGATACGTGTTTTTACGTGTCTGCACCCCTCCCCCCCCCCCCCCCCCATTTTAAGCCCAGAAGCACCTAAAATCTGCATTTCTACCCTTGGATAGTTATGTTTGCTTTAGGATTTGTTGGGCAAAAAAGTGACCTGTTTTTTCGCGCACCTCCCCACTAAAAATTTTCTGGGGGGGGGGGGGGGGGGGATTGAAGGGGGGCAACGCCCCACTCACACAAGGAAAAATTTTGGGTGTATGGCCCAACCGGCAGCTAAAATTTATATCTGAGGGTGTCTGGGGTCAAAAATGCCTGAAAATTGATGCTGATAAAACATGCTGCAAACAGTGAAAATGGCCAGTGCCAAACACCTTAATTGTTGCCTTGCCAGCTGTGTGAAGAGTAAAATGTGGTCAAAAATTCATGTGAAAACACACTTTTTGCCAACTTTGAGATGCCCCCTCTTTACCAAGACAACAATGATCAAGTCATGAAAGGTTGCATTTGAAAGGCTACTGCCCAATGAACATTCATACCCAGTTTGGTGTAAAACAGACCATCCATTATGAAACAATGGCTAGTTGAAGTTGCTGTCAGGGGCAACCCTGTGAAAATCAGCGAAATTCACAAAATCCCTGAGTGGTAAAGGGTTAAGTGGATTTGGAATGGGCTGCATGTCCAGGCAAGGGGACCCTTTGAAACCCTCTTACAAAATTTTATATCCATATTTTATCATATCCCCAAATTTCAAATTAAGTAATCTAACAGAACTTTACTGTGGATCCCTTTTTGACAAAATTTTGGGCTAACTTTTCCATGTCTTTGTTTCTGAGGGGGCATACCCCCCCCCCCCCCCACACACACACACCCCAACCACCCAACCAACCCCAAGTCCTGGGGTTGTTATCAGTGAACTTCTTTTCGAGTACCAGGGTGGTCAAATATTGGACTGAGCCCATTATTCAGTATTGCAGATAATATAATGAAACAGTCTTAAGGTCTTAAGCCATAGTCCAGAACCATTTTTTCAGTCTTCACTCAGATACATGTATAAACATTCCACCACTGGCCATGTTAGATATTTTTTCCAGATTCACTGATAGCTGCACATACTGGTAGTTTGACTAACTGCTGGCTTTTATGGTTGCTGGCAAATATATGTATTTTTTCCATCCAAAACCTTGTTTGACACAAGAGGCCATTCAGAAATAATTGTCAAACAAACAAAAACCACAGTATCCTGTTGCAGACTGAAGACCATATCCTTCAGAACAGAAAGTATTTTTTTCCATGTCACAAGGTTTGAACCTGTTCTCAATCAGCTACCATCAGCCCCAGTTTGTGATAGGATAGCAAATATAACTTTAAAATCTATTTTCAAATCATGTCAAATAAAACCTGGTTATCCAGGTCTACATTGTAAATTCAGACTGACATACCCTGGTCTGAAGTTCAACAGAATTGCAATTACAAAAACAATAGGCCAGAATTTGATTGATCCAATTCTTGGAATTTATTTCAAAAACAAAAACAAAATGAAAATTACATGAATTAAGTTCGTTTGAATACTAAAAAATGACAAAAAAGCATTAAACATGTATCAAGAACCATGAAATACTAAAAGGGTAAATAAAATAATACAAATATCACAGGTTTTTATTGGAAAAAATATTGCTGGTTGTCAGGAGCATTTTTGATGGCAAAAATGCTCCTGACAACCGGTTGTCAGGAGCATTTTACATAGCAAAAATGCTCCTGACAACCGGTTGTCAGGAGACACTTCCTATTTTAAACCTCACATATGGCTCAGCCATCAAGGCATCAGGCATACAATCTGAAAAGAGGATTTTCTTATGAAAATCAGTCCATCTAAAGAGGACGTATCCTCTGTTCTTATGTACACAGGAGTTTCCCTCTGTTGAAAGAATAGTTTAGAGTCTTACATATGGCTCAGCACAAGTCAAGGCACCAGTAATACAATCCTCTGTTCAGCTAGATCCTTACCAACGAAGGTTTCCAAGAAATTAACCCCTTCTGCGATTGTTATATAACATTATTCTGCACGTAAAAATCTTTCGAAAATCAGTTTAGCCCAACAGAGGAGCATTCCTCCGTTTTGATTGTATATTTCTAAGACTTCTATACTCGTGGGCAGTAGTGGAAGAATGGCCACAGAGGATCGCCTTTTATAAGGTGGAAGGGAAGGGCATAGCCAGCCCCAGCGCACCAAGGGGACCCCCAGGTTGGTGTCACTTGATATGCCTTATCTTAAGGAACAAGCATATGTGTGGTTGTGGGGTGTGAATTGGAACAGTTTCTTATATAGCCTTTCATTTAGCATGGCCCCGGTGCAACCCAGGGGACCCTAGGTTGATGTCACTGAATGTATCTTACCTGACATTGGGAAGAAATGACACTTCAAAGGCATACTCCCCAAGTTTAAGGCATTACGAAGACACGCCTGTACAAATACATTGGAAATTTTACAGCCGCAAAAAAAAACACTTTCAGATAAAAAATTGTGATTTTTTTCTTATTTCTGTTCAATATATATATATATTGTGGGTACACGTTAGAACCGCCTCATCGGTTCTAACGGATGAGCCGTTTCTAACAAGTACGCACAATCTTTATTTTAGAGCAGAAATAAGAAAAATACAGACAATCCTCTTTATACCGACATTCGTTATGACGGCAAAACTCGTTATAACGACAATTTGAATGGAATAGCAGCTTAGCTGAAGGCTCATTACGATAACATACCCGTGCAGCATAGTGCATTTTTTCACATCTCCAAAATGGCTACTTTTTATGAAAATTCGTGGCATTTTTCTTGTTTATACTGCAAACATAGGTTGTGTGTGCTCGTTAGAACCGCCACATCGAGGCGGTTCTAACGAATACCCACACCCTATGTCTTGGAGCAGAAATAAGAAAACTAATGAATATCCCCTTAAACCCCTGTTGTCTCTATAAAAAGTGGGGTTTATGGGGTTATTCATATCACGGACTTTGTTTACGTGATGTTAGCCTCGGTTTCTAGTGGCGTGGGTTTCCCTCGGGTTGGAATTGCACAAATCGAGTCCATAGTCATGAAAGGGTCTTGTAATCACATGCTCCAAGAAACAAATTTTATAGAAATTTGTTAGAATCCCCACCGAGGATGTCTATAACATTTGTTTCTTTGAGTAATAATGGAGAAAAGGCCTTTCATTAGCTATCATACTCCTACCTGGGATTCTTTATAACGCCAAATTCTTTATAACGACACAATAATTGGGAACAAAAACTGTGGTTATAACGGGTGTCCTTTGTAATGCATACCCCTGTAAACCTCAGTTTTTCTACACAAAAGTGGGGTTCAAGGGGTCAAAATTATATAGTCGTTAGTGGTCCGACTCGCACCTATTTATCCTTTCGGGATGTCCTCAGAATTTATTTTCGATTAAGCATGTAATAAATATGTGTATGTACGTTGTTTGTATGTATTAGAATCGCTAACGAGTACACACAACATGATACAATCAAACAGTTTGTTTGTTTGCATTGGAGTTTAACGGCCCAGTCAACACTATTTTAGGTCATTTTTGAGCCGGTCAGTTTACCTATGGCAGGCTTATACGTAAGCGGTTAACCAGTACAGTGCACATACTTTCGCCAGAAACTGACAACTGCCCTTCTTGAATCAGCGGAAGGGAGAGAATGACCGCAGAAAAGATTTCATGATCAATCTCCACGAAAACATGTTGCCGACCCCGGCAGGTATCGAACCCGCGTTCCCCTGATCACCAGTCAGACGCGCATCCGACTAGCTACCGAGGCCGGTACAATCAAACAGACCGCCTTAAGCTTACCTAAAACATAAATAACAAGAGGTAGACTGCAGAATGATTTCGAATTACTCGGTAAACGAGAACCCGTGTTCGAGATAGCATAGTTTCACTGTATATGGTTAGTAGGTGTGTCACATGGTCACAATACATTCATATGACTCCAATCTGTAACATTACAATTGTGAGCTTTCGGGCATTATTAACTCTTCTCCTGATGAATATATTAATTCAGCCACACCAATTACCAGCTATCAGCCAGTCAGATTACTCGATATATTCATTCAAGTGAACCGCTTAGATCTTAGCCTGTCCAGGAAAAATGGCGGCGTCGATTCTGATCAGAGTCTTTGTTGTGTTTGACCAAAAGCGTCTGCATTCAAAATGAAGAAGGACATATGGTGATCGAAGTCATAACTGGGTGCACATGATAGAACCTTCCTTTCGATCTACGCAGGTCAGAGAGAGAGAGAGAGAGAGAGAGAGAGAGAGTGAGAGAGAGAGAGAGAGAAAGAGTGAGAGAGAGAGAGAGAAAGAGAGAGAGAGACTCCAATACATTTTGAAGGACAACAAGATATTTTGCATCTTTTTACCATTTATCAAAAGCTGATTTGAACCTTTTCAACGTAGATTATCATCATCATCATCATCATCATAATTATCTTTCATTTTAAAGAAAACGTAACTTTCCTCCTTTTGGGGACACTGGAAAACAGTCGGCGCAGAGCTGACACCGACCGAACTTGAATACCGGTAAACAGCTTAGGTCTAAGTCTGCCCAGGAAAAGTGATGCGAGTCGGACCGCATCTGAAACCCTAGCGTTTTCTATGGGCGATAGGGCTTGAGATGTCATTTCATCTCAATGTCGGGTAAAAGTCCGAAAAAATCGGAAGCAACGTCTCCAAAAATAGAACCTCAATTCAAACAAACAAAAACAAACTCATGAAAATTTGGGTTAGGGGTTAATGTAGCCCTTTCACATCTAGGAAAGTTTTACCTACAATATACATGATTACTGCCTGTCATAATCTTTGTTACGTAAGGTAACTATTGCTAGAGTGCAAACTACTGTATATCGACTACCATTCACCATATTTGCATTATTTGCTGGCTCCCAGCTTGCACATTGTCAATATTTAAAAAAAAACATATAACCAGACCCCCCTGACCTTGTCATGGGGGTCTGGTTACCTATTTTTCCAACACTGATAACCTTCAGACTAGGAACCAGCAGATAATGCAAATAAGGTGAATGGCTTCAATTACATTTATACAGCCAGTGCGGCGAACGCCCCTCTAAACCCCACCTATAATGTTACGGAATTTACCAGGTATTTATCATACCCCTTACACAGAATGTGGGTACTCATAAAAACCTCTTCATTTAGGTGGTTCTAACGAGCGCTACCTATTTATATTTGCAGTAGAAAGAAGAAGTAACCTGACAAAAAAAAAAAAAAAAAAAAACGCTAGTTTTAGTATTTTAGCGCTAAATGATGCGCAGTCTGGTCGTAGTCTCGGTTTGTCGGTGGCTAGGAAAGCTTAGTTGTTTTTTTATGGTGCCATCGAAAACACTAATCAGATTGCGCGGAGACGCGGCCTGGTCTTGTCTTCCACTCTTCGCATGGCGAGCATATCTTTGTAAAGGGGGTCTTTCATTTGTGCCCATGCATGTTTTTTCTTTAAACTGTGTATATTAATAACTCAGCATATACGACCTATAAAAATGCATTTGATAAATTATATAAATCAAAGTAGGACTCAGGAGGCCACTCTAACTGACTCCCTCCATGAACTGGTGTCTGCCTCTAAATAAGTGCGTCTTAAATCTTATGTTTTATTTAGTTTCAAGATCTGTGAACTGGATTGAATGCAGAACTCCATAGGCATTCCTTTGATACTAAAAAAAACTTTTGAATTAATTAAAGTTTACATTTTCTGATAAAACAATTATCAAAAATCTCATTTTTTAATTAAAATTTTAAAAAATTATCAAAATTCAATCCCTAAGAAAAATATGTTCTAGTCTTTGTCAAGACTTCATTTTGCTAGGAAAACTTGCCATATGTATCTTCTTTAGCTATGCCAAATTTCATGAAAATCCGAAACCGGAAACACTGTAGTTTTACACCTTTAATGGATGTAAGTCGTTTCTGCAAAATTTACTATTTTATTGAAATCATCCAAGAACCTTACAAAAAGGCAATTCGTAACACTTACGTAATAAAAATGAGATTATACAAATCAAAATGAATACATACTGAGCTGATCTAGCTTAGAAACTGTTAAAATATCATGAATTTATGATATTTTTCTTTCATTTATACACTATGATCTATCCAAAATAGTAGATAGTAAAACACTAACTCAAAAGGTATTCTAATCAACAAATTAGGCTTAACAACATTATATTGCTATTTTATTAGCAGCAAAATTATTGTGAACACGTGCAACTTTATTTAATGACTTTGCAAAAGTCATGCTACTCAAATAGGTGTAAGGAAAGGAGATCCATTATTTTCATTTCCATACCAAGCTGGTATGCAAGGACGCAATGGTCAGTGGTTTGTTGTTACTAGTAAAAATTGTTCCGTTGATAAATCCATGGCCAGATTAAGCCTTAGATATACTGTCTTTATGAACACTGGATTATTATCATAACAAAAAAGTTACAGTAATTATTGGTTAGTATTTCCAAAAATCGAAATGTCACTGATATTTAGTTTCTGTTGCAAAAGATATCATTGATGGATTAGGCGCAGAATATTTGTTGTAAACAAAGCTGTTCCACGACCTAGAGAAATTTTGCTATTAGACAGGGAGAGAAACAGTTTCCTTCCTTATAGTACACAAACATAAATATGTCTCTTTTCTGCATTGGTTTTGTAATTGTTGACGTTTCTTTAGTCTCTTATTTTTTTTTCTATTTACTTTGTCAATATAGTGGTTAATTTATCAGAAGCGAGCTTTTAGTATTTTTTCTGGTTGTAAAACTTTCAACCACTTCTTGAATGTTTCTGCTGAATGCAAGTTCACTGTTTTTTTAAGCACTGTTCTTGCTTGCTTTTGTTCATTAATAATTACCAGTACATTTCTGTGCAATGTATCTTTCAGCTTAGAAAGAGCATTGCAGTGTTTGGACGGAAAAAAAGCATCACAATGTTTTTACTGAAAATAATTTACAATCCTATGAGTAATGCGATAACTTCTCACAGATTGAATAATTATTATCAACAGTTTAAATGCTTCTTGATATCTTACATAATGTGCTTTGTAATTACTGCAACAACTGCTGAGACAGGTAAATGAAGTGAAAGACCTTTATAACTATATAGACAACACAATCATGATCACATAAGATTTGGAACACTGACGAATGTACGACCATGTGAATTCTAAAAGCATATTCAAATGGCTTTGGAATACAGCTTCAGGAAGCCGTTTGATTTCGTTCATAGGGGCTATACAAAAAAGATAGATTGGCTAGTGCCTATGCAGATACAAATTCTGAAAACTTAATGTCAAGGAAAAGTAATCTCAAGTGTTATTGATTTTCCCAAGTGTTATTGAGTAAACCTTTCTTTTTAAATGAACAGTTAGGGTTAAATAAACAAACAACGATTTAACTTGAGAGTCATTTATCTCGCGTCGGATAACAAATCTCACAAAATCTGAAGCAACATCTAAAGTGACTGGAATGTTGTTTATTTGAATGTTAAATCTAAACATCACGTTAGCACCATTGCCAAATTAGACAAGAAAGACAGAAAGAAAACTGTGCACATGATTACATGGGTGCGTTTGATGATGTTTGTCATCAAAACCTTTGCGGTATAGTTCTGTAGACAAAATAGTTTGTTCCATAGGGGGCAAACTTACCGAAATGGATATTTTGAAATAATACTTATAATTATGCTATGAACTACTTAAACAAACTATTTTACACAATAGCCATCCAAATTGAAAGCAATAGTAAAGTATTATTAAACAGCATGACCAAAACATGATAATCATATAATTTCACATTTTACGGAATCAGGACTATCAGTATTCAGTCTGTTAAAACACAATGTTACCGGTCCTCAATTTCCATCAAAATTCATCAACATGTTCCTAAGATATGTGGGTAGTTTTTATGCTAAAATGGTGTCTTGACAAAAATTGGAACATGGTAAAAATGCATATACAATTTTAATGAATACAAAAATAGGAGCTGAAATATGGGGACACCATCAAAGAAAACTGAATGCCCTGCCACTATTACTAGACATATGATGTCATTCATAGTATCAACTAACTCACCAATTATGGCTTTAATTCATAAAACACATCAGCATTAGATATATGAAACTCTGAATACTGTAGACAAGTTTACATGAGAGCACTCTCTGTTGTGATAGAGACTTCATAAAATATGTAATAAATGTACTACGGAAATAAAATTTAAAAGCGAATGCATCGTAATTATAATGGTTATACCCAAGGCAATTATTGTGCATAGTTTCATCAGAATCCAAGCGTGGGCAGAAACTAATGCAAATTTCCTATACCTTGAAAGACCCCCTTTTATCGTGCCCGGCTCATAAAATGTAATGTGGCTCTTCTCCGGTATGAACAGCTGATGAATGACTACAAGTGAGTGTTCTAGTTTTACGTCCCACCAACAGCTAAGGTCATACGGAGACGGGACCTCGGTTTAAAGACTCATCCGCCTGGTTTACAAGGCGAGTAGCGTAACCACTACACCACAGAGGCTTCTGATTGACTACAAGTACAAACAGTATAATATCGGAACGAGTTGTCATGTACGACACTGACGTTGTTCTAACATTGTTTCAATGTTGATCCAAAACAAGAACAAAAAGTATTTAATATGTCTTTGGTCGAGTACAATAAAAAAAATGGTGATAATTACTTCTATCATCATTATCACCATTTTCATATTATTATTGCTATTATTATCACTATCGTTGTTGTTATTATTGCTGCTGCTGCTGCTGTTGTTGTTGTTACAGATGGCCCTCTTTATAACGGTAATGTTCGTTCCCTAAAGACTGGCCGTTATTAGGACTTTGGCGTAAAAAAGAATTCAAATAAGGTTATGTAATAGACCGTTTTCCTCTAATTTGTACTACAAGAAAGAAATGTTGTGAACATTCATTAGAATCGCACCCCCTATCCCACACCCACACACGCATCAAAATTGCCAAAATTGTTCCTTATAATTCTCTAAAACTAGCATTTGGATTTTTCAAATGAAAAAAAAAAGCATTTCCAGTCAAAACATAGATTGTGAGTGCTCGTTTGTCAACCTCGTCCATGTTTTGACAACATTTTGGACAATAATTTCTACCCTTGTAACTCCCACTTTTATGTTTTATTGAATTTGAAGGGAGGAGGTGTAAATTGCGTATTTTTCGGCCTTTCCTAGGCTGTTAAACACGCATACTCACAATAAGGTCATAGACCCCGCCCATCGGGGCTTGGAGAAATAGATTGGGCTGCATGGTGCTTCCACGCGCGGAGCTGAAACTGACTGCACATGAGTACTGGTAACCCGCTTAGAAGATCTAAGTTAGACCCTCCATGCATATAAACACTAGTGGGGGCGGGGGTATTTGGTGGCAGGGCTTGAAGTGTCATTACATTTCAATGTCGGATAAAAGTCCCAAAAAATTGAAAGCAACGTCTCCAAAATAACCTAAATAGTGATGACGTCGTTGTTTAAGAAATAGATCAGCTCTAGCTGTGATTTGTTGAGTAATAAATCACAGTTTGGAGGTCAGTTGTAAAGTAGACAAATCACAAGCGCGTAGCGCGCGTGATTTGTCTACTTACAACTGACCGACAAACTGTGATTTATTACTCAACAAATCACAGACAAGAGCTGATCTATTTCGATTCTAACACGCTGAAAATCGGCAATCATGTTGTTGTTTCCTTCAAAATCTCACAACCTTTCGCCATTGTTAGAAGAAATCCCGCTAAAATTATCGACTGAAACACATGCATTTATATCCTTTTCTTACGTTTTCGATGCGAGAAAATGACGTTACACCGTCTAACGTCAAGGAAATCGACTAGTGACGTCATAAATTGGGAATTTTAATGACGTCACTCGTCACGCTCTTCCGAGCTGAGATTTGTTGCAGAATAAAACACAGTTATTTTCCATTGCCTATATAGGCGCGCTGTGTTAGAATAAACCACAAATCAAACATAGAAACATAGTTAAGTTCATGAAAACGGACATAAAATATTTTCTAGCCTATGATCAAGAAAAATAAAAAAAATGATGAAATTCATGATCATCTTTTATTATTATTATCATCATCATCATTTTTTTTATTTATTTATTAATTATTTATTTAAAGGAATCACGTTAAAAGATATGAATAAAATATAAATAACATTTCTACAATGTAAAACTTATTTCGGACATAAATCCTTCCCCATACGCACTGCAAGTGTGCCAAGTCACGCCCAGTTGGCTTTTGTGTTTATTCGGACATAAATCCTGGCCAATTAAAAAGTCTCATATGCACTGCAAGTGTGCCAAGTCACACCCAGTTGGCTTTGTGTTTATTCGGACAAAAATCCTGGCCAATTAGAAAAGCGTCATCTTCGCACTTCAAGTTGGCGAGAATTGCAGTGAAAGGCCGCTAATTTAAAGGTCATATACAAAGGTATAGAAATCCATTAAATTTACAAAGACATTGATTAAAGGAATCAAAGGGCGAAAACCGCATCAAATTATCTTTGTAAGTTTCCAAGATATTACAATTTGAAGTGTGAAATATTTAATGGAAACAGAGCAGCTTCAGAATGCCTCATTAATATTCATGAGGTATTCTATGATGTCATAGATGCACATTAAATTTTTTGAACTTTTTTAAATATGAAATACCTTGTGTTTTATAGCCCTTAGGAACTGTATATTCATCTATTTGAATTATTTAAACTGATTTCAACTGAAATGCTAAACCAGTTTTCTCATATTTTCAATTGCAAACCTTAAATTCAAATTTTAAATATTTTTTAAAATAATTTAAATTCAAGTTCCTGTTTATGTAAGCGGATGATTTAACATACACGACTTACAGATCTGTTCAAAAGGCATGTGAAAACACTTACATTAGCTAGTTGCAATGAAATTTTGAATTAAATGGTAGTTTTAAACATTTTTAAAAAAATACTTTAATTGTAAATTTAAGCTTGAAATTTCAAAATCAAATTTCTCATTTCTATCCTAAATTCTGAACAAGATACACAGTAATCAAAGGACATGAGAAAAGTGTATGAGGCAACTGCAAAATGGAAAATATGGTAGTTTAAATTTTTTTTAAATAAGTTCAAAGCCACTATGACATCACAGAATATGGCATTGTGGGTTAAAATCAAAGAAAATTCAGGGGAGGCTACTCTTAGAGGAAATTAGGTATGCATCAAATATAAATGCGCATAACTTTGGAACGAATGAGAATTTTTTCATGCGGTTTTCAATAAAATGACCCTCCTTGTGTCTGCTTTCACCTTGCTTCATACTTAGAATTTTTAAAATTTCTTTGTAATTGCTCTTTAATTATTATTTTGTTAATAGGGGTGTGATTTTTATTTTAACTATTATAATCTTTTTTACATAGCTTTCTTGTGTACACGCAGACGTGTGTGTGTGTTTATGTGTGTTTGTGTGTTCTCGCTCGCAACTCATATACGCCCCGGAAACAGCTATTCTTGCAATTTAAATGTGTGCCCATTGAAGACAAGTCAGCCTGCGCATTCAAACAGTCAGATCAGAATATTCACCGGCGGCATGAAAAGCCTTACATCCTATACGTTCCATCACTGTTCCACAGAATGAACATGGAAGGCTTTGATCAGACTGCGCGGATTCACAGGCTGCTCTGAGCCTGCGCTTGAAGCAAGTGTTAATTGTAGGATTGGCTGTGTTTTGGTTCTAAAAGGATGACAGACATTTTTAAATCCATTTCCAACGTGCTTATTTCCGAAAGTGAACATTTTTAACATAGGTTTAACGTTATTTTGTCGTTTTAAATAATAATAATAATAATAATAATAATTGATTATTAACGATAAAAATCTTATTTCCGTAACTTTTTTAATGTGACTTTTTCCGCGCAACGATTAAGTAAAGTAACCGTCTCGACATAACCTAAATAACCTAAACAACAACAAAAATGTAACATATAAATCCGTCTTCAAGCACAACACAAATGTTTATTTTTCCGTTTCTTTTTACGTCAACAGCGAGTTCTGCTCTTTATAATCTAATCCGCTTACATACCTATCTACATCTGTCATTTTTCCCACCCCATATATTACGTAACATCAGCCATCTGTTTTGGCCATGTGTTTTTCTAAGATATTCAAAATCGATAATTACTGATGATGATCATTATAACAAATAAACACTGAAAGTATGTCGCAAAACAGAAAATAATTTTCGTTTGTGCCGAAGGTTTTTTTTTATGGATTTCAATCAGGCTACGCTTGTACTAGACAGGTCCTTGTACTAGACAGGTCATTCTTTCTGTAAATGACAAAATTGCCAAAATGAATTTGACGCCGGTGTTGTGAGCTGTTTGGAGTTGGTATGTACATTTTTTTTATACCAACATACTCTTTAAAACAATATCATCTTTGCAATGTTGATTGATTGATTAATTTATAAGAGCCACGTCATACCGGTCTTCGGGTTTCTCTATTCCATCACGAAAACACGTCTAATTAATTTTGAGCCCCTTAACCACCACCCCCACCATCCCCGCCTTTCAAATAGTGAAACTGGGGACTAAAGTAAACATTATTTTTCTTGATTCTGAAAAAAAAAACAAAAAAAAAAACATAGATAGTCTAGTCTATATTTAGGGCAGATATAAGAAAATATATATAGCATTCATTCGTATCTCCAACAAGCATATTTTTGGGGATGACAGATTGTCATATTTTTTATGCTCCAAACAGATACTGTAGCTGCTCGTTAGTACGGCCCCATCTATGTTCTGGACCAAAAATAAGGGAAGGTATAATATGAGGACTTTTACTGGAGGACCAGAGGACTTAGGACCAAGTCTTCTAGAGGACCAGGGGTATAATTTGAGGACCAAATAAGGAGGACCAGTGCTTTAATGATTCCATGACATTTGCCCACAAGACAATTGCTCACAAGACAGTTGCTCACAAGACAATTGCCCACAAGACAATTGCCCACAACCTTAATGGAAAATAGGACAATTGCTCACAACACTATTTTTTTTTTCATGATTTTATTTTTATTTTGAAAGTCTTTTATTTATATTTTCTATAGGTTATAGGGACCATTTCTTCCTGAAAGTATTATACAACAGTTAATCAGCTAGATTTCAACTAATTAGTGATAATTTAGGCATCAGTAGTTGGATGAAATGATAGCCCTATTGGCAGTTGTCAACTTAAATTATCAATATTATATATTAAGCAGCTTGATTTTGATTGATTGATTGAGTTGAGGTTTAATGTCCCCGTCAACACTATATAGGTCTTTTTGGAGGCGTTGCTTCCAATTTTGTGGGCTTTTTACTCGACATTGAGATGAAATGACATCTTAAGCCCTGTCTCCCAATTAAACAAATAGGGTTTAATAGCATCGACGATCCGACTCGCACCGCTTTGCCTGGGCAGGCTTAGATCATATAAGCTGTTTACAAGTACTCGTGTGCGGTCAGTTTCAGCTCTGGGTGGAAGCACCATGCAGCCCATCTATTTCTTCATGCCCCGGTGGGCAGGGGCCGTTAAGCAGCTTGATAAATATACTCATCATTCATTAAAATTAACCATTATTTATTTATTTTTTTTTTGTTTGTTTCCAAAGTTTTATTAATTCATTTGATCTCCTTAATTAATTAAATGTGAGTTGTTGTTTTTTTTCATGTATCACCTAAAATTGGTGTTATTAATAAACTACTAATGTTTCAATTATCGCTTACTAGTTGAAATCCAATTATCACTAATTATAGTTGCAATCCAAGGAAAAAATAGTTCCCATAATTAGATGATATAAAAATTAAAATGAAATCATGAAAAAATCAGAAACTGGAAAGCTAAGAAGCAAAATAGGATTGACCTCCTTTCGCATCCTCCGCGATAGAAGTCAACAACTGCACACTGATTGGCTGAATTAACTACACACTAAGAGAAAAGCAACAACCAAAACACCAACATATGACATCCCAACGCGACGAAAGTAGGGGCCAGTAGTACATGGTACTACCAAGATTATCTTTGTAGAGACCTGGGGGGTAGCGACACAGCATAGGCGTGTTCTCAAGGTGGTAGAGCACGGGTACTAGGACATTTTGCAATAGCCGAAAATGGCTGGTCTAATAGTAACCCTTCCTGGCTCACTTTTGGCCGCCGTTCAAAATTCAAAATTACATGCATTATCACCCTTTAACAAGCACCGTGTCCAAGGCGTTTTCTCTACCACGGCAGGGGTGGGGGTAGAGTCTAATGGAAGCCAAAACCGATAATGCATGAGAAGCTTTTTTCCTCGGTCAGACAAGGGCTGTGTAATGACACATTTTGCAGCCGGAATTGGCAACGTGTCACCACATTCTAGAGCCCGACCATTGGTCTGCATCTGCATTCAAAATTCGAACCCCGCCAGAGGACTGCCCATTTTACAGGACAAACGCTTAACATTGGGTGCGTTCTGTGCCTACATGACATCTTGAGCGGGGGATGTGGGAGGTGGGATGGACCTACTTCTCACATCCTCCGCGAAAGAAGTCACCCGACTCCCAATTGGCTAGCTGATAACTGTCAAGCAGACAGGAGTCAGCATATTGGCAGCCTAGGGAAAAGAGCAGTACCTACAACTAATCCCAGATGGCGAACTGGGGGTAGCCCCTATGTGCCCATGGCGCCCGGTTACCTTAAAAACATCTGTCAGTCAGTCAGTGAAAAAATAGTGTTGTGAGCAATTGTCCTATTTTCCATTAAGGTTGTGGGCAATTGTCTTGTGAGCAATTGTCTTGTGAGCAACTGTCTTGTGGGCAATTGTCTTGTGAGCAAATGTCTGCGCACCGCTTTAATAAGCCATATGATGGCTATGATAATTGAAGATAATTACTGTTTATTGAAAATGACACCAACTGGTATGGTATATCACCTCATGGGCATATATACAGAAAAAAGAAAATAAATGGAAAAACATGTTATTATGCTCAGGAAATTTTTCACCATAGACTTTTATGAAATGTATTTTTGGCATCTCGTTACTCTGATAAAAATGTTTAGTTGAAATTAGAATTTCTCTACTTTCTATATACTTGATAAAATCTATCTGTTATTTTTTTAATTCACAAGCTGAAGATCCTGATCAGACGGCATCTTGTTGCTCTTTTAAAAATGTTCACTTGAAATTAGAATTTCTCTACTTTCAATATACAAGTACTTAATATAAGCTATATGTTAAATTCACAAACTGCATGAAGAACAGTGAAGATCCTGATCAGATGACATCTTGTTACTCTTGTTTAGAAAAAATGTTCACTTAAAATTAGAATCTCTCTACTATCAATATACATGTACTTAATATAAGCTATCTGTTAAATTCACAAACTGCAAGATGAACAGTGAAGATCCTGATCAGATGGCTTATCTGGAACTAAACTGTTGTTATGCTCAGAAATTTTTCACCATAGAATTATATGAAATATCATTAAGACCACCTAAATGAGGCGTTTCCAACGACTACCCACAACCAATGTTTTGGAGCAGAAATAAACAAAAAAAAATAATTTATACCCCTATAAACCCCAATTTTCGCTATATAAAGTGTGGTTAAGAGGGGTGTTCATTACACGGACTTGTAAACATGATGACTTTTGGCATCTTGTTACTCTTTTAAAATGTTTACTTGAAATTTGAATTTCTCTGCTTTCTATATGTTTGATATAATATATCTGTTAAATTCACAGACTGCAAGGTGAACAGTGAAGATCCTGATCAGATGGCTAATGGACATTGCACCACATTGATGCTGATTATCTCACACAAAATTCAACAAAAGCAGCCCCTGGTACACTAAAAGGTTCACGGGGGAGGGGGGAGGGGGTATGGCCCTTTCAATTCTAATTTCAACTCAACATTTTTATCAGATAAAATTCTATGGCGAAAAATTTCCTGAGCATAATAACATGTTTTTCATTTTCTTTAATTTAATTTATTTTATTTTTTTTTGTTTTTCTGTATACAAGTATATGCCCATGAGGTGGTATACCTTACCAGTAGCCTGACAATTCCTTTCGCAGAAAATTCTTCCTTTCTCGAAAGGAACCTTCCTTTCGCGAAATGGTTCCTTTCGCTATTTAGACCAACCACGTGAAATTAGGTCAAAATCAATAAACCAATAAAGAGATATAGCATGACAAAAACATGTAATAATCGCATTACAAATTGACAGATGTTTAATTTACAATATATGCCCAATAAAGTTGCAGTGTATCATTTGTCTTCAGCATACTTTATGTCCTCCATTTTAACACAAAATGGACATTTTCGAATATCATTAATGTTATATCAATTCTGAAAAGGAATAAGTGTAATTTGAGTTTTAGTTAGGTGCACATAAGATCAAGTTTCCGTCCGTTTGTCTGCTCGTCCGTTTGTTCGTCCGTCTATGCGTTTACGTTCACCATGGCGACAACCCTAAATGTTAACCCTAGAATTTGTGTTCAAAAACAGTAAATGATAAAGTTTTCTTATTTGTTGTGCATATACTTGAGATCATAAATGAAATGAGGTCATGTTTTTAACCTTGACCTTTTACATTAACCTTAGCTCAAACAGGCGGGACACCGCCCTCTGCAAAGCTATTTTACCTCGCGTGACATCTGAATTGTTTGAATACAGTAAACCAGTTCATAGCTAGACAACTGTTGCTGTCACTATTGTAGCTCATATTTCTAAACAACCTTCCAATTAAATCTACGCCGCATATCTTTTTTAAAGATATTTCTTGTTTCGACTGTCAGTATGTTATTTGTCTAACAGTTCGTCTGCTAGTCAGTCGGTCTGTGTGTCGTCTGTCTGTCTACTGTCAGTTTGTCAGTCAACCCCTCTCTCTCTCTCTCTCTCTCTCTCTCTCTCTCTCTCTCTCTCTCTCTCTCTCTCTCTCTCTTTCTCTCTCTCTCTCTCTCTCTCTCTCTCTCTCTCTCTCTCTCTCTCTCTCTCTCTCTCTCTCTCTCTCATGCCAACGGTCATGTGACAATGAAATGAGTTGGAGTTGGTGTCGACGGCATGACGTCGAACCAACGTTGACTCAACACCCCTGCGTCATTAGTTTATTTCGACTGTCAGTATGTATTTAAATTGCACATGTAGACAGATCGTTGGATAGATAGATAGATAGATAGATAGATAGATAGATAGATAGATAGATAGATAGATAGATAGATAGATAGATAGATAGATAGATAGATAGATAGAAAGACAGACAGACAGACAGACAGACAGACAGACAGACAGACAGACAGACACAGACAGACAGACAGATAGATAGATAGATAGATAGATAGATAGATAGATAGATGGATAGATAGATAGATACAGACAGACAGACAGACAGACAGACAGACAGATAGATAGATAGATAGATAGATAGATAGATAGATAGATAGATAGATAGATAGATAGATAGATAGATAGATAGATAGATAGATAGATAGATAGATAACGAATAAAACGAAAGTTACGTAAAAACTTCGTGAGTAACAATAAAAAACGGATTTAGGATAAATGAATTTCGGTTTATGAAAGTAAAATATTATTCTTTCCTTCTCGAGGTATTATTTCAATGAAAATGGGTATATTTTCTCTCAAAATGTCTGAATATTGTTAGCATTTTAAGTTCCGCCAATACATTTGAATAGCGATGGCCGTTTCAGTTGACGGCCAGTACTTTGCGCATGCGCAAGAATAACGTCATAAACGGGATTCCTAAAACCTCCTATACCACAGAACTGGAAAATAGGAAGTGTACATGTTTTCTGAGCCAGACTAAAAAACGCCAATTTATATAGAGAAAACTGGGGTTAATTGGTATAATTAAGTTTCTTATTTCTGCTCCAAGACATAGGTTGCGGGTACTCGTTAGAAGCTCCTCAATGAGGCGGTTCTTACCAGCTACCGCAACCTATGTTTGGTGTGAGACTAAGAAAAATATCAAAAAATTTTATCAGAAAAATGTCCGTTTTTGAGATACGAGAAAAAAAATGCACCAAGTATCACAGATATGTTATCGTAATGACACGAAGTGGGAATATTGAAGGAATAGGTATTACTTGCTGTCGTTAAATCGACTCCTAGTGCAAAAACAAAATGTCCAATTATTGCAAAAACATCATTCTTACAACCTATGAGTGATAGCATTTATATGCTTAATTATGATTTTTAAAATGAAAATTATTGCAAATTTGTTTCGGATTACAGTTTGACAGCCAATGCGGGTGATTATCGCAAGTGGGCGGGTCCTGATACCATGCGCCAAGTCCGGCCCCTTCTATTCTAAAATATGCTTCTATTCATTGGTTGTTCTGTTTATTCTTACTTCGAATAATTCGTCAAATAACTTTTATAACTGATGATGTTTATTTGCATACATATTCGGGTAAACTATAATAAAAGAACATATAGATAAATGCATGCTGTGCTGTGACCAATTAATACCTTTTTAATATGTATTTAGGAAATTGAAATATGCTGTTTGCATTTTTTCCAAGAAAAAAAAACTACGTTTAAACCATCATGTGATGATGATGATGATGATGATGGATGATGATGGTGGATGATGATGGATGAAATTGGACGATAGTTGAATGGATGGATGATAGATGAATGGATGAATGTATGGGTGGTTGATGGATGGATGGATGATGATGACGATGGATGATGGTGACGACGGGTGATGATGGATGCTTTTGTTTTGTTTGATTTGAGGTTTAAAGTCACCGACAACAATGTAAGGGTCATTTTGGAGACGTTGCTTCCAATTTTGTGGGACTTTTACCCGACATCGAGATGAAATGATATCTCAAGCCCTGCCGCCCAACGAAACCAATAGGGTTTATAAGCATGGACGGTCCGACACGCACTGTTTTGCCTGTGCAGGCTTAGATCCTCTAAGTGGTAAACCAGTACTCGTGTGCGGGTCGGTTTCAGCTCTGCGTGGAAGCATCATGCAGCCCATCTATTTCTACAAGCCCCGATGGGCGGGGGCGGAGATGATGGATGATAAAGGATAGGTGATGATGGATAATGGATGGTTTTGTTTGTTTGTGATGAAGGATGATGATGATGATGATGTTACGGACCGCAATTCCTCCCTTCAGTTATCTATCTTGGTCGATTATATGCATAGCTTATAGTCTGGAAACTGCATCAGGGAGCCGACTCGTAGGTTCAATGGTTAGCATTTAACTGTCACCCGCACGGGTCTGGTTCGAATCCCACAAGCGGCTGGATTTTTTTCAGCTATGCTTCGTTCCTTTGTTACGGCTTTTATGTCGTAAGACTGGGGATCGTCCGGGATCGGACTTTATTTTGCCGAAAATGGCTTCGTGCCGAATATATTGGCTCCTCGCCATCTCTTGAAGTGGGGGTATGTTACTGACCGCATTGGCACCCTTTAATTATCTACCTTCGTAGTTTATGTGCATTAGCCTCCGCCCTTCGGGGCTTGAAGAAATAGATTGGCTGCATGATGCTTCCACGCAGAGCTGAAACCGACCGCACACGAGTATTGGTAAACCGCTTAGAGGATCCAGCCTGCCCATGCAATGCAGTGCGAGTCGGCCCGTCCATGCTTATAAACCCTATTGGTTTCATTGGGTGGCAGGGCTTGAAATGTCATTTCATCTCAATGCCGGGTAAAAGTCCCTCAAAATTGGAAGCAACGTCTCCAAAATGACCTTTACAGTGTTGACTGGGACGTTAACTTCAAATCAAACAAACAAGTTTATATGCATAGCTAATGGGTTTATCACCAATCCCTGAGTCATGTGCCTGGAAGTCGACTCTTTGGCCCAGTGGATAGAGCATTGGACTTGAACCCGACCGGCCCGGGTTCGAATCCCACGATAGGCGGGGATGCTTCTTTCCATTGTTGCGACTAACTAGCGAGTGAAGAAGATGTTTGAATGTCATGATACACAAGTCAGGGCAAAAATCTACGACTGATATCAGTCTACTGTGGGACAAGAATATCGCTTTGTGCGACAATGTCTCAAACTGTTGTCTCACTAGAGTTCATGTCAGAGTCAGTTACGCTTGAAGAAATATATGGGCTGCATGATGCTTCCACGTAGAGCTGAAACCGACCGCACACGAGTACTGGTAAACCGCTTAGGGGATCTAAGCCTGCCCAGGCAAAGCAGTGCGAATCGGCCCGTCCATGCTTATAAACGCTATTGGTTTCATTGGGCGACAGGGCTTGAGATGTCATTTCATCTCAATGTCGGAATAAAAGTCCCACAAAATTGGAAGCAACGTCTCCAAAACGACCTATACAGTTCTGACGGAGACATTAAACCTCAAATCAAATAAACAAACATAAAAGGGTAATATATGCACAAAATGAAATGCATCTTCGGACATGCCCGTCCTTTGAACAGTCAAATCAGCCTGCGTACCTACAAAAACACTTCTGGGCAAACACATCCGAAGGCACGTTTCCGCTTAACACGACTAATTCGTCATGAAAGCCGCAGGATTCTCCTGTTCCCGTACATTTGCATATTTCATTTTATGTACCGATTGTATTTGATGATTTTTCTGATTTTGATTTTTCAGGTCTTCTGGACAGTTATACCATAACTATTTCTATAGGCTGCCAGTGCAAAAGAGAGATACCTTTACATTTAACCTATGAGCCAGATGCATGAGATAGCTTTGTTTGGTGACATGAAAGGTTATGGTAGCATGCCATACCAAACGAAAATATGTTAGCATACAATGTATTGTTGTTGTTTTTTTTTCACAGACCGATAAACAAACAATTTTAACTACACAGCGTTATGTTTGTTTGTTTGAATTGAGATTTAGGTCCCCGTCAACGCTATTTATATCGTTCTTCAGACGCTGCTTCCAATTCTGGGGTCCCCTACGGTGCGCTTGGGCTGGCCATACCCTTCCCTTCAACTTCATAAAAGGCGATCCTCTGTGGCCATTCTTCCACTACTGCCCACGAGTATAGAGGTCTTAGAAATATAATACCAGAACGGAGGAAAGCTCCTCTGTTAGGCTAAACTGATTTTCGAAACAGTTTAACGTGCAGAATAATGTTTAATCTCAGCAGGGGTTAATTCCTTGGAAACCTTCATTGGTAAGGGTCCAGCTGAATAGAGAATTGTATGCTGAGCCATATGTAAGGTTTTAAAGTATTCTTTCGACAGAGGGAAACTCCCGTGTATATTAGAACAGAGGAAAAATCCTCTATTGAGATCAACTGGTTTTCACGAGAAAATCCTCTGTTCAGATTGTATGCCTGAAGCCTTGACTTGGGCTGAACCATATGTAAGGTTTAAAAAATATTCTTTCAACAGAGGAAAAATCATCTGTTGCCCGCGTGGTCTGTATACATCAGAACAGAGGAAAAATCCTCTGTTGAGCTGAACTGATTTTCAGAAGATTTTCACGTGCGGAATAATGTTAAATGAATCTCAGCAGGATTAACTTCTTGGAAGGGTCCAGCTCAACGGAGGAAAAATCCTATGTTCGTATTGTATATCTGATGCCTTGACTTGGACAAGGTTCTAAAAAAAATGTTTCAGCAAATGAAAAATCCTCTGTTGCCCGCTTGCACTGTATATATCAGAACAGAGGAAAAATCCTCTGTTGCGCTGACCTGATTTTCAATAGATTTCACGTGCTGAATAATATTAAATAGCAAATCTCCGCAGAAGTTAACTTGGAAGGCTTCATTGGTAAGGCTAGAACTGAACAGAGGAAAAATCCTCTGTTCGGATTGTATGCTTGATGCCTTGACTTGGGCTGAGCTATATGTAAGGTTAAAAATAATCTTTCCTCTGTTGCCCGCGTGGACTGTATATATCAGAACAGAGGAAAAATCCTCTGTTCGGATTGTATGCCTGATGCCTTGACTTGGGCTGAGCTATATGTAAGGTTAAAAAATAATCTTTCCTCTGTTGCCCGCGTGGACTGTATATATCAGAACAGAGGAAAAATCCTCTGTTGAGCTGAACTGATTCCAATACATTTTCACGTAATAACAAATCTCAGCAGAAGTTAACACCTTGGAAACATTCTTTGTAAGGGTCCAGCTGAACAGAGGAAAAATCCTCTGTTCGGATTGTATGCCTGATGCCTTGACGTGGGCTGAGCCATATGCAAGGTTTAAAAATATTCTCTCAACAGAGGAAAAATCCTCTGTTGCCAGAGTGGACTGTATATATCAGAACACAGGAAAATCCTCTGTTGAGCTGAACTGATTCCAATACATTTTCACGTAATAACAAATCTCAGCAGAAGTTAACTCCTTGGAAACCTTCATTGGTAAGGGTCCAGCTGAACAGAGGAAAAATCCTCTGTTCGGATTGTATGCTTGATGCCTTGACTTGGGCTGAGCTATATGTAAGGTTAAAAAATAATCTTTCCTCTGTTGCCCGCGTGGACTGTATATATCAGAACAGAGGAAAAATCCTCTGTTCGGATTGTATGCCTGATGCCTTGACTTGGACTGAGCTATATGTAAGGTTAAAAAATAATCTTTCCTCTGTTGCCCGCGTGGACTGTATATATCAGAACAGAGGAAAAATCCTCGGTTGAGCTGAACTGATTCCAATACATTTTCACGTAATAACAAATCTCAGCAGAAGTTAACACCTTGGAAACCTTCTTTGTAAGGGTCCAGCTGAACAGAGGAAAAATCCTCTGTTCGGATTGTATGCCTGATGCCTTGACGTGGGCTGAGCCATATGCAAGGTTTAAAAATATTCTCTCAACAGAGGAAAAATCCTCTGTTGCCAGAGTGGACTGTATATATCAGAACACAGGAAAATCCTCTGTTGAGCTGAACTGATTCCAATACATTTTCACGTAATAACAAATCTCAGCAGAAGTTAACTCCTTGGAAACCTTCATTGGTAAGGGTCCAGCTGAACAGGGGGAAATCCTCTCTTCCGATTGTATGCCTGATGCTTTGACTTGGGCTGAGCCACAAGTAACAGAGGAAAATTCCTCTGTTTCTCGCGTGGCCTGTATATATCATAACAAAAAAAAAATCCTCTGTTCAGCTGAACTGATTTTCAATAGATTTCCATGTGCGGAATAATGTTAAATAACAAATCGGAGCTGGAGTTAACTCTTTGGAAGGGTCCAGCTCAACAGAGGAAAAATCCTCTGTTCGGATAGTATGCCCGATGCCTTGATTTGGGCAAGGTTCTAAAAATATTCATTCAACAGAGGAAAAATCTGTGGACTGAATATATAAGAACAGAGGAAAAATCCTCTGTTGATCAGAGTTGAAACCCTTGGCATGTACTTTCTGAACACTGAACAAAGCCTAAACAGAGGAAAAATCCTCTGTTTAATGTGGTATTGTATACAACTGAAAAGGAAGGAAAAGCTGAAACGGGCACCATAACGAAAATCCTCTGTTGCCAGCTTGGACTGTATGTATCAGAACAGAGGAAAATTCCTCTGTTGATCAGAGTTGAAACCCTTGGCATGTACTTTCTGAACTCTGTACAATGCCTCAACAGAGGAAAAATCCTCTGTTTAATGTGGTATTGTGTACAACTGAAAAGGAAGGAAACGCTGAAAAGGGCACTCTAACGAAAATCCTCTGTTGTCAGCTTGGACTGTATGTATCAGAACAGAGGAAAATTCCTCTCTTGATCAGAGTTGAAACCCTTGGCATGTACTTTCTGAACTCTGTACAAAGCCTCAACAGAGGAAAAATCCTCTGTTTAATGTGGTATTGTGTACAACTGAAAAGGAAGGAAAAGCTGAAAAAGGCACTCTAACGTGCGGCATCGAACAGGGTCAAAATTGGAAAATGACCCTTCTAAAGAGAGGAAATTTCCTCTGTTCTATTCCAGCTGTCAGACCAAAAGAGGACCAAAATTGATATATGACAATGTCATATTTGGACTTTATACCTCAAAAAAGGGATTCAAATGGGAAAATCCCTTTTTAAATGGGAAGACATTCTATCTATCTTCCTGTCTGTATCTACCTATCTCTCCGAAGCGGCCCCCGCCCATCAGGGCTTGAAGAAATACATGGGCTGCATGATGCTTCCACGCTGAACTGAAACGGTTCAAACCTACCACACTGGTTAACTGCTTAGAGGATCTATGGCTGCCCAGGGAAAGCGGTGCGAGTCAGATTGTCCATGCTTATAGACCGTATTGGTTTCATTGGGATACAAGGCTTGAGATGTCATTTCACGCAGAGCTGAATCCGACCGCACACGAGTACTGGTTACCCACTTAGAGGATCTAAGCCTGCCCAGGGAAAGCGTTGCGACTCAGACCGTCCATGCTTATAAACCCTATTGGTTTCATTGGGCGACAGGGCTTGAGATGTCATTTCATCTCAATGTCGGGTAAAAGTCGCACAAAATTGGAAGCAGCATCATTAAAATGACTTATACGGTGTTGATGGGGATATTAAACATCAAATCAAACAAACAAAGCTCCCATTTGGGATGTAAATGGGTCTAAAAGACGATTCTTCAGGAATCACGCCGGCCCCAGCCCATCAGGGCTTGATGAAATATATTGGCTGCATGATGCTACCACACAGAGCTGAATCCGACCTGCACACGAGCACAGGTAAACCGCTTAGAGGATCTAAGCCTGCCAAGGCAAAGTGGTGCACACGAGTCGTCCAGTCCATGCTTATAAACCCTATTGGTTTCATTGGGCGACAGAGCTTGAGATGTCATTTCATCTCAATATCGGGTAAAAGTCCCACAGAATGGGAAGCACCCTCTCCAAAATGAAATTTACAGTGTTGACGGGGACGTTAAACCCCAAATCAAACAAACAAATCTACTATACACAAGTTACGAGTACGTCGCATTAGGTGTACATTATTACATACACTCCAAAAGCTTACACAGTAATTCTGTAATTACGGCATCTATAACCTGCACAGGCACAGGAAATTCTTTATCAGAATATAGATGTGACTAATTCAGTATCACAGGGTTTGTAGTTTGCCCATTGATTTGTCCAGTAAACTTAGCGAATGTGTAAAAGGTCAAAATATGGGTCAAAAAATATATCTACAATGCAATCCACTAACATTGCTTTTGTTTGATTTGAGGTTTAATGTCCCCATGAACACTGTATGGGTCATTTCGGAGACTTTGCTTCCAATTTTTTGGGACTTTTACCCGACATTGAGACAAAATAACATCTCAAGCCCTATTGCCCAATGAAACGAATAGGGTTTATAAGCACTCTCACCGTTTTGTCCTGGGCAGGCTAAGATCCTCTAAGCGGTTTACCAGTTCTCGTGTGCGACCAGTTTCAGCTCTGCGTGGAAGCATCATGCAGCCCATATATTTCTTTATAAGCCCTGATGGGTGGGGGCGAAGTAACATTGGGTACATTAAGTTTTGATAACTCTTATGTGTGACTTTGCCAAAGCCACCACTCAAAATTCACAATAACAAACATTGCAACACTTTCCCTACCAACTATCTGCAATGAAAATTGGTCTTTGAATTTTTAACAAACATGACAAAGAATTCTATGTAAAGGGACCGGCCCTGATAGCTCAGTTGGTAAAGTGTCCCCCCCCCCCCCAGGGAAAGGGAGGTCACGGGTTCGATCCCGGGCCGCGACATACCAAAGTCGTTAAGAATGGTACTAGCTGCTCCTCGATTGGCACTCAGATTTACGGGGTAGAGCTAGGACTGGTCGACCCAGTGCCAGGATAATGTGACTGGGTGTGGTATCATGTAATGTGTCTTGGACATGATACTTCAGTGAGGCATCACTATAAAAGTGAGCATTGAGCTCCCTGTCACAACAAGACACTGTCGTGATATGACTGAAAAATTGTTGAAAGCGACGTTAAACCCGAATTCACACACACACACACACACACACACACACACACACACACACACACACACACACACACACACACACACACACACACACACACATTCTATGAAAAGGGATACCCCCTTGAAATGGAACTACCAATTTTGTCGCCTAACATTGCACACTAAAAAAGTTTTGAGCTACTTGAACATGGGGCTTGACTCGAACAAGTTTTTGATTAGTTATTCTGCAATATTGTTAGATGCAGTGAGTTGAGATATAAAATATTTGTGCCGTTGGCTAGTTTAAACTCAGTCTTGACTATGGAAATCTTCAGATTTTTCTTATTTTGAGAAAAATTGAAAAGTTCTGCGATACTGGCACATCTGCGTGTGCAAGCTCATGTTTTCAAGGCTTTACACAACTTAATGCATGATAATAGTGAAACTGACAATGAGGGATACAGTTACTGAGAATGTGAATGCAAGGTGCGCAAAATAAACGGCCATGCAAAGTTACCAGACTTGACTATATTTTTTTCTTTCTTTCTACTGATACCGCGACTGATCACATTTGACCAGTACATATACTCCTGGTTTCGGCCCCTGACTCTCGGGGCTTGAAGAAATAGATGGGATGCATGATGCTTCTACATAGAACTGAAACCGACATCACACGAGTACTCCGCTTAGAGAATCTAAGCCTACCCTGGCCCAGGCAAAGCGGTGTGTGTCAGAACATGCATGCTTATAAACATGGTTTCTTTGGGTGACAGGGCTTGAGATGTCTTTTCATCTCAATCTTGGGGTAAAAGTCCCACAAAATTAGAAGCAACATCTCCAAAATGATCTATAGTGTTCATGGGGATGTTAAACCTCAAATCAAACAAACAAAACACTCCTGGTGTAAATTACATACACTTAAGGTTTGGCAGGATGGGGCTGCCTACAGTTATTATGCTGTTGTTGTTGATGTCATTATGGTAGGGATCTTTAACCTGCACAGGGGATGGCTCTTCCTGCACAGGGGGGCTCCAGTTAACATCCCGATCCAAAGGACTGTGCACTTGTGGCATTCATACCTCCAAATGATGCCAGTGGAGCTTGTTCGGACATCGCAATTTTATTACCGCTGCCGGGAATCGAACCGGGTGCCCCTAGCATCAATGGCAAGTGCACTATCCACTGAGCAACCACACTCTTTCTTTCTATATATACTGCCATACGCCCTCGCGGACATTCTAGGCAGGTGTATATTACATACACTCTAGTTTTGCAGGATGAAAGCCTACACAGTAATCATGTAATTATGGAAGGGTTCTTTAACCTGCACAGGGGATGGTTCTCCCTGCACAGGGGGCCTCCAGTTAACGTCCCGATCCGAAGGACGGTGCACTTAATGACATTCATCCCTGCAAATGATGCCAATGGAGCGTGTTCGGACACCGAAATTTTATCGCCGCTGCTGGGGATCGAACCCGGGACCTTTAGCATCAGAGACAAGTGCACTAACCACTGAGCTATCACGCTCCACTGTATTTTTTTCGCTCATATTTTTGCTTTTTACAGATTCCACAAATTTTTAGGGCAAATCAAGGGGCCAAGATAGAAATATAAATAGGAAGATCTATATATGTGTTCTTAGGTAGATTCTGTGTTATTGATAGAATTTTTTTGGGGCTGTCCAAGCAATAAAGCAACAATCAGTACAAGTTGACCAAAAACAGGTACGAGTTGACTTAGGTACGAGTTGACAACAAGTTGACCAGAAACCCTTTGAAATGAAACACCAAAGTTTGAACAAGATGTATCACAATTCACTTTGCTATGATCCTGGCCATCAGAGTGTAGAGTTTTCTTCTTTCATGTACTATCTGGCTGTCTTGAGCTAGGAGCTGCAAGCTTATTTTCGACAGAGCTAGATTGATCGGTCCCATATTCTTTGACTGCTGTGGAAAAATCCTCACTGAGCATTGTTGGCCGTATTGTTTTAACAACAGGTACATTGAACTGAAACACCAGTTTTAAAGCAAGATGTTTCAAGAAAAATGTACCTACTGTATTGTTTTATTCACAGCAGGAAGTCTTTTGTTGTCGTTCACTACAGGTCGATGAATGTTTACTGAACATTACGTCACACGGGCCGGTCCATCTGATACCGTTATCTAGGGATGACAGTGTCATCAGTGAATGCAAACTTCTTAAATAAAAGCTGAAACTCATTCCAATGCGCAACAATAGAACACATTGTTTGAATTATAAAAGATAGAAAATAAAAATATGACAAAAATAGACGAGAAGAACTAAAAACTTAAAAACAAATACCTTACGTAATAATTTGATGGTAGGCATGGTTTTGAATGTAGGTTTACTATACGCGAAAGTGCTCTTGAATAACAAATAGTCGAGTGGTTACAGTTACAGGTCAGAATCATTGTAGTCCTCGGTGTGATGAGGGCGAGGTAAGGAAGAGACACTCGCACAGTGTAATAATTTTTAAACATTTTTTCTTTTTTTTCTGTATTATATATTTCCTTTGTTGTTGTTTTTTAATATTAGTATGTAATTCATTATTTTCAAATTTCAGCGATTCGCATTAACTTCAATTTCATAATTTCAGAATTTCATATTTCGAAATTGCATTACAAAAACAGTTTTGATTCTTCGGCAGTGTCAGCAGATTCATCATCCTCAGAAGCACATCAGGAAAACACGCCTATATTATTTTGACCCCCTTGAACCCCACTTTTATATTGTAAAACTGGGGTTTACAGAGTAAACCTTATTTTTCTTATTTCTGCTCTAAAATATAGATTGTGGGTACTCGTAAGAACCGCCTCAATGAGGTGGTTCTAACGAGTACCCACAATCTATATTTTGAGCAGAAATAAGAAAAATATTACAATTTGTCATCTTAAAATTTCATTTTTTTCGGCGATCAAGGTTAAAGTGTATTTGTATAGGCGTGTTTTCGTAATGAGTCTCCGTACCTTCTCTCTAACGTCACTGTCGGTGACCATGTATTTAATGATAACCCCTTTTCAGCCTCAACAGCGATGTCAGTTTTACAATTGTCCTTTTCAGGCCCCCGCCCGTTTGGGCTTGAAGAAATAGATGGGCTGCACGATGCTTCCACGTCGAGCTGAAACCGACCGCGCACGGTGCGAGTCGGCCCGTCCATGCTTATTAACCCTATTGGTTTCATTGGGCGACAGGGCTTGAGATGTCATTCCATCTCAATGTCAGTAAAAGTTCCACAAAGTTGGAAGAAACGTCTCCAAAATGACCAATACAGTGTTGACGGGGACGTTAAGCCTCAAATCAAACAAAACAATAGACCTGTTCAGCCTTTTCGACATGTGTTATTCACGCAGGCCATTCTTTTTCAACAATGCTTCCAATGTCTTCTTCGATAAGAGCCTTTATTTATACATCTATATATCTGTCATGCGAAGCTGAAAATTTTCTTGGCCAATATAAAAATTTCCCCATATCATCATTTTGGCATTCAGATCAGGATGGTATGGTGAAAGCCGCAGAACTGTGTGCCCGTGTCTCTTCAAAGCTGGTCATCTCGATAAGGAGGAGCTGGTTTATTTTGTTTGCAAAGTTCCAAATGCTCAGGCTTGAACATTTCTTGCCACAGGCTGCATAAAACTGTATACTAAAGGAAACAAAAAGAACGAAAAATAAAAATGTTATTCAAAATTTGAGATTCGAACCTACGACCTTTGGGTAACTAGGTCGTTAAAGTTTATGCATCTAACCATTACCGCCACATAGTATTTCTGCAACGCTGTCATATCAGAATAATATACAGCAAAGATTTTGTGAATTAAGCGAGGAAAAAGTTGGTAACCCCCACATAACGGTTTCCAATGGAATGGTCCGTATGACGTAGTGTTCAGTAAACAGTCATCGGTCTATACCTCTCGCCAACACTAACGGCTATTGCTTTTGACACGGTCTGTGACACTGTGTGTGTGTAGTGCTACCTCATGCAGTGGCATACACCGGCGAAAGGGTAAAGACGACACCTTTTTATCATTGAATTATGTTTCTATGGGAGCTGTAGCTGTAAAACGTGAAAAAGCTGGATTGTGAGTTGATATAGCACAGCCAAGTTTGTTTATTTCGAAAAGATCAACGTGCGTCCATGGTAACAAGGAAGTTCAAGTTTTATCCAATCAGGTTTGCTTCCGGAAACAGGAAGGTGTAAAACCGGAAGTACGAAGAAATTTTTTGCCTTAGTCCTGTTGGCTTTTGAGGTTTTGAATGGGTGGGGTATGTTCATAAATAAATACACGTGTTACCGTTAAGCAACCAACTCTCGTTGTTTGCCGCCTTCGGCGGCAAACAACTCGTTGGTTGGTTGCTATAAATACAACAAACCTGTTAGAGCTATCAATTTGAAATTCAATAAACTTGTTTCAGATCTTGAAATTGATACTAATACTCCTGATAACTGAGGTTTGTAAAACTGAGTGTATTGCTATCTTGCTGCTAGTCATATAATTACTAGCAATGTAAATATATTTCTGATTCTAGGATACGAATTTTTCTTTCGAAAGAACGTGCACTGTACTGGTCAACCGCTTATGTATAACTCTGTCCAGGAAAAGTGTGGAATGGTAAACAGACCGGCTCATAAATGACCCAAAAAATAGTGTCGACTAGGCCGTTAAACTCTAATTACAAACAAAAAGATACAAAATATAATTTCTAAAAAGCGATATATGGATTCTCTTCTGAATTGATTTCAATAGTGTTGAGAAGAAATCGCTGCTGTCTTGAAAGAATATGTTAATCGATGGTGAACTAGAGTATGTTGATCATAAAACCCTAAACGAATGAAACCATAGCATTCTGAAACTGGTGAACAAACGCATTTCTTTCTACTCTCAAAATATTACCTCAAAACCTAAAAAAGTCTGGTCGGGCCCCTCGGAGTCCAGCAATTCTGTTGTTGTATGCTGTCGAGTCCTCAACCTTGTTTCATCTCTGTATTTTTTTTTATTTGTATGTTCTCGGAGATGTTACACTGATGAGTAAGGAAGCCTTCATGCGGACTAAACAAAATTAATGTATACCGCGACAGAGGTAAGGGCGGGGATTATGGCCATGTAAAATCGATTTAAGACCCCCCCCCCCCGTGGAATTCTTTCCACTGACCGTTCCAAGGCGGTTCTTCTGTGGCGGTTTATTTATGTTGTCGTTTGTTACTTACTGTGTGTATCACTTGTGTCTTTTTATTTTGGATGGCCATTAGGCCATTTTGTGGGAAAGTAACTGTCCTTATGGCCTTCCTTTGTTTAGGTTTCTATTATGGTCGGGCCGCTTCATGTTTGTGTTTCTTTCCCTTTGGTGCCTTTGATGGGTGGAGTAAGTTAATTGTATCGATTCCTGATCTTAGTTTTGCTTCTACTTTACGTCACCTTAAACTAGATATTTAAGAATTCCATAAGAAGTTCGTTTTGTCTCCAGCAGACAATTAAAAAGAGAAACGACTAAGACCTGTTACAATCAGATTCAAAACTCTTCCCACAACATCACTATGGAAAGAAGTCGAAATAATGAGTGACGACAGTAAACCTTCCCAAATAGTTGGTGACTCAGAATATCCGCACCTAACTAAAAAGGTGTATACATGATGGGTGGGGGGGGGGGGGGGGGAAGAATCAGAAACACCGACATGAAAAATATTAAACTAGAAGGAAAACGTAACTAAAATTGAACAATAAAACAAAGTGTGTGTGTGTGTGTGGGGGGGGGGAAGGATCAGATTATTATCAACGTTAAGGAAAGAATCAGAATCACCAACACAAAACGAAGGAACCACAGGAAAAGCACCTACTCGGAATGGTCAGTAAAATTACCAGTGGGTTTTAGTTAACTTTACGGGATCGCAACCTCACTCTCAGTTTCACTATAGTTCAAACAAGTATTTGTTTGGTCCGCGTGAAGGTATTCTAACTCACGAGTGACACAACTCGGTAAACAAATAATTCACAATTAAAGCCTACAGGTATATACGTAACGGGTTATATTCTAACACAAAAGCACTAAATTTTGCAGTGTCAGTGTAATCAGTTGCGTAGCGCAACTAGTATCGAGGAGCGCCCAACACGACCAGTTTACTTTCTTGAGGGTCGCAGGTTCGATCCTCGCTGACAACCTTTTTCATAAAGCTATTAAAAGCATGATTTATTTTTTTCTTGATGATTTTTTTATAAAATAGTTTCAGAATTTATAGAGGATCTTACATGAGTGTTCATGTAGTATTGAATTTATTAAACGAGTTGAGGAAACGGGATAAAATGCGAGGCTTTGCCGAGCATTTTATCCCTTTTCCTCAACGAGTTTAATAAATTCAATAATACATGAGCACGAATGCAAGATTCTATTTATCATATGACATTTAAAACGCATTTTATTCACGATTGTTTACAAAAATGTCAATATTCCGCCATTAGTAAACGCGACGCCGTTAAGGACGTCGTACATGTAACGTTACGGAACGTATCTAGCTAATTTGCATATTTAATCCACTAGTGGATTATCGAAAATAATGCATGGCGTTATTACACTCTCAGACGCGACGTCATATGATAAACATTTTTATTATTTCTTTTTTAATTTTCAATTCTGTTTATTATTTTTGTATTATTATTTTTTCGTGAATGGTTATCTATTTATTTTAAAGTTCAATACATGTCATGCACAGTTTTAAAGATCAACTTCACATTTGATTTATAATCACACTGGTAAAGGCAAGCGCGCAGGGTAAGGAACAAACACACCGGATAAGGAATTTTTTCCGCTCAGGATAAAAAAGAAAATGGCGGAATGGGTATCACATGTGCAGGTTTGTTGTTGTTCTAGATCTCGTGTTATGGTTATTAATCGATACGGCTGCTCACATTAGCTTCACGGAAGACACATATTATTCACAAATTTATCTTCGATGGTCTGAATTCGACAGTTACATCCAGTCAAACGGAGAACCGGACACAGTGGAGCTACTTCACCGCGAAATCTCATTATTTTATAGAAACGCTCTTCTGGGAAGATGGCATGCACTTTTTTGTTGGTTGTAGACAGACACATGATAAATCGGACTGTTGCAAATACGATTTATGGAAAATTTGAAATAAGAAGGCACACAGTGAGAAATCCTAGTTCAATTTTCAATACAACGCCCAAGGGCAAGGAAATGAGTACAACGCATGTGATAAGACACAAAATTTTCCGAGGAAAAGGGTTGTTGTATGGTCGTAGCACTGGGAAATGTCCATCTCAGATTAGGTTTTGAATCAGCGGAAGGGAGAGAATGACCATAGAAAAGGTCTCATGATCAATCTCCACGGAAGAGTGTTGCCGAACCCGGCAGGTGTCGAACCCGTGTCCTCCTGATCACCAGCAGTCGCGAATCCGACTGAGCTACCGAGACCGGCATAATCATTCAGTTACCAATACATGCACATACTTTAATAGTTGCCTTGCCCATCGGGGCTTAAGAAATAGATGGGCTGCATGATGCTTCCACGCAGAGCTGAAACCGACCCACACACGAGTACTGGTAAACTGCTTGGAGGATCTAAGCCTGCCCAGGCAAAGCGGTGCTTATAAACCCTATTGGTTTCATTGGGCGGCAGGGCTTGCGATGTCGTTTCATCTCAGTGTCGGGTAAAAGTCCGACAAAATTGGAAGCAACGTCTCCAAAATGACCTTTACAGTGTTGACGGGTACGTTAAACCTCAAATCAAACAAACAATATTTGTCTTATATCCGACGACGAACTGCGTACAAAGGGCCTGTTAAGATATCCAATTATATCTGCACCCCCCAACCCCCACCGGAATATTTGTTTCATAAATGTTGTATGATGACTGATAGCCAAAGGAAGTTATATGAAAAGACACAGCTTCAAAAAAAAAATCAATAAAATGTTTGGTCATTCACAAATAAGGTATGTTTTTACCATGACTTTACCCCCACCCCCAGCTGATTATGACCAAAATTGAAAAATTTGTCACCTTTATGGCTTTCAAAATATAACAGCCTAGGCTTGCCTGTACATATTTTATATTTTGTATACGGATAAAGTTTTGATATGTAAACATGTGGTGAAAATATTTAAAAAAAAATGAAAGGTGGCCTCTGTGTTTATTTTTTCATAAATTAAATTTTGGTCATTGTCAGAAATGTCAACATAAAATTGCCATAACTCCGTTCATAGTAAAGCTAAATATATGTTGTTATTACTTATTTTCTTAGTTAGAAACCAAGGAATAATTTGATACCTGTTTCATTTTGATCCTGTAATATTTCATTTTTCGTATATCTCCATGATAACGCAAGTGGGTGGGGTAACAAGATACGACTCACTTAGTGTACAAACGATGAGCAGTGCTACCTGATATATTAATGCGCCAATTGAAACCGGGTTTCTAAGGGCACTTTCTATTGTCTTTTTCTTTCGAAGAAGTAAACTTTTATCACACTTTTCTTACTATTTTCGTCATAATTTATTAACTCAATACAGACACATCAAACGTCAAGTTATTCTGAAAATACTTGAAGACGAAACAACTCGTTTCTGTGTATGTTTCCATTAACGAAGCCTGTTAGCAAGTGAAACGTCGCACACTGAAGAGGATTTGGGTGAGGATCAAAAAGAAGCCAAATCATATCAGGCCCTTTAATGACCATGTAATAGGTATGTCTCACGAATTTGGCGAAGTTATCTACCTTATTTTCAGCCAAAAGAACAAGCATACAATTTTCTACCAGAAATACTACATGGACAAATACATCATTTCTCTAATTCATGATCGCGATGAACCCAATCCATCTATCTCCATAGGGGATGATTATATTGCAAAAACCACAGCAATGCGCATGCCAAGACAATTCACACAAACTTTGGATGATTCCTAAAGGTCACAATTGGTGCTTTAAACTATGTAGGACTATTTATTAATATCGGAAAACCTAATCTGAGATAGACATTTCCTAGTGCTACGACCATACAACAACCATTTTCCTCGGAAAATTTTGTGTCTTATCACATGCGTTGTACCTATTTCCTTGCCCGTGGGCGTTGTATTGAAAATTGAACTAGGATTTCTAACTGTGTGCCTTCTAATTTCAAATTTTCCTTAAATCGTATTTGCAACAATCCGAGTTATCATGTGTATGTCTACAACCAACAAAAAAGTGAATGCCATCTTCCCAGAAGAGCGTTTCATGTAAAATAATGAGATTTCGCGGTGGAGTAGCTCCATGGTGTCCGGTTCTCCGTTTGACTGGATGTAACTGTCGAATTCGGACCATCGAATATAAATTTGTGAATAATATGTGTCTTCCGTGAAGCTAATGTGAGCAGCCGTATTGATTAGTAACCAAAACACGAGATCTAGAACAACAGCAAACCTGCACATGTGATACCCATTCCGCCATTTTCTTTTTTATCCTGAGCGGAAAAATTTCCTTATCCGGTGTGTTTGTTCCTTATCCTGCGCGCTTGCCTTTACCAGTGTGATAATAGTGAATAAAAAAGAAACTCTAGCAAGTACATGTACAAGAGAATTGAAATACAAGATGCCATAATTTGATACAATGTAATCTGCTTGGCCTAGACCCTATATGTGACATGTGAAAGTAAAGAATAGGCACACCAATAACATGACTTGAAATTAACATTGATTGGAAATTTGTTATTTAATTCATGTTGATCATACGTTGTTTTAACGTTTATCGATTGTTAGTCACAAAACTGCACTTGTCAGAACCAAAAAACTTCGCTATTTGAAATTTGATTCTCGTCAGCCGACAATGTCTCTTCTGCTGTCAGAGTAGCGAAAAAAAAATGTTAAAGAAAAAACATCCCCAGCGAGATTCGAACCCGCATACTTCAGCTCTACAGGCCAGTGACTTTACCACTTGGATAGCGTCGATACAGTGCAGGTATGGTATTTTTTAGCCTGATACCATCACATTAATAGGGAGTCACCAAAAATAAAATTAGATCATCCAAAAATAACATATAATTGCGTAGATAAATTTAAAAATAACCTTTATTTACAATAATATTGACAATACCAAATTGACAACTGATGTCGGTTTTACTGTAGTTGGCACAAGGTTGAGTACACGATAGTAAACGCACTGATGAACACAACGCCACAGAAACGCTGGAGCAATTGAACCCTGTTTGACCAACCAACATATATATATATATATAAGTTCCGGCTCCGACCACTAATAAATAGCTTTAAGCCAAAGCCATCATGGAGTCCGAACCCCGATCCACTGGCGTGCAATCAAAGAGGAAAGCATAATGTCTGACTTGACCGTGATTGGGTCAAACAGAATGCAAGTAGACTGTTGAAAAGCATTTATGTTATATCCAATTCGTTTGTAACTTTTAAATTGTTCCGAAAAGTTAGGTTTGCCTTTGATTTTTTATATTTATATATACAGTATATAATGTCGCCAAAACCTCAGGCTGGGACATACCCTGCAGCAAAGGTCTATATAATCAAATAGTAAATTTTAGAAATTAATTGATAGTACCGGCGATAAAACTAAAAAAAAAATGATTTCCGAAGTTGGTGATATCGATATCCCTGATGTAGTAGTTAAACAGTTAAACTGTCATTACGACTGTTAAAAGCAACGACATGAGTTGACACTAAGCTACGAAATATAAACACCGTTAGATGGCAAACGAGGAATATCGCCAAATAAAAATGCAAAGTTAACTATATGTTAAAAATGAAAATCGTTGTATTTATCATAATTTTTAGTTGAAACAAATCATTTGAAATGTTCAAATGCAAAAAAAAAAAAAAAAAAAAAATCGAGACTTCGACAGCTTTGTTTCACTGCGGCTCAGATGAATAAATTTGATTGACCATTCCTTCAATGTATGGGTTGTCAATATTTAAAAGATCCATTACGATAACACATCCGTGCGAAATAGTGCATTCTTTCATATCTCCAAAGTGGTGAAATTTCTCATGAAAAATTGTGATATTTTTCTTACTTTTACTCCAAACATAGATTGTGGGTGCTCGTTAGAACCGCCTCATAGAGGCGGTTCTAACGAGTACCCACAACCTATGTCTTGGAGCAGAAATAAGAAAAATAATGTTTCCCCCCGTGAACCCCAGTTTTCTCTATATAAAGTGGGGTTTAATGGGGTCTTCATTTCACGGACTTGTTTCCGTGATGTCATCGAAATATCTTGAGGTAGAGTTAACGGCTTCTCCCCGTGCTTCATCATAGTGCAGATTATATTTGAGCCCCGCCAAGCGAATCTGTGTCTTCGAGCATTCCGTCATGACACATTTTAACTGCGGATGCCCAGCCATTCAGAGGGGCAAGGTATATGGCTTTCAAGGGCCAGGTCTTTGATATTTGGTACGAAGCTTCATTTTATATAGTGGCATTTTTAGGGCTATAAATTGAACAATCTTGGTAGAGGTTCACTAGATTAAGCTTCAAATTTTTAAAGGTTTTCCCTAAGCCCATGCAAAACTCGTTGGCCACGGCGCGGGGGCATTTTTGGCCCCTGGGCTATAAATTGAAAATCTTGGTAGAGGTTCACTAGATGAAGCTTCATATCATATTTTAAAGGTTTTCCCTAAGCCTATGTAAAACCAGTTGGCCCCGGCGCGGGGGCATTTTTGGCCCAAGGGCTACAATTTGAAAATCTTGGTAGAGGCTCAATAGATGAAGATTCAAACCGAATATCAAAGACCTGGGCCTTCTTGTTTCAGACAAGAAGATTTTTGTATGTTTTCCCTATATAAGCCTATATAAAACCAGTGGCCCTCGGCGGGAGGCGTCTTTTGGCCCCAGGGCTATAATTTGAACAATCTTGGTAGATGTTCACTAGATAAATGTATATTTATATCACATTGTATATAGGGAAAACACATAAAAATCTTCTCGTCTGAAACCAGAAAGCTCAGGACTTTGATATTTGGACCTCTACCAAGATTTTCAAATTATAGCCCCGGGGTCAAAAACGGCCCCGCCCCGGGGTCCATTGTTTTTATATAGGCTTATTTAGGGAAAACATATAAAACTCTTCTTGTCAGAAGGCTCAGGTCTTTGATATTTAGTAAGAAGTTTCATCTAGTGAACCTCTACTAAGATTGTTCAAATTATAGCCCTGGGGCCAAAAATGCCCCCGCGCCGTGGCCAACTGGTTTTACATAGGCTTAGGGAAAACCTTTAAAATATGATATGAAGCTTCATCTAGTGAACCTCTACCAAGATTTTCAATTTATAGCCCTGGGGCCAACAATGCCCCCGCGCCGTGGCCCACGAGTTTTGCATGGGCTTAGGGAAAACCTTTAAAAAATTGATATGAAGCTTCATCTAGTGACCTCTACCAATATTGTTCAATTTATAGCCTAAAAATGCCCCGGCGCCGGGGACCACTGCTTTTACAAAGGCTTACATTGGTTTTGTTTGTTTGATTTGAGGTTGAACGTCCCCGTGAACATTGTAATGGTAATTTTGGAGACGTTACTTCCGATTTTGAGGGACTTTTACCCGATGTTGAAATGTAAGGACATCTCAGACCCTGTCGCCCAATGAAACCAATAGGGTTTATTAGCATGGACGGTCCGACTCGAGCCGCTTTGCCTGGGCAGGCTTAGATTCTCTAAGCGGTTTACCAGTACTCGGGTGTGGGTCGTATTTAGCTCTGCGTGGAAGCATCGTGCAGCTCATTATTTCTTCAAGTCCCGATGGGCGGGGTCCGAAGCTTATATTTGGAAAACATTTAAAAATCTTCTTGTCTGAAACCAGAAAGCTCAGGTCTTTGATATTTGGTATGAAGCTTCAATTAGTGGACCTCTATCAAGATTATTCAGATTATAGCCCCGGGGTCAAACATGCTCAAGCCCGGGGCCCACTGGTTTTACATAAGCTTATAGAGGGAAACCCTTTAAAACTCTTCTTGTCAGAAACCAGAGGCCCAGGCCTTTTATATTTGGTTTGAGGCTTTATCTAGTAGACCTCTACCAAGGTTGTTCAAATTATAGTCCTGGGATAAAAAAAACGCTATATATAGGCTTATATAGGAAAACATATAAAAATCTTCTTGTCTGAAACCAGAAGGCCCAATCTTTGATATTTGGTATGAAGTTTCATCTAATGGACTTCTACCATGCTCGTTCAAATCATAGCATGGGGGCCAAAAAATGGTCCAGCCATTGGGCCCACTAGTTTTACATAGACTTACATCATAGTGTAGTTTGTATTTTCTTGTCTTTTGGGATCATTGATTCCATTGTGGAAAATTGAAAATACTTGAGGGTCACTGATGAGGTCTAATTGGCCGAAACTAGCTAATCTGGCCCAGAAAATATGCACACCTCATATTTTCCAGTTCTGTGGTGTATTCCTTGCTTCCAAAGGATAACCTTTTTATAGAACATATTTAACGTCACTACAGCTGATATCTGGGAATGTGTGGCGGCCGTAAAAAGTCTCCCTGCCCTACCTCATAGTTTGTATTTTCTTGTCCTTTGGGATCATTTATTTCATTGTGGAAATTTGAAAATACTTGAGGGTCACTGATGAGGCCTAATTGGCCGAAACTAGCAAGTCTGGCCCAGAAAACATGCACACTTCATATTATCCAGTTCTGTGGTGTATTCCTTGCTTCAAAGGGATAACCCTTTTATATAACTTATATAGAGAAAACTTTTAAAAATATTTTTGTCCGAAACCAGAAGGCCCATGATTTTGATATTCGATGTTAAAAGTAGAAGTAAAACAAAGGTCAGGAATCGATACAATTAACGTACTCCACCCACCAAAGACACCAAAGGGAAAGAAACAAAAACATGAAGCGACCAGACAACAATGGAAACCTAAACAAAGGAAGGCCATAAGGACAGTTACTTTCCCACAAAATGGCCAAATGGCCATCCTAAACAAAAGTGATGCACACAGTAAGTAGTAACAAACAACAACATAAATAAACCGCCACAGAAGAACCGCCTTGGAACGGTCAGTGGAAAGAATTCCACTGGGGGCTTAAATCGATTTTACGTGGCCACAATCCTCGCCCTTACTTCCGTCGCGATTTAGACAAATAATTTGTTCAGTCCGCATGAAGGCCTCCTAACTCATCAGTGCAACATCTCCGAGAACACAAATAATCAAAGAACCACAGAGGTGAGACAACGGTGAGGACTCGACAGCAAGAAACCACTGAAATTCTGAAGGAAAAGAAAACCAACAGTTAGACTCCGATGGGCCCAACCAGACACCAAGTTTCAATTGGTGGACCTCTGCTTAGATTGTTCAAATTATAGACCTCGATCCAAAAATCGCACCGCCCTGTGACCTACATTTTAATCTCTTAGCTCAGGTGACCGATATAGAACCATTATGCTCCTCTTGTTTTTTTTTTTTACTTCTGAAGGGCATAAAAATGATACCTGGTGGTCATGTCAGAAAGTGTGAGAATCCCTCACCTTTCTTCTTGACAGTATTTACAAAAGATTTGGTACTCAGTTATTTAGACAACTTGTGGGTATTCCGATGGGTACGAATACACAACCCTTGTGGCTGATCTGTTCTTGTTTTGCTATGAAAGAGACTTCATGATGTCCCTATGCGTTGAAAACCGATCTGAAATCATTGAAGCCTTTAGCTCGATTTCTAGATATTTGTCCGATCTATTAAACATAGACATTACCTACCCCACCCACTCCGATGTCCAGTTAAATAAAGCAAATTCTTCTGATAACGCGGTCCCGTTTTCGGATTTACATTTGTCTATTGCAGGTGGGTTTGTTTCCAGCAACATTTATTATAAAAGCGACGATTTTGATTTCGAGATTGCAAATTGTCCTATCTTTGATGGTGATCTTCCTCAAATGGCATCCTATGGCGTTAATGTTTCGCATTTAATTCGATCTATCGATATCATAACCTATGCAAAGCCTTTACTAGATTTTATAGACGTCATTCCGATTGAATTTTGGACTTAAAAGTTCTTCTGCAACAAAGTCTATCGGAACCCGGATTTTATACAGACTTAGTATATAAATTCTGAATAATATATACTTGCAATGACTTCAGTACCCAATTTCGTAAAATCATTCTTCGATATTAAAAGATTGGGTACATAATAAATGTTATACGACAGACTGCATGCAGGGTAGTTAACCCAAACACGGTTGATAACTTTGCTTCCAACCTGAGTTGCACATCGGTATGTAAGGCGTCAGATTCAATGACGGTTCCAGCGTAAAATATGTTGTATAAAAGGGTTATCCTTGGGAGCAAGAAATACACCCAGAACTGGAAAATATAAAGTGTACATGTTTTCTGGGCCAACTAGCTAGTTTCGGCCCATAGGGCCTCATCAGTGACCCTTAAATATTTTCAAAATTCCACAATGGAATCAATGATCCCAAAGGACAAGAAAACATACACTTCATTGCGATATAGGGCAGGGAGACTTTTTACGGCCGCTTCTCATTCCCAGACACCAGTTGTAGTAACATTAAATGTGTTCCATAAAAGGGTTATCCTTTGGGAGCAAAGGATACCATAGAACTGGAAAATATGAAGTGTACATATTTACAGACTAGTTAATCTCGGCCAATTAGGCATCATCAGTGACCCTTAAATATTTTCAAAATTCCACAATGGAATCAATGATCCCAAAGGACAAGAAAATATAAACCACACTATAAAGGCGTACTTAGAATCTAAATTTCATTTAATGTGACGTTGGTTGGTGCTTGATGCTCTGTCCCTGGTTAGGCCAATCGGATTCTAACTCTTGGTTTTCTTTTGCTCCAGCATTTCGGTTATTTCTTGCTGTCGAGTCCTCGCCGATGTCTCACCTCTGTGGTTGTTTGACTTTTGTTTTCTCGGAGATGTTGCACTGATGAGTTAGAAAGCCTTTGTGCGGACTATTTGTCCCAGTCGCGACGGAGTAAGCCCGCGTATATCGATTTAAGCCCCCACCCCCATCCCAGTGAATTTCTTTTCACTGATCGTTTCAAGGCGGCTCTTCTGTCGCGATTTATGTTTCTTATAGTTCGTCTTTGAATGTGTGTATCGTTTATATCTTTTTGTAATGGATAACCAATCGGCCATTTTGCGGGAAAGTAACTGTCCTTTTGGCTTTCCGCTATTGATGTTTCCATTAGGGTATTGTTGTTTCATGTTTGTGTTTCTTTCCCTTTGGTGTCTCTGATGGGAGGTGTTGGTTAATTGTATCGATACTTGATCACTGCCTTCACTTCAATTTTGATTGTTTTTCCTGTAATGACGGGATGAATTTATATCCCCCGACACAGTAGGTATTGGCTATAGAACCATCAGCCTGGCGACCGGCAGTCTTTAGATATTATATTGCGATCGCCATAACCCCAATACGTTTTGAGATAAACTGATGTTACTTGGTAGGATTGTGCACGAGATTAAGAAAAGCGTGTTGTGTATAAAACTAGATAGCTCAATGCTGCAGTTCATCAGTTATCTACCAGCAGTATTTAATAATACAATATGTTCTGTAGAAAGGTAATCCTTTTGGAAGCAAGGACGATAAAACAGAAATGAAAAAATACTCTGTGGATGTGTTTCTAGGCCATGAAAAACTATGGAATAGTTTGTAATGGGCCACACTAGCTAGTTTCGGCCAATTAGGTCTCACCAGCGACTCTCAGACATGTGTAGAAACATTGTGATTATTCAACACCCTGTAAGTGATCATAATAATTCAATTTGCAAGGAATTGTCCTTCAGATGGTCACTCTATTTGATCTAATTCTCCATTTTCAACACCAGAAACATTTTTTCATACTCCCATATACTAAAGCTGCAGCGAAATTTAGGTGCATTTGGTAAATTGGATTTTCCGAAAACTGTCATTGGTCATCTTCTACAAGCAAGTCAAAGTTCTATGCAACTATAACTTTAAAACCAGTGCGCCTTATACAAGATTACTGCTACATGCTTAAGGACGATCAGCCTGAAGTTTCCAGAACTGTTCAAAGATTTTGTTCATGGAAACTGATGTTTCGGCCCAGTTAATTTCGTTAATTGGTTGATTAATTGTTTTTGGGTTTAACTTACTTCAACCCTTGTGGGTCAGTTCGTGTCGACTCCCCAAAAAGGGGAGAAAAGAGATAGGAGGGACAGTATATGAGATGGAAGTGAGGGACTTGGAAAAAAGAGGTTGTAAATAACAACATTCCCCTCTACCCTTGAGAACTATTGGAATCTGAAATTATATTAGGTCTAGAAGGACACCTATTGTCAGAGATTCAGTGGTCTTTTTAACCCTACTGTATGGACAACAACAATACTAGGAACAGAGTGAAGATCTCTACATGACCTTTGTTGACTTAATTAAGAATTTGGCATGGTCGATTGTTTTGGGCTTTGGAAAATTGTGATAACGTTTGGCTGTCCAACCAAGTTCACAGCACTGATTCAAGAGTTCCAACGATGATGTCCTCGCGAGTATCCAAATTGATGGCAAGTTTCTGTTCCAAAGTCCTGTGACATATATTTTTTTTTGTTTTTGTTTAACGGCCCTTTCAAGATTATTTCACTCATATCGAGCCAATCGTTAATCAGAAATTGGCGAAAACCGGAGTACCCGGGAAAACACCACCTGACCTTCGGTTGCAGTACTTGGCGTCTCAAATGTGAGCCGAGCCAAACTCGAACCGCAGCGGAGAGAGACAGATGGATTTAAGCAAGGCTGTGTACTAGAGTCAGCGCTGTTCAACATTATGTTTTCGTCTTGCTCACAGATGCTTTCCAGGTTGATGAGAGTGGTAAACCTATTAGGTATCGCTTTGTTCTAACTGCAAGGGGCAGACAGAGGAGTTAGTCGAGTTCCTGTTTGCTGATGCCATGACAAAGGTTGTTTCAACAGATGAAAAGATGCTAAAAAGGTGTGGATTAAGTATCTAATTCATATAATCTCGCAGTCAACATCAAACGACTGAGGTGATATATATATAAGCCAGCATCGAATAAGTCTTACAAGTAGCCTACCATCGTAATGAAAGGCAAAATTGTGAGTTGTACCGTACAAGCATATTGTCAAGATTATTGCACTTTGATGATGAAGTAGATGCCAGGTTTGTAAAAACCAATTACATTAGAAAAACATGTCCGTGTGAAATAATGGCGTCCAACATGGTGTCAGAAATTATACATTTTTGGTAAAAATGATAACATCTTTCTTATTTCTGCTATCAACATAGATTGTGTGTGCTCGTTAGAACCGCCTCAATGAGGCGGTTCTAACGAGTACCCACAATCTATGTTTTGGAGCAAAAAAATGCAGATAATGTATATCCCCGTAAACCCCACATTTCTCTATTTAAAGTGGGGTTTAGAGGGGTCTTCATTTCACGGACTTGTTACCGTGATGCATATTTTAAAAACTACGCGGAATCGTTTTGGATCGAAGTGGAATCAGACCTAAGACAAATATGAAAATTGCAGAGCAGTGGTGCTGAAAACACTGTCATACCTAAACGCATTTGTAATTTGGACAGTTTACTTTCGGTATGCCATAAAAAAAGGAACTACTATCACACGGGTCGTTATAGAAAAAGTCGCCCAGCGGACAACGATCGCTCACCTGAGAAATAGCACAGGTTGTCAAATGCAAGGCAAATTCGAACTCATCTGAGATAGTATGCTTGTCGTTGTTTACTAAAAGTTAAAAAAAGATTCGATCGAAAACAGCTGAGAAAAAAAAACGGGCATAAGTTTCGCTCATATTTATACTCAAGGGCAGGGAACTCCAAAGCGGTTGGTCCTGCGAGGCGAAAATTCGGCATGGTCCTGCGAGGCCCAAGTTCTAACTGGACGTAGACTTATGCATTCCCCTTGTTATCTGTAAGTTTGATGAAGATCAGATAGGAAATTGCTGAGTAAAGTTGGAAACGTTGTTTTTCCATTGTAAGCATGTGGTTAAATCTTTCACGCTGAATTGAAGGTTTCAAAACAATCAGATCAAAAATAGCTGAGAAAAAGCGAAAAAAAAAAAAAAAAAAAAAAAAAAAAAATCGCTAATATTTTTACTCAAGGACAAGTAACTCTTAATAGAAGTGAAGGCAATGATCAGGAATCTATACAATTAACCAATAGCGCCCATCAGAGACACCAAAGAGAAAGACCCACCAGACCCTAATGGAAACATGACTTTCCCACAAAATGGCCAATTGGCTATCCAAAACAAAAAATATAAGTGATACAAACACTCAAATACAAACCATAACAACAAGAGGGCCATGATGGCCCTGGATCACTCACCTGATCTATATTGTACAAACGAAATTGAGGTAATATATGGTGGAGTGGAGGGTTTGAGCAATATTGGTTGGCCCCAAGGAACATTTCTGTGAAATTAATTCAAAACCAGTCTGGCTGTTTAGGAGTAGAAGTCGTTTTGAGAAGTAGTAGTCATTTTTGATGAAATGACATCTCAGGCCCTGCCGCCCAATGAAACCAATAGGGTTTAAATGCATAGAAGGTTCCACTCGCACCACTTTGCCTGGGCAGGCTAAAACCTTCAAAGTGGTTTACTAATACTCCTGTAGAAGCACCTTGCAGCCAAGCCGTGATGGGTGGGGGCCAAAACTTTCACAATACGTCTATCTCTAAAAGAAAGCAATTTTATAGGAATGTTCTATGGGTGACCCTCTAACAAAATTGCTCAAAATATTTTGCTTAGCTGAGCATGACGGCCACCAGAGCTAAAACCCTCAAACCTCATTCCTGTGAAATAATTTCAAAATCCGTCCAGGGGTGGCCTGTCTAATCATCTGCAATAAACCAGTACTTCGGACCATAGTGCACATCAAAGGCTTATCATTCTGAGAGATATGTTTAAAAGTGGGCGCTATAAGGGGAAAATGTGTGATGGTGTATTTTTCATTAGCTCAAATGTGAAAAGAAGTAAACTAAATGAATTGATTAATTCAAGATTAAATCAATCAATTAACATTTATTTATTTATTTATTTATTTTGAAAGTAAATTATACAAATCACATAATGTCTATAGCATTAGCATGGTATAGTTTCATTCAAGATGCAACTATAAAGTGTTTCTTGTTTTAGACACAATCATATCAGAAAAGAGAAACCCCGCCCCCACATTATTCAGTAAAACAGGGGCATAGAGTATTGTACATTATTTTTCTTATTTCTACTAAAAACATATATCGTTAGAACAACCTCACAAAGGCAGTTCTAACAAGTATCCGCAATGTAAAAAATATATTGTACGGTAAAACTGGGGTCAATAGAGGTGATACATTATTTTTCTTATTTCTCCTCGAAAACATATATTTTGGGTCCTCATTAGAACCCTCTCTCAGAGGCTGTTTCAACGAATACTCACAATTTAATGATATTAAATTTGTACTGCAAATCTGGGATTAAGAGGGCATAAACATTATTTTTTAATTTCTACTCAAAAATGTATGTTGTGAGTCCTCGTTAGAACCGCCTTACCGAGGCGACGAGGCGGTTGTAACAAGTACCCACAATATATGTTTTAATCTGATGTATTTCACAATACGTATTGTGAATCAGGATTTTTAATATTTTTGATCATAAAATTTGACCAAGGTATTTGAATATGCATGTTTTTGTAATGATTATAAATAAAGGTGACTAAAAATAATAATAAAAAAATAAAAGTGCGGGATATCAAAACCAAGCCGTAGTTATCAAACAAGCAAATGAATAGATGTGAATTTTCTCCAGGTAAATGACTGCCCTCTCTTTGCCGCCTACCTGTAGGACAGCCAGAATACCCCAAATGTATCTCATCTCAAAATTGAATTTTCCAATAACCGGTCATTCGGGTGTTATGCAATCAAAAATTGTCTTTAAGGTGAAGAAGTCATTTAAAGTTTTTTTTTTAGCTCACCAGAGCCGAAGGCTCCGGGAGAGCTTATAGTATAGGCATTGTCCGTCGTCCGTCGTCGTTTGCGTCGTCAACATTTTCAAACAACATCTCCTCTGAAACTACTCTGCCAATTGAATCCAAATTACATGTGGAGCCTCTATGGGAAGGGGGAACGAAAGTTTGTTCGGGAGGACTGGGTCACGTGACCAATATGGCCGCCATGCCCATATATGTTAATAACCTTTACAAATCTGCTTCTCAGGAATCGAATAGCCGATGATCTTGAAACTTGGTATGCAGCATCGGGGACTCGGGCCCTACCAAGTTTGTTCAAATGATGACCTTTGGTTGACCTTGACCTGTTTTATGTCAAGGTCAAGTTTGGTCACTTAGACATTTGCATGGACAAACGGAAAAAAGTGGATTTTTCTGATTGTATGTTAGCTAGTGGCATCAGAAATGGTCATTGCAATCAGCTGAATAAAAGTTTATCAATTTCAAAGGTCAAGGTCATTTACCGACCGATGTCCAGGACGCCTCAGATTCAGTATTTGTATCTTCTTCTTCACTTAAACTACGTGGCCAATTGAAACCAAATAACATGTGGAGCCTCTATGGAATGAGGGAACGAAAGTTTGTTCATGAGGACTGGGTTACATGACCAATATGGCCGCCATGTACATATATGGTAAAAACCTTTAAAAATCTTCTCCTCAAGAATCGAATGGCCGATGATCTTGAAACTTGGTATGCAGCATCAGGGACTCTGGCCCTTCCAACTTTGTTCAAATGATGGCATTTGGTTTACCTTGGCCTGTTTTACGTCAAGGTTGAATTTGGTCACTAAGACATTTGTTTTGAAAAATGGCAAAACAGTGGATTTTTCTGATTGTATATTAGCTAGTGGCATAAGAAATGGTAATTATAATCAGCTGAATGCAAGTTTTTCAGTTCCAAAGGTAAAGGTCATTTACCAACCTTTGTCCAGGACGCCTCAGATTCAGTATTTTTATCTTCTTCTTCACTTAAATACTTGGCCAATTGAAACCAAATTACATGTGGAGCCTCAATGGAATGAGGGAAAGAAAGTTTGTTCGCGAGGACTGGGCCACATGACCAACATGGCCACCATGCCCATATATGGTAAAAACCTTTAAAAATCTTCTCCTCAAGAACCGAATGGCCGATGATCTTGAAACTTGCTTTGTAGCATCAGGGACTCTGGCCCTACCAAGTTTGTTCAAATGATGACCTTTGGTTGACCTTGACCTGTTTTATGTCAAGGTCAAATTTGGTCACTTAGATATACATGTATGTATGGAAAAATGGCAAAGTAGTGGACATTTCTGATTGCCTGGTAGGCTGTGACATCAAAAACCATGTTTGCAGTTAGCTGAATGGAAGTTTATCAATTCCAAAGGTCAAGGTCATTAATGACCTTTGTCTTGGATGGCTCAGATTCAGTATTTTTATCCTCTTTTCCAGTAAAAGAGCTGTGCTGATTGAAACCAAATTACATGAAAAGCCTCTATGGGGTGAGACAATTAAACATTATTCGTTATATTGTTGTCACATGACCAAGATGGGCACCTTGCCTGAATATGGTATAAACCACATGACCTCTGGTGAGCGTAGTGACCCATGGGCTTCTTGTTCTATTTCTCGCTCTGGTGGCCATCTTATTCACCGGAGTGGAACAGTCTGAGCAATTTTGGTAGAGGGTCACCCAAGGAAAATTCCTGTGAAATATTTTTGGGGTTGAGACACCTTGATGAAGATTAAATATCAGAAAGGCCTCTGTGTCACTGAATTTGGTATAGTTACGCCTTAATTGCAACCACTGGATCGGTATCTGTGCTGGTGGATGATTCGTTCGTCCCCGAGGGTATCATCAGCTCAGTATCAGTTCCTTAGTGCTGAGGTTGATACTGCGGTGTTGACGTCAGTGCTCAAGTACTGTTTCAAATAACTTTATTATATCTTTAATTTTGGCAGTATAAAATTGTAATATTTCTAAAACTAAGACTGACTTGTCAGGTGAGACATCTATCTTAGCGGATTTGGTTTACACGTTTTGATATATTTTAAATGTTGCAAGTCTCGCTACTTTGGACATCTCCTTCCTGATGTCCGGGACTTCCGTGGAGTGTGGGTCATGTTTGCTGATGTTGGCTCGGTGGGGGACGCCTTTAAGTCCGCGGGTTGGCGTCTGATGCCTCCAGTTGACCTGTCTCATAGGCTACGTCGGTCCGTGTGTGCTCGGAGGGGGATGTGCTGTGTTTGCCGGGTCTCGCCCGTCATCCGTTTCGTTTTAAGAACTTTGGGGTTGAGACACACTGATGAAGATTAAATATCGGAAAGGCCTCTGTGTCACTAAATTTCGTATAGTTACGCCTTAATTTAAAATCCATCCACTTGTTAAGGCAGAGAAGTCGTTCGAAGGTTTTTATCCCTCTATTTTTAGCTCAGACAGCCATCCTGTTCACCCAAGTGGAACGGTTTGAGCAATGTTGGTAGAGGGTCACCCAACGAACATTCCTGTGAAATAATTACAAAATCCTTCCACTGGTTAAGGAGAAGAAGTCGTTTACAGTTTTTTTTCTATTTTTAGCTTTAGCGGCCATGTTGTTCACCCGAGTGGAACAGTCGTAGCAATATTATTAGAGGGTCAATCAAGGAACATTTCTGGGAAATATTTTCAAAAATCCATCCACTTAATAAGGAGGAAAAGTCGTTTGAAGGTTTTTTATTTTTAGCTCTGACAGCTCTGACAGCCATTTTGTTCAACCAAGCAGAACGGTATGAGCAATTTCGGTAGAGGGTCACCAAAGGAAGATTCCTATGAAGTACTTTCAAAATCCATACACTGGCTACGGAGAAGAAGTCGTTTAAAGGTTTTTTCTATTTTTAGCTCTGGCAGCCATCTTGTTCACCCGAGCGGAAGAGCTTGAGCAATTTTGGTAGAGGGTCACCCAAGCAACATTCCTGTTAAGTAATTTAAAAATCCTTCCACTGGTTAAGGAGAAGAAGTCGTTTAAAAGTTTTTTTTTCTATTTTTCGCTCAGGCGGCCATCATGTTCACCTGTGTGATTCGGTTTAAGCAATTTTGGTAGAGGGTAACCCAAGGAACATTCCTGTGAAGTAATTTCAAAATCCATCCACTGGTAAGGGAAAAGAAATCGTTTGAAGGTTTTTTAGCTCACCTGAGAACGAAGTGCTCAAGGTGAGCTTTTGGGATCGGTCTTTGTCAGTCGTTCGTGCGTACGTGCGTCCGTCCTCAACTTTTGATTTAAACAAATTCTTCTCCAAAACTGCTGGGCAGATTTTGATCTAATTTCACAGGAATGCTCCTTGGATGATCCTCTACCAAAATTGCTTAAATTTTTCCGGTCGGTTGAACAAGATGACCGCCAGAGCTAAAAATAGAAAAACCTTTAAACGACTTCTCCTGCTTAACCAGTAGATGGATTTTGAAATTATTTCACGGGAACATTCCTTGGTTGACCCTCTACCAAAATTGCTCAAACCATTCCGCTCGGGTGAAATAAATGGCCACCAGAGTTAAAAAATAGAAAAAAAAAACAAGAGGCCCATGGGCCACTATGCTCACCAGAGCTCAGGTGGGCACTGCCCATTGACAGCCATGTACATGTATTTTAACATGACATCGTTTTAATCTACCAATTATAAATAAGTTCTGAATAGTAAGATCCTTTGGAAGCAAAGAATACACCAAATAAACAAAAATAGCAGACTCGGTTTTATTGAGTCTGTTCATGACCAGTACTGAAAAGTGCTACACCGGTCACGCCCTCTAGCACCGTCTTAGGCAGAACTCTATTTTCAAAATGATTCAAAATGAACTCAATGATCCCAAAGGACCAGAAAATATAATCTGCACTATGATGGATAAAGTCTCCCAAATGAACCCCTATATCCAAATGAGCATCCATCTGGACTCAGTATCTAAAACATTAGGCCTTTTATTAAGTAGAGGGTGTAGCGCATGGACAAAATGGAGCCCTGGCTGGTATCACTAAATGCGTCTTATCATATTGAATAAGAATAAATATGGTGTAGCAGTGGGGATCTGTATACCAGAGTTATAAGGCCTCTTAAGCGGTGAAGGGGTTGGGGCATGTCCTGTTGATCCCAGGAAAGCCCAAGATTGTTGTCCCTAGAATATATATATATATATATATATATATATATATATATATATATATATATATATATATATATATATATATATATATATATATATATATATATATATATATATATATATATATATATATATATATAGGAATGCCCCCTGCGACCCCCAAGTGGGTGTGTTATTGATAAGGAACAAGAACATATGTGATTATGGGGTGGGGATTTGAATGGTTTCTGAAATATATGGCCTTTTAAAGTGGAGGGGCGGGGCGCATTGCTGTAGCACAAAGTGACCACCAGGTTGGTGTGACTGAACGAGTCTTATCATAAGGAACAAGAATATTATAGTTTATGGGTGGGGATCTGAATGATTTCTGAGATATATGGCTTTTAATGAAGTAAAGCAGTGGGGCATGACCCAGGCAGTCCGGATGACTCCCAAGCTAGTGTTATTGGAATGTGTCTTATCACAAAGAAGATAATTATATATGGTTTAGGGGTGGGGCTCTGAACAGTTTCTGAGATATATAGCCTTTTGTGAAGTGGTGGGGTGGGGCAAGGCCCTGGCTTGACCCGAAAGACCTCCAGGTTGACGTCAATGAATGTGTCTTATCATAAGGAACAAGCAATATATGCTTAGGGGTGGGGATCTGTAAGGTTTCCAAGATATTGGGTCTTTGATGAAATGAAGGGGTAGGGCACGATTCCGGCACATCCTGGGGGACCCCCAGGTTAGTGTCACTGAATGCGTCATATCATAAGAAAGAAGAATATATAAGGTTTTGGGATGGGGATCTGAATGGTTTCTGAGATAGATGGCCTTTTGTGAAGTGGAGGGGTGGGGCAAGGCCCCAGCGCACCCAGGAAGACCCCTAAATTGGTGTCAATGAATGTGTCTCTTCATAAGGAACAAGAATATATAGGGTTTAGGGGTGGGGATCTGTTAGGTTTCCAAGATATTGGGTCTTTTATGAAATGGAGGGGGTGGGGCATGACCCCGGCACAAGCCGGGGGCCCCCAGGTTGGTGTCACTGAATGCGTCTTATCATAAGGAACAAGAATATATATGGTTTTGGGGTGGGGATCTAAATGGTTTCTGAGATATATGGCTTTTTGTGAAGAAGAAGGGGTGGGGCAAGGCCCAGGCACACCCTGGGAGACCCCCAAGTTGGTGTCAGTGAATGTATATTTTCATAAGGAACAAGAATATATATGGTTTAGGGGTGGGGATCTGTAAGGTTTCCAAGATATTGGGCCTTTTATGGAAAGGAGGGGGTGGGGCATGACCCCGGCACGTACCGGAGGACCCCCAGGTTGGTGTCACTGAATGCATCTTATCATAAGGAACAAGAATATATATGGTTTTGGGGTGGGGATCTGGATGGTTTCCGAGTTATATGGCCTTTTATGAAGTGGAGGGGGTGGGGCATTGCCCCGGCTTAACCTGGGGGGCCCCCATGTTGGCATTGAAGCATATGGCTGAGAGACATTTACTCAAGGAACATTTCTATAAAAGTTTTGTCAAAATATCTGCAATAACTTGGCAGCAAATGCCATTTTTCAATTTTCCCCATTATAAGTCTATGGTAAATCTAAGTTGCCATAGCAACCAAACTAAAGAGCCGAATTTCATTAAAAACACAAAACCTGTAAAGGCAAATATGGTGAATATTTTCATTAACTCTCAGCCTCATAGAGCATACGGTTTCTGAGGAGATGATTTTTTAATTTTTTTGTTTTCTATTTTTTTTTCAATTTGGTTTCCATGGCAACCAATACAAATGAGCAGTAGGCCTAAAATCATATGGCAGATAGTAGATTACCTAAGGAATATTTCTATGAAAGTTTTGTCAAAATATCTGCAGCTGCTTGGCAGTAAATGCCATTTTCCAATTTTCCCCATTATAAGTCTATGGAAACTCTAAGTTGCCATAGCAACCAAACTAATTAGCCGAATTTCATAAAAAAACACAAACTTTCAATCCCCCAACCCAAGGATGCTACAGATGAAATTTGGGCCCAATCGGCCTAGCGGCTTCAGAGGAGATGCCGTTTAGAAGTGTTGACGTCACCAGACGCAGACGCAGACGCAGACGACGACGCAGACGCAGACGACGGTCAACTGCCTATCCTATAAGCTCCCCCGGAGCCTTCGGCTCTGGTGAGCTAAAAACCTTTAAACGACTTCTTCTCCTTAACCAGTGGATGGATTTTAAAATTATTGCACAGGATTGTTCCGTGGGTGCCCCTCTACTAAAATTGCTCAAACCGTTCCGCTCAGGTGAACAAAACGGCCATCAGAGCTAATAATAGAAAAACCTTTAAAGGACTGCGTCTCCTTTACCAGTAGATGGATTTTGAAATTACTTCACAGGAATGTTCCTTGGGTGATCCTCTACCAAAATTACTCATACCATTCCGCTCGGGTGAACGAAATGGCTACGAGAGCTAAAATAGAAAAAACACTTTAAACGACTTCTCCTCCTTTACCAGTGGGTGGATTTTGAAATTATTTCGCAGGAATGTTCCTTTGGTGACCCTCTACCAGATTTGCTCATACCATTCCGCTCGGGTGAACAAAATGGCCACTAGAGCTGGAAAAAGACAAAAAAACCTTTAAACGACTTCTTAACCAGTGGGTGGATTTTGAAATTATTTCACAAGAATGTTCCTTTGGTGACCCTCTACCAGAATTGTTCATACCGTTTCGCTCTGGTGAACCAAATGGCCCCCAGAACTAAAAATAGAAAAAAAAACTTTAACTTCTTCTCCTTACCCAGTAGATGGATTTTAAAATTACTTCACAGAAATGTTACTCGGGTGGCCCTCTACCAAAATTGCTCAAACCATTCAGCTCGGGTGAACAAAATGGCCCCAGAGCTAAAAATAGAATAACCTTTAAACGACTTTTTCTCCTTAACCAGTGGATGGATTTTGAAATTATTTCACCAGAATGTTCCTTGGGTGACGCTCTACCAAAATTCCTCAAACGTTTCGCTCAGGTCAACAAAATGGCCGCCGGACATAAAAATGAAAAAAAAAAAACAAAAAAAAAAAAAACTTTAAACGACTTCTTCTCCTTAACCAGTAGATGGATTTTGAAATTATTTGATAGGAAGGTTCCTTGGGTGACCCTCTACCACAATTGCTCAAATAGTTCTGCTCGGGTGAACAAAATGACCACCAGAGTTAAAAATAGAAAAACCTTTAAACGACTTCTTCTCCTTAACCAGTTGATAGATTTTGAAATTACTGCACAGAAATGTACATTGGGTGCCCCTCTACTAAAAATTGATCAAACAGTTCCGTTCGTGTGAACAAAATGGCCACCAGAGTTAAAAATAGAAAAACCTTTAAACGACTTCTCCTTAACCAGTCGATGGATTTTGAAAACTTCACAGGGATGTTCCTTGGGTGACCCTCTACCAAAATTGCTGAAACCGTTCCACTCTGGTGGCTTAAAATAGAAAGCATTTAATCGACTTCTGCTCCTTAATCAGTGGATCGATTATGAAATTATTTGACAGAAATGGGGTATGAGGTTTTTAGCTCTGGTGGCCATCATGCTCAGTTAGGCAAAATATTTTGAGCAATTTTGTTGGAGTGTCACTCATGGAACAATCCTATGAAATTGCTTCCTTTTAGAGACAGATGTCTTTTGAAAGTTTTGGCCCCCACCCACCTTGGCTGCAAGGTGCTTCTACAGGAATATTGGTAAACCACTTTGAAGGTCTTAGCCTGTCCAGGCAAAGTGGTGCGAGTGGAACCATCTAGGCATTTAAACCCTATTGGTTTCATTGGGTGGCAGGGCTTGAGATATCATTTCATCAAAAATGACTTCTACATCTCAAAAATAACTTCTACTCCTAAACAGGCACACTGATTTTGAATTATTTCACAGAAATGGTCTTTGGATCAAACCAAAATTGCCCCCCCCCCCACACTCCACCATATATTACCCACAATTCCGTTTGTACAATATGGATCAGGTGAGCGATACAGGGCCCTCTTGTCTAATTTTAGCTCGGACAGCCATCTTGTTCATCCGAGCGGAACATTCCTGTGAAGTAATTTCAAAATCTTTCCACTGGTTAAGGAGAAGAAGTCGTTTAAAAGTTTTTTTGTTTTTTTTTTTAGCTCTGGCGACTATCATGTTCACCTGTGCGATTCGGTTTGAGCAATTTTGGTAGAGGGTCACCCAAGGAACATTCCTGTGAAGTAATATAGCGTGAAATATTATTTAATATTTACACAATTTATGTCTTAGTCGTGTGTGTGTGTGTGTGTGTGTGTGTGTGAATTCGGGTTTAACGTCGCTTTCAACAATTTTTCAGTCATATCACGACGGTGTCTGGTTGCGACAGGGAGCTCAATGCTCACGTTTATAGTGCTGCCTCACTGAAGTATCATGTCCCAGACACATTACATGATACCACACCCAGTCACATTATCCTGACACTGGATCGACCAGTCCTAGCTCTACCCCGTAAATCTGAGTGCCAAACGAGGAGCAGCTAGTACCATTTTTAACGACTTTGGTATGTCGCGGCCCGGGATCGAACCCGAGACCTCCCGTTCCCCGGAGCGGACACTCTACCAACTGAGCTATCGGGGCCGGTATGTCTTAGTCGTATATGTTCAGTGTTAAGTAAAGTCATTCCGGGTTTAGTGCCGCCCGTTCTTTATGTTCGATCAGTAACCCGCTGGCATCACCTATAACATGTTTTATCTTTTATGTAATGTTATATATAATGATACAAATTGGTATAAACGTGTAACGCCAGTAATGCAAGAGTTTGCCGAAGCGTTGGGAGAATGAGCTGATATCACATAATAAATAATAAATGATTTATGTTCGTTTGATACTGAACATATACGACTAAGACATAAATTATGTAAATATTAAATAATATTTCACGCTAAACCATTGAAGTAAATACACGAATTAAAAAACGTCTTAAACACATAGGACAAGTAACGCATGATTATTGATTTTTTTACCTCACTTGACCTCAGTTAATATTGGTTGACCTTATGTTAATACGGATGACCTCCGATCAATACATGATAGTCAATTAATAATCGTTTATAATGTTTTATTTACGCATGAGGTTTCCTGACGGGTTAGATATGGCATTTAAAGATTTACTAACGCACGGAAGTAATGCGGTTCACGTGAGAATATTTGTTATGAGCTGATTGAAATAAATGTATTGTCATTCGAGTCAGGGTTTACGACGCGAATGGATGCTATGACATCCACCCACCCACCCAATACATAGCATAATGTGCTGCTTGACAGAATAATGAAGGGACTACTTGTTCTATCCTAGGTTCATGTTTACATAACTGTATTTGTAAAGTTGTTTGCGGGACTTGGCTAGCATAAAACTCTAAAATTACAATGATAATGATAAGGGGGTTAACCTATAAAATGCCATTGCCAATTACGAAAATTGTCGGCTGCTTTTTCGTTTTCCAGTTTCTAAAATTAAGACAATTTTTCCAATAATAATCTGTTTATTACAAGAGAAATACAGGCTTGTGCTTTGTAAAAAGCATGTTGGAAGAATTCAGACGCGCGCACGGCAGTATGTTCTAACTTATATGCAGTATTGCAAACAATGTTTGCAGTGAAAAGACACTTTATGAAATATGTTTCAGTTCTTTTCAGATTTGTTAATGGTCATTCGCTTTTCCATGGAATGTCTAAAGAAGAATGGTTCTGTGAATATGGTGTGTAGTGGGGGCGTTCGACTGAAGAGATGTCCAGTCTATGGCGTTCTGCGAACAGAAACGTTTCAGTGTGCATATTTCTCTGCACCCGCTGATGAGTAAACCACTGGCATCACCTATAACATGTGTTATCTTTTATGTTATGTTATACTATAAATGATACAAAATGGTTTCAGCGTGTAACGCCGGTAGTGCAAGTGAGTTTGCCGAGGCGTAGGGAGAATGGGCTGATATTTCATTACAATAGAATATAAATGATTTATGTTCGTTAAAGACGAAGGCGAATTAGAACATAACCGAATTTATTACATGGAGTTATTACATTTTGAGACGCAACGTCATAATAAAGAACTGTAAAACATGTTTGAATTTTAAGAAAATACATGTAATATATTTATGTTGACAAAATGTGAAAAGAATAAATTATCAAATCGATAAATAAAGGAAGGAAAGAAAGAAAGAAAGAAGCAGAACGTACTATTTTCTCATAAGCTGGTCCATTTGAACTCCATTTCTTGATAAACTTTCATACTAAATGTTTGGGTTTGTCTGTTATACCTATAACCGCATATAGTCTGATTTTTATGTAGTTTTGCTAGCTCAAAAGAAAATAGCTCTTGTCTCAAAGGCGATTAGAATCAGACAAGTCTGCGCTCTAGCAACGTCTCGACTGAGCCTTTGCTGCTCGAAGGCACGCATAGTTCTATCACGCGCACGTGCATTACTCGCACGTGTATCTGAAGAACAAACATTCATGAATGTCAAAGTCCGTTTTCTAATGTGTCGGCTCATTTATTCGTAATTTACGTTTTTTGAACTGCCTAGTAATTGTTAAGACATGCACTGAAGGATAATAGGGTTTAACAAAGCCAAAAAATGGGCCCCGTCACGAAAATAAATGCTTTCAGACTTTGGATCCATATAAGCCATAAACCTGCTTAGCCACCCAGACAAGCATCAGCCTTGGACAGTTTACATTCCAACAGCCAACATTCAGATGTTAATAGAGCTATATCACGGGGGTAATACCATTTTCCATACCTGTGTTGTCGACCGAGCCGGTACTGTGTAAAGCTGCTGTCGACCGAGAAATACGGTTGTCGACCGAGCAGTACGGATGTCGACAGAGGAGGGTAGTCAATAAATTCGCTGTAAATGTGTTATTTTTGTGTATGTCTGTCCATTTTTGTGGTGTCAAATCGTTTGTGAAATAGTTTGCTGTTGTTTCAAGTGTTTTGGAAGTCTGACTGATAGCCTGTTTTGACGCTTAGCGGAATAAAACGGGAAAATATATAAAATAAGTACTTCCGGGGAAATGCGTGGCTCTTATTCAGTGTCATGGAATATCGAGGACGAAATGATGCAGATCCATCGTTAACATACGCGATAACCTTTTATTTGTGTGTCAACATGTCTTTATATGCATCTGTGGAACTGTTTATAGTTTCATCGATACGGCTGTCGATGAAGTGAAAGTTTGCGGGGTACAGTTGTCGACGTTACTGGGTACGGATGTCGATGATTCAACGAGAGTGTAAGGGACAGATTGACTGGAAATTAACCCCAGTTAAACAATGAAATACTTTTGCATTCTTCGTCAGGCTTTGTTTGTTTGTTTGAAATGGCTGATTGATAATGAACTATCGTTGCTTTGTTTTGTTTGTTTGATTTGAGGTTTAACGTCCCCGTCAAGACTGTAAAGGTCATTTTGGAGACGTTTCTTCCAACTTTGTGGGCGAAAACCTGAGTACCCGGAGAAAAACCACCTGACCTTCCGTTGCAGAATTTGGCATCTCACTTGTGACCCGAGCGAGGCTCGAACCACAGCGGTGAAAGACCTAATGATCAAGAGTCAACGCTCTTAACGAGTCAACGCTCTTAACCACTAGGCCACGGAGGCCCGTCAACAATGAGATTGGTCATTAGATTTTTAGCTCACCTAGCCGCAAGCTCAGCAAGTGAGTATACTCATGCCCCGGCATCCGTCGTCGTCCGTTCACATTCTGCAAACATCTCATCCATCACGAAAACACGCCTATGTAATATTGACCCCCGTAAACCCCACTTTTATATAGTTACACTGGGGTTTACAGGCGTATATATTATTTTTCTAATTTCAGCAAAAACAGATTGTGGGTATTCGTTAGAACCGCCTCGTCGAGGCTATTCTAACGAGTGGCCTCAATCTATGTTTAGAGCAGAAATAAGCAAAATTCAGTGCGAAAAGTTTCATATTGAGAGGCGTGTTTATGGGGCGCCGTTTTACTATTTATTCCGTATTTATGGATATCCATAATTATTTATGGATATCCATAATTCGAATTATGGATATCCATAAATCGATGTGAATTAATGATATACATAAATCGAATAATGGATATCCGTTATTCCGCTGATTTATGGATATCTATAAATACGGATTAAATAGTAAAACGGTACCCCATACGTGTTTTCGTAATGTCTGAAAACCGATTGGCCAATCAATGCCAACATGTTTTGAACCTCTTTGGGTAGGGGGAACGCTAGTTTTTTCGCGACATCTGGGTCACATGACCAAGATGGCTATCACACCAATATATGGTTAAACCATTGAAACGCTTCTCTAGGACCAGTCAAGAAACTTTGTATGTAACAGATAGGACTCTAGCACATCATAATTTGTTAAAATGATGATCTTAGGATTACCCCGAACTTATCTCCAGACACGGTCAAATTTTACAACCTGTCCTTTTCTATAGGAAAAATTAAAATTATTAATTTTTCAGAAACTATTACAGCCAGTTAAAGTTGGTAGGCAACTAATTGAGATTCTTCACATGTGTGTGGATTTGGTGAGTGAGTGTTTGAGTTTTTCGTCCCACCAACAACTAAGGTCATAATGGAGACGGCACCTTGGTTTAAAGACTCATCCGAATGTCCGGAGAAGCCAGGGATCGATCCTGCGACCCCTAGTTTACAAGGCGAGTAGCGTAACCACTACACCACGGAGGCGTCTGTGTGGATTTGGTACCGATTCCTCACATGTGTGAAGTATTGGTTTCAAATACACTCTTGTGTGAGAAATTGGTAACAATTCTTCTCATGTGTGAGGAATCGGTACCAGTTCGATACATGTAAGACAGGCGTAATAGTAATTGGTACAAATTCTCCACACCCCATAAACACAGGTCACAGGTGTGACGATTACTTACCATTTCTTTACACGTCAGACATTGTCAACGAAATCTTCACGTGTGAGGAATTGATACCAATTCTTCACACCCTATAAAAAGTCGCACTAGTTTTTCACAGGTGTGACGAATACTTACCAATTCTTTATAATGCAGAAAATTCAGACATCAAAAATTTTCGAAATTGGCCATATGTAAATTTGGGTGTAAATTTAGGAAATGAGAAATTTACGGTTCAACAAAGCCATTCCTAGACATATTGGTAGTGTTGGTGGTGACAGTGACGCAGGTGTGTGGCAAGGTATAGATGAGTTTAGGACGCCACCGGTCGCTAAGGAAATACTATCCCACGGTTCCGTATTTTTGCGCATGCGCAGCTTTGTGTGGCAAAAAATATAACCATTGTTCAGACTGCTCCGATAGCAGTCATTAATTTCTTTGAATATGACAATTTTAAATATAGCGTAAGGTAAAGGTGACGTATGTCTTGCGTCACTGGGGCGTCCACCTGATATTGGCTGACAGTTGGGTAAGACCTGCTATCCTTGCAGCAGGTAAGAGTAGAGGGGGGGGGGGTGCTCTTATTCCTTCTGTTTGTACACTCCATTAATTTTCCTCTTTATCCTCTGTTATTACTTTAACCTACGATCTCTCCTAAGTTTTTTCTTCCTTTCTCTGGGAGATGAGACAAAATTACCCACAGGGGTTGACGTGTCGTTAAACCCAATACAATTAATAATCGAATAATTGACTGACAATGGTCGCGTCATATTGCGCTAATCGCAAGGAAGGATAACCACCCAGAAGGGTTCAAGATGTGGATGAAAAAGATCAATCGTTTACGACCAGTAACCGGGTTGTTTGAATATGGAAATTCACCGGCCCCGCGACCCCCGCCCATCGAGGCTTGAAGAAATAGATGGGCTACATGATGCTTCCACGCATAGCTGAAACCAACGCACACGAGTACTGGTAAACCTGATAAACCAGTTAGAGGATCTTAGCCAGCAACGTCTCCAAAATGACCTATATAGTGACGGGGACTTTAAATCTCAACTAAAACAAAGAAACAACAAACGAATTACCGTCCCCGCCAACACCATTTGCGTCATTTTTAGACGTTGCTTCCTATACCCACATTGAGATTAAATAACATCTCAAGCCCTGCCACCAAATAAAAAATGTAGTTTATCATGTTAAAAGCGGTTTTGTTTGAACTGAGGTTTAACGTCCCCGTCAACACTATTTAGGTCATTGTGGAGACGCTGCTTCCAATTTCGTTGGACTTTTACCCGACATTGAGATGAAATGACATCTCAAGCCCTGCCCCCAATGAAACCAAAAGTCTTATATGCAGTAGGCGGTCTGACTCACACCGCTTTACCTGGGCTGGCTTAGTCCTTCTAAGCGGTTTACCAGTACTCATGTGTGGTCAGTTTCAGCTCTGCCTGGACGCACCATGCAGCCCAATCTATTTCTCCAAGTCCCTATGGGTGGGGGCGAGAATTTATAGCGGTTTTACCAGTACTCATGTGCGGTCAGTTTTAGCTCTGCGAACCCAGGACCTCTCGTATACAGTAGAAACACTCTACCGACTAAGTTACCGGGCCACATCTTCGACCTTTTACATCCCCCACCCCCTGCCTAATGAGATTCGTCCCGATAACCTAAGTTCTATCCAGTCTGGCTATGGGACTTTCATGTTCAGATTTTTCAAAGTATCGCTTCGAAAACTCTGCCTTAACTGCTCATTTTTTTTTCTGGCAAATCAGGTCAAAGATTTATTCAGGGCCCCGTTACTCAGAGTAACAAGCATCCATTTAAAACTTACAGCAAAAGGCAGCGGCGGTGAACAACAAATAGCATGTACATGTATAATGGAATAGTAAAAAGAGAATTCGGAAATTCGGACATATCTGCCAAGTACTGTTGTGATTCAAAAGATTGTGAAGTTTGATTTTAGGTTTAACGACCTCGTCAACACTGTAAAGGTCATTTTGGAGACGTTGCTTCCAATTTCGTGGGACTTTTAACCGACAATGAGATTAAATGACATCTCAAGCCCTGCCGCCCAATGAAACCAATATGGTTTATAAGCATGGACGGGCCGACTCGCACCGCGGTTTACCAGTAGTCGTGTGCGGGTCGGTTTCAGCTCTGCGCGGAAGCATCATGCAGCCCATGTATTTCTTCAAGCCCTGATGGACGGGGGGATGGGGGGAGGGGCACTGAACTGCAGTATAAAAGTCTATGAATGTTGTGGATGAAATGACAAACACTATACTTAAAAAATCTTATTTTTCCTTAGTTTACTGTACACACGCACGCTTGACTGATTACATTTTGCCACACAAGACTGCGCATGCGCAGCGTTACCAAGGAAGTTAATCAGCCTAAACTCATCTATACTGTCTTCTTCTTCTTCTTCTCTATTAAATCATATTATGGGGATTACTAAATTTCGTTTAAATATACACGTGTAGCTTTTTAAAAAATCTTAGAAAGCCTTCCGTAGACAAGTTAAAGGATACAGCGGTCTTGAACAGTTCTGCGTTGTGTTATCCAGGGTCCGACACTGGCTTTAAAACTGCATCTGGTGAGGAAATCACGACGACCATACTGACATTGACCACCCGTCAGCATTTGTATACCCACAATTCCAAACAACTTATTAGAAACCATATTACCGCTGATAGGTGACTTTTGTTTCAAATACAGCTAAGCACGGGACATGTCAAGACACTGCCCAGTGAATCCCCGTTAGGAATGACAAAAAGTCTGTTCTAATATCAACATAGACAACTGATAAACTATCTTAACATGTCGGTACAGTTATGTGGTTATGTTTGTTTGTTTGAGGGAGGTTTAACGTTCCCGTCAACACTATTTGGGTCATTTTGGAGACGCTGCTTTCAATATTGTGGGACTTTTACCCGACATTGAGATAAAATGTCATTATATGCACGGACGGTCCAACTCGCACCACTTTGCCTGGGCAGGCTAAGACCCACTAAGCGGTTTACCACTACTCATGTACGGTCGATTTCTGCTCAGCGTTAACCATTTATACCTCCTTTACTTAAATATGCACTTGCGCACACATAACAAACGCAAAATCAAAGCACTAGGAGTACTGGTGGGTCGATTGTCGCTGACTATAGGTCGGAAAAAGTCCTGGACTGTGATTTAAACTGCTTAATTTACCCTTGAAATCCGATAATTAAGTATATAGTGCAAATCTTGATCAGACGCCACATTCTGTGGCGTCTGGTCTGGGTCTTCACTGTTTGTCAAGCCCAACCTATGATCCCAAGATAACCCTCTTACACAACACTCTGACCTCAGTCACTGCGGCTGTTTTCTATAAAAAAAAGTAATTCGGACAAGTCTGTGATAGTCACGTGGACTGAAGAGCTTTTTGGGTAGTCGGAAAAGGAGCTCTTCACGAAAACACGCCTATATAATTTTGACCCCCTTGAACCCCACTTTTATATAGTGAAAACGGGGTTTACAGGGGTAAACCTTATTTTTCATATTTCTGCCCATATACACAGATTCTGGGTATACTTGTTAGAACCCCGCGTTCACACAATCTATTTTTGAGCAGAAATATAAAAAGTATCAGATATTTTTTTTTCTGAAATTTTTCATTTTTTGGTCGATTGTTTATCAATCGACCTAAAGATATAAAGGACAAAACCTCTATTAGTGCTGGAGTCCACGTGACTATCACTGATTTGTTGGAATCCACGCAGATTATTTACAGAATTTTATCGCAGTGAGGTCAGCGTGTTTACGTGAAAAGGTTAACTGTAAAATCTGGGCTGGAATCATGGGTTGGGCTAGGCAAACAGTGTAGACCCAGATCAGACGCCACAGAACGCGGCGTCTGATCAGGGTCTTCGCTGTTTGCTTAGAGTATAGGAATTTAAGGGTCAGGCGCAGAAAAACGCAGCGTCTGATCATGGTCTAAACGGTTTGCTTTCAGTAAAGGAGTTTAAGGGTTAAACGAAACAGTCCACGCTCAGGCCCATTTTTCCTAACTACACCCAGAGACAATCGACCCACCAGTACTCTCAGTGCTTTGATTGTTTTTAGGGTAAAATTTTCAATTTATTTTAATAGGCACGTTTTCGTAAAGTCTGCTGATCAACCCTACTGTTTGTCATGGCATTTGTTGAGAAATATTCGTCTCTGCACATGCGCTTGAAGTTCTGAGCTCAAAACCTAAACAACGGGCCTCCGTGGCCTAGTGGTTAAGAGCGCTGACTCTTGATCATTAGGTATCTCACCGCTGTGGTTCGAGCCTCGCTCGGGTCACATGTGAGACGCCAAGTTCTGCAACGGAAGGTCAGGTGGTTTTTCTCCGGGTACTCCGGTTTTCGCCCACCTCTGATTAACGATCGGCTCGATATGAGTGAAATAATCTTGAAAGGGCCGTAACCCCCCCCCCCCCCCCCCCCAAAAAAAAAAAAAAAAAAAAAAAAATTAAACATGAATGTTAATATTGACGTAGTCAATATTCAATTTCGTTATGGCCTTTCAAACAAATTTGAAATGTTTAAGCATTTAAATTCAAGCGCCTGTGATCTTTCCGACATTATTCTTCAAGAGCATTTGCACAGGTTTACAACATTTTTTGCAGTTTAATTTCAATCTGATTTGGCATTTACATGTTCAAGTGTTTACATCAGTGACCAGCCTTGTAGCCTGTTGTGTAAACTAAATATGGGAGAGTTAAGGATGGAGTTATTCTTGGTGATTGTTGCGACTTTAAGACACCAGTTTGCACAAAACATACATTTTTCTTCATGGCTCCCAGTGAAATCTGCCTTATAGTGCAGATTTTACTAATAATCATCGAATAAATCAAGTATTTTAACATATGGAACAGTATTTAGGTAAAAACTCAATTATGCAACATTGAGATTGCAATATGCAATTTTGATATTCTGTTATGCTATATTCAGTTACAATTGTGCAAAATATTCCGCTTCTGCTTCTTCTAGTTCTCATTATTCTCGTTAAGTGGCGCTGTGATCGTTTTTCCGTAAACGTCCGCCTGTATTCACCATATTTGCATTTATTTGCTGGCTCCCAGCTTGCACATTATCAATATTGGAAAAACAGGTAACCAGACCCCCCTGACCTTTTAAGGTCAGGGGGGTCTGGTTACCTGTTTTTCCAACACTGATAACCTTCAGACTAGGAACCAGCAGATAATGCAAATAAGGTGAATTCGGAAGATACCAAAAAGAATCTGCAAGCGTATTGGTGACACGGAGGAGTGAAAGAAACGAGAGAACTATATTTTTGGCATAAAACGGACGATTTGGGGACATTACACCCTTCCCGATAAAATCATTTACACATAATTTTTATTTTATATGTCAGACCAGGAATCAGCTTTGCTGTGTTTGTTTTGTGTCCAAGTTTTATCTAAATATATCGCAAATGTGTTCAGGCCATTGCACCTCTAAAATATAAATTTGTTGTAAATACTTATAATAATTTTGTACGGCACAGAAAGGCTCCTGTCCAATGTCGTGTAGACCTTGGTGAGACTGCTCCTTTATGATCACCTGAAGCAAACATAGTTACAACTCTATTTTGTGAAAATGCTTTCAGATGAGAAACGACTTACGTTCCCTCTAACATTTATTTCTGATTTAGGGCATATCCAACGGAATTCTAAAACTAGGCATTTTGGTTCTGTTGTTTGATTTGATGTTTAACGTCACCTTCAACACAGTATAGATCATTTTGGAGACGTTGCTTCCAATTTTGTGGGACTTTTACCCGACACTGAGATGAAATGACATCTCCAAGCCCTGTCGCCCAATGAAACCAATAGGGTTTGTAAGCACCGCTTTGGCTCGGTAGACCTAGATCCTCTAAGCGGTTTACCAGTACTGGTGTGCGGGTCGGTTTCAGTTCATGCAGCCCATCTGTTTCTTCAAGCCCCGATGGCCGGGGGTCTGATTCCCAGTTTGTTTTGTCACATGTTTATATAGATGTTCGTAACTGTTTGTGTTAAATGCATTCATTAATTTATAAGAAAATAGAAAACTATCTGACTTTTTATACTAGATTTTTGGCTTCAAGTGACAAAACGCAAAGGTTTCCACTTTTTAGCTCACCGTCACGTAGTGACGAGGTGAGCTTTTGGGATCACTTTTCGTCCGTCGTCCGTCGTCAGTCCGTGCGTCCGTGCGTGCGTCCGTCTCTCCTCCTAAACCACTGATCGGATTTTGACCAATCTTCACAGGAATGATCCTTAGGTGGTCCCCTTTCAAAGTTGTTCAAATGGTTCCGGTCCGTTGCACATCAAGGTCATAGGAGCCAAAAATAGATTTTTTTTTCACCAAAAACTTAAAAAATCTTCTTCTCTGAAACCACAAGGCCCAGGTCTTTGATATTTGGTATGAAGCTTCATCTAGTGGACCCCTACCAAGATTGTCCAAATTATAGTGCTGGGGCTAAAAATGCCCCCGCTCTGGGGCCCTTTGGTTTTACATGGGCTTATATAGGGAAAATCTGTAAAAATCTTCTTCTCTGAAACCGCAAAGCCCAGTTCTTTGATATTTGGTATGAAGCTTCATCTAGTGGACCCCTACCAAGATTGTTCAAATTATAGTGCTGGGGCCAAAAATGCCCCCGCTACAGGGCCCTTTGGTTTCACATGGGCTTGTATAGGGAAGAGCTTTAAAAATCTTCTTCTCTGAAACCGTAAGGCCCAGGTCTTTGATATTTAGTATGAAGCTTCATCTAGGGGACCCTTACCAAGATTGTTCAAATTATAGTGCTGGGGCCAAAAATGCCCCCGCCCCGGGGCCCTTTGGTTTTACATGGGCTTAAATAGGAAAAATCTTTAAAAATCTTCTTCTCTGAAGCCGCAAGGCCTAGGTCTTTGATATTTGGTATGAAGCTTCACCTAGTGGACCCCTACCAAGATTGTTCATATTATAGCCCTGGGGCCAAAAATGCCCCTGCTCGGGGGCCCTTTGGTTTTACATGGGCTTGTATATGGAAAATCTTGAAAAATCTTCTTCTCTGAAACCGCAAGGCCCAGGTCTTTGATATTTGGTATGAGGCTTCATCTTGTGGACCCCTACGAAGATTGTTCAAATTATAGTGCTGGGGCCAAAAATGCCCCCGCCCCGGGGCCCTTTGATTTTTCATAGGCTTATATAGGGAAAATCTTTAAAAATTTTCTTCTCTGAAACCGTAAGGGCCATGTTTTTGATATTTGGTATGAAGCTTCATCTAGTGGACCCCTACCAAGATTGTTCAAATTATATTGCTGGGGCCAAAAATGCCCCCGCCCCAGGGCCTTTTGGGTTTACATGGGCATATATAGGGAAAATCTTTAAAAATCTTCTTCTCTGAAACCGCAAGGCCCAGGTCTTTGATATTTGGTATGAAGCTATACCTAGTGGACCCCTACCAAGATTGTTCAAATTATAGTTCTGGGGCCAAAAATGCTCCCGCTCCAGGGCCATTTGGTTTTACATAGACTTATATGGGGAAAATCTTGAAAAATTTTTGTCTCTGAATTCACAAGGCCTAGGTCTTTGATATTTGGTATGAAGCTTCATCTAGTGGACCTCTACCAAAATTGTTCAATTATAGCCCTGAGACCAAAAATGCCCCAGCCTTGGGGCCCTTTGGTTTTACATAGACTTATATAGGGAAAATCTTTAAAAATCTTCTTCTCTGAAACCACAAGGCCTAGGTCTTTGACATTTGGTTTGAAGCTTAATCTTGTGGACCTCTACCAAGATTGTTCAAATCATAGCCCCGGGGCCAAAAAATGCCCCCGCTCCAGGGCCCTTTGGTATTACATAGACTTATGTATAGGGAAAATCTTGAAAAAGCTTCTTCTCTGAAACCAGATAGCCCTGGTCTTTGATATTTGGTATGAAGCTTCATCTAGTGGACCTCTACCAAGATTGTTCAAATTATAGCCCTGAGACCAAAAACGCCCCTGTCTCGGGGGCCTTTGGTTTTACATAGACTTATATAGGGAAAATCTTTAAAAATCTTCTTCTGTGAAACCACAAGGCCTAGGTCTTTGATATTTGGTGTGAAATTTCATCTAGTGGACCTCTATCAAGATTATTCAATTTATAGTCCTGGGGCCAAAAATGCCCCCGCCCCGAGACCCTTTGGTTTTGCATAGACTTATATAGGTAAATCTTTAAAAATCTTCTTCTCTGAAACCACAAGGCCCATGTCTTTGATATTTGGTATGGAGCTTCATCTAGTGGACCTCTACCAAGATTGTTCAAATTATAGCCCCTGCCCTGGGGCCCTTTGGTTTTACATAGACTTATATATAGAGATAATCTTTGGAAATCTTCTTCTCTGAAACAGCAAGACCTAGGTCTTTGATATTTGGTGTGAAGCTTCATCTAGTGGACCTCTATCAAGATTGTTTAAATTATAGCTCTGAGGCCAAAAATGTCCCCGCCCCGGGGCCATTTGGTTTTACATAGGCTATGTAGGGAATATCTTTAAAAAATGGTCTCTGAAACCCCAAGGCCCAGGTCTTTGATATTTGGTGTGTAGCTTCATCTAGTGGACCTTTGCCAAGATTGTTCAAATTATAGGCTTTGTTGATATTTGGTATGAAGCTTCACCTTTTTAGACCTCCCTCAACATTATGCACATTGTAGCCCTGGGGTCAATAATGGCCCTCCCAGAGGCCCACTTGTAACTCTATCATATGGGTCAGGTGAGCGATCCAGGGCCATCATGGCCCTCTTGTTTGAGAAAAACACAACGCGCAGCAAATTCTTTCATACCGGAGTGCAGGTGGAAAACCCGCACCTGCTACAATGTAACATATCAAGCGCTGGAAGCCTCTGTGGTGTAGTGGTTATGCTACTCGCCTCATTAACCAGGGATCGCAGGATCGACCCCGGCTTCTCCAGAATTTCGGATGAGTCTTTAAACCCAGGTCCCATCTCCGTATGACCTTAGCTGTTGTCGAGACGTAAAACTAAAAACGCACTCACATACCAAGCGCATCCCAGCATAAAATAACATCTTTATAATTCTTACCCCCCCCCCCCACACACACACTTTATCCCCACTTTTATAGGGTAAAACTGGGATTGACAGGAGTAAACATTATTTTTCTCATTTCTACTCCAAAATATAGATTGTGGGTACTCGTTAAAACCGCATCGAAGAGGCGCTTCTAACGTGTACCCAAAATGTATATTTTAAGCAACAGTCAGAAAAATATCATCACGACTTTTCATCTTTCAATTTTTGTTGTTGTATTTTTCGGCGGTAAAATGTACAAATCTAATGCATCAAAAACATTTTTTTTTTCTAGATTCTGTAAACTTTAATAATAAGTAAATAAATAAATAAATAAATAATGTCGTTAAGTTCCGCCAGGTAAACCTGGGTACGCTGTACGCGGTCTAACTGTAATAAAACAAGAAGAAAAAAAAACTTTGGTGTAGACCTAATACATGGAAATACATGTAAGTACAAAATGGTTTGGATTCAGCCACTCCATTTGCCAAATCGTTACATGTAGAACTTGAAGAAATATGTAGTAGGCTGGTTAAGACAGTCGCGACACTAGCTCAGCAAGGTTTTGCTGGCTGAAGACAGACGGACGGACGGACGGACGAACTGACAGACGACCAGCTAATATTTTCGCGTTGTGATTCTGTTGGATGAAAGCTATCCTGCCCCAGTCTAACTTATGAAGACAGACAGACGGACATATGAATAGGACAGCTGTCATTGTGACCACAGGTGCGTTTCTATGGTTGCGGGTCGGGGCTGAGAATGAGTAAGTACTGTTCATGTTAATGGATGAAGTATTTACATCAGAATTACAATGGGAATTGGGGAACTAGTTGTTGTTTTCCAAATTCCCCGTGTGGTCAGCTGGTGAGGTCCCAGGGAACGAATCCCCGTTGCCGGTGAACAGAGAGACAAACTGGTTTTGAAGGTAAACGGGCGGCATGAGCACATAGGGGTTACCCCACCACCAGGCGACGCTGTGGGGACATATACATACTTCTATAATATCCAAACATTTGAGTTTTGAGTGAGGTTGCAATTAGTAAATAATATCTTTATAAGTAACACCTCAGAAGGATCAGATTTATGAAAATTGTATGAATAAATCAATTTTAACAATAATTGCTCATTTCAAATCACGGATTCGGCACAGACTAATCCCTCATGGTAATTTATTTTAGTAAATGTTCAATGATAGAGTATTTTCCCCTTCGTCAAACAAGTATTAACTTTTAAATAAAAATCCTGTTTCTCATAAATAAGGAACCGCGCTGTAAAATTTATTTTAAAGATGCAAACGTACACATTATTGTAAATATCCGAATTATTGAATAGCTGGATAAAATTTATCGCTGCTGGCTTGAATTTGGCCCCTGGAAAAGCGAATGCGATCTTCTCAAACGGACGCTTGTCATCGGAAAAAATACGGCAAATCAACGGACATTACCGAACGTTACCGTCACCTCAATGACTGGTACCCCGTCTAACCACAGCAGAATCGAAACTGAATAATGCAAAATAGGACGTCCAAATGCCATATTTAAATACAAAGGTCTCAAATTAGAATGTGCATGTTGCATATTCGAATAAAGTAGTAAGATATGGAAAGGTTCATAATGCAAAGTGCGGTTTCAACAATTCATATTGTAATTGCACATTGCATAATTGAGTTTTTACCTTAATACTGTTCCATATTAACAGCAGTACATGAAATGTAGTTTGTATATTTCGTCGACAGTCGTATCAATCAGACTAGGATACCATCGACGGTCGTATTTCTAATAATTGACATCCGTATCCCGACATTTTTCAAAGGTCTATAAAAACTCCCAGAGTGCATGAATTTTGTCAAACCCACGTTGTTGTCGAAGCGTAAATGGTAGATAAAATATATATGGTGTTTTATTGCTTTCTTACTTTTCATAAAGCATTAGATTAATGAAATTCTGTGAAAACTGATTTTTTTTCGAAAGAACCGGTATTTTATAGTGTTTTTCAGACTCACGACTCTCTATAAGTGAACAGACAATTAACAGCTTGTCTCTTTAAAACACCGACATCGTTTGTAAATGTTTAAACTAACGTTTTCGCCTCTCCAAATGCATCAAAATCGAAGACCCCCCTCTGTCGACATCCGTACTGCTCGGTCGAAAGCCGTATTTCTCGGTCGACAGCAGCTTTACACAGTACCGGCTCGGTCGACAACACAGGTATAGAAAATGGTATTACCCCCGTGTATATGTCAAAATAAAAAGGTTTCTGTAATGACCACGTGACTCATATCTACCGGTTACTAAAAACTCTATCATGGTGGTTGAGACTATAAATTATGTTTAAAATATGAGGTACATGGTGTCCAAAACAATGTGCATGTTGTGATGAAAACATCCGCTTATTTGATTGTTTGAAATGAGGTTGAACAGACAATTAACAGCTTGTCTCTTTAAAACACCGACATCGTTTGTAAATGTTTAAACTAACGTTTTCGCCTCTCCAAATGCATCAAAATCGAAGACCCCCCTCTGTCGACATCCGTACTGCTCGGTCGAAAGCCGTATTTCTCGGTCGACAGCAGCTTTACACAGTACCGGCTCGGTCGACAACACAGGTATAGAAAATGGTATTACCCCCGTGTATATGTCAAAATAAGAAGGTTTCTGTAATGACCACGTGACTCATATCTACCGGTTACTAAAAACTCTATCATGGTGGTTGAGACTATAAATTATGTTTAAAATATGAGGTACATGGTGTCCAAAACAATGTGCATGTTGTGATGAAAACATCCGCTTATTTGATTGTTTGAAATGAGGTTTAACGTCCCCGTCAACACTATTTAGGTCATTTTGGAGACGCTGCTTCCAATTTTGTGGGACTTTTACCCGACATTGAGATGAAATGACATTTCAAGCCCTGCTGCCCAATGAAACCAAAAGGCTTATATGCACTGGGCGGGCTCACTCACACCCCTTTGGCTGGGCAGGCTTAGTCTTTCTTAGTGGTCCACCAGTACTCGGGATGTGGTCAGATTCAGCTCTGTGTGGAGGCACCATGAAGCTAAATCTATTTCCTCAAGCCCCGATGGGTGGGGGCGAAAACATCCGCTTAGCTTCATTACAAAAACACGCCTATACAAATTCATTGTAACCTTGGTGATAAATGAAAATTTTAAGTCGAAAACTTGTGATATTTTCTCTTATTTTTGCTCAAAACATAGATTGTGGGTTCTCGTTAGAACCGCCTCGATGAGGCGGTTCTAACGAGTACCCACAATCTATGTTTTAGAACAGAAATCATAAAAATAAGGTATACCCCGCAAACTCCAATTTTACTATATAAAAGTGGGGTTCACGGGGGTCAAAATAATATAGTCGTGTTTTCGTGATGAACGTCATTAAATCGCGTATAAATATCGATAACACTACCGCATGCTAAAAGAACGTCTTTCAAATCCTATAAATAACAATTTTCAGATTAATTTTTTGCGATAGTGTGCATACTTTTAGTCCAAACAGATCATTGGTGCTCGCTAGAAATGCCTCATTTAGAGGGGCGGGGTGGGGTGCTAACGAATACCCATGTTTGGTTGTTTGATTGAAGGTTTAACGTCCCCGTCAACACTAAGAAAGGTCATTTTGGAGTCGTTGCTTCTAATTTTTACCAGACACTGAGATGAAATGACTTCTCAAGCCCTGCAAACTAATGAAACCAATAGGGTTTATAAGCATGGACCGGCCGACTCGCACCGCTTTGCCTGGGTAGGCTTAGATCCTGTTAGTAGTTTACCAGTACTCGCGTGCGAGTCGGTTTCAGCTCTGCATGGAAGCATCGTGCAGCCCATATATTTCTTCATGCCCCGATGGGCGGGGGCTCAAACGAGTGCCCATAATCTATGTTTTTGACCAATATTAGGAACATTACCCCTGTAATTCAAAAGTTCCCTATATAAAAATGGGATGAGAGGGATGTTAATCTGGTGATAATTTCTTATAATAATGGAAACAACCGACTTAAGCTCGTGGTCTTGTTTACCTGTTTTTGTTTTATAAGTTTGAAAAAAAAAAAAAAAAAAAAAAAAAAAATAACAAACTTTGATATGACAGTAAAGCAAAGCGATTTTATAAACTAAACAAATCTTTCAAATGACCTTTACAAAAGATGAGACATATATAATAGATGACATAATATGATAGCCACAATGTTTGACAAAATATAAATCTATTCGTGCAATTTATACTTTAACCCATTTAGTACCAGAAACCCCAAAACGGGTACCCTGGCAAACAGTTCAAGCCCAGATCAGACGCCGCGTTCAGACGCCGCAGAACGCGGCGTCTGATCAGGGCCTACACTGTTTGCAAAATTTCCAGCCAATTACCAAATACAGTGGAACCGCGGTGGCTCGAACACTGATGGATCGTTTACCATGGATGAGTCGTTTGTGAGTCCCCAGGGATTTCCTTCACATAAGAAGTTGTGTTGGATAAGTAAGGAGATTTTCGACTTTATCTTGCAAACGTATGCTGTGCGTACTCATTAGAATCGCCTCGATGAGGCGATTCCAATGAGTACATACAACATACATTTTATTATAGAACAGCGAAAAGATGTCCAAAAATTAACCCCGTTATGCTTCCTGGTGGTAACCCTCAGTGGCTCGAACGACCCCTATCTCGAACAGATTTTTGTTGTCCCAAAGGTGTTTGAGCCATCGAAGTTCGACTTTAGTTTTTTTAAGAAAACATCCTGACACCCCTAAATTTTAAAAAGAACTGCTATATATAAGAAGGAAGAGTCCATTTTGTACTAAAAGGGTTAAGTCCTTCATCCATTTACGTTGAATGGAATCTTTCGCCAAAATACAGTAACATTCCTAGACCATATTTGGGACAAAATGGGTCTCTTATCAGAGGAGCATACGAGAACAAAAGCACAAAGCAAGAAAGATCTAAACCTTTGTAAATATGTTTCTAAAAGTTAAATTAGGCTTAAGGGGAATGGGAACACCTGGCAGATTTTCCGCCGTTTTTCAAAGGGAGACAACTTTCGGGACTTCCTGTTCGCTTTTCTATAAGCCCTAACCATCTGCAAGGGGTCTAATATTTCCTTTCAGAGTTGACCCCATTGACATGGGAGAAAAAATACTTTCGAAGGAGTTGCCTCCCCTGGTGGTGTATCCATTCCCCTTAAATGCTAGTCTGAATGGCGTAATGTTACAGTAGCTTTCATCATGTGAACAACTCCGTGAAATGAAGACCCCCTATACCCCACTTTATATAGAGAAAACTGGGGTTTACGGGGGTGTACATTATTTTTCTTATTTTTGCTCCAAGACAGGTAGTGTATACTGAATGACTAGCTGGCTGCAAGATTAGATTTTTAAGTAACTTGTTAAGATTACCTCTTGACTTTGCCAGGTTTTTTTGTGAGGCTTTCATACGGGTACGATATCTCGGCTCCGTCAAGCGATTTTGGTACTTATCGCCTATGCGAGCAGCGAAGGTTCAGGCGAGCCTGCGCATCCGCGCAGTCTCGCCAGAATCTTCGCTGCTCGCTCATACAAGCAGTGAACCAAGAGGAACCTTCAGACAGAAAGCCGTATCCCTGGCCCCTCTGAATGTCTGGGCATGCGCAGTTAAAATTTGTCATGACGGAATGCTCGAGGACACCAAATCGCTTGGCGGGGCTCATCTAATGTTTGGTCTCTCGGTAAGAAATAAATTGTCTGTAAGTTTCGGTGTTTTGGATGTACATGTATATTCTTCTTGTTCGTGGTCAATGATCACAATAAAATTAAAAAAAAAATAGACATTTTATACCCTTTTCTCATTCAAAAGCCTAAGTGACCAAATTGACCTTGCGTAAAACAGGTCAAGGTCAATCTAGGTATCATCATTTGAATACACTTGGTGGTATCCAGTCAGTTGTTGCTTTATTCAAGTTTTTAAGACTTTGGGCTCAGTCTTTCTGGAAGAGAGGATTTTCTTGGGGTTTTTACCATATTTGAACATTGCGACCATCTTGGTCATGTGGCCTGAACCATTCGAACAGACATTGGTTGTCTTATATTTAATGGGCTTCATATGAAATTTAACGGATATAGGCCCAGCAGTTTTAGACAAAAGGTTGTTTAAAAATGATGAAGGACCTGCATCCATGTGACCTGGGTCCAACCTTGACTTCCGGCATTCATAGACATTTATGTTGTACATACTCTCATGTCAATGGTCACAATAGTTTTCTAATATGAATTAGGAGACACCTAAACTGCAACCACCTAACCTATTGCAGATTATATATTCTTGCACACCAGACAAGGAAATCCGTGATTTTACCCTGGGATAGAAATTTATGTTCTTGCACACCAGACAAGGAAATCCGTGATTTTACCCTGGGATAGAAATTTATGTTCTGACCCTGGTGTTCCGACCCTAAATCGAATATAACGCGTGTTTTATATATGCACTGGTTGAATACGACCTCATATGCGCCGAAGTTAAGGTTGACGTCATGCACGTTACGTGACGTCACTAAACATTCCTGTAGTGTCATCACAATATGGCGGATGTCGGTAACCACAGTGACTGCAGCATTACAATCCGAGCTAAGAAATGGAAGGTATGCAAGAAAAAGAATCAAATATGGGTGTGAGGGGTGGATAGAAAATCCGTCCCTCGGGATCACTGTCCGGCATCATTCGGCAAGCCTCGTGATGCCGAACAGTGACCCTTGGGACGGATTTTTCAATCCACCCCTTACACCCATATAAGATTCTTATATTCTGACCCTTGTGTTCCGACCCCAAATCGTATAATCGCGTGTTTGATAAATGCACTGGTTGATTACAACCTCATGTGCGGCGTCGTCATGCGTGACGTCACTAAACATTCCTTTACAGCCACAGCCCGGGAGCGATAGTTAGCTTTATCATAACGAATATGCTATACTTGAAAGCTTTTTGACATTTTATACCCTGCTGCAATGTTTCCAAATACTTCTTTCGTAGTGGATTTGGCCCCTGGGTAAGGCCATAATTTGAACAATATTGGCAGAGGTCCACTAGATGATACTCCACCAAATACCAAAGAACTGGGTATTCTGGTGTCAAAAAGAAGATACTTAAAGGTTTTCACTATGTCAAACATACATGTGGAGCCACTGAAATGGCAATTGTTTTGGCCCCAGGCTATAATCTGAACAATCTTGGCATTGTGTACCAAATATCTAAGGCCTGGGCCTTCTGGTTTCAGACCCGAGTGGTTGGGTGTGTGTATGTGTTTGCGTTTTACGTCCCACCAACAGCTAAGATCATACGGAGACGGGACCTTAGTTTAAAGGATTATCTAAAAGTCTGGAGATGCCCAGAATCAAACCCACGACCCCTGGTTTATGAAGCCAGTAGTATAATAACAACTACAACACAGAGGCTTCTATGGGTGGTTGGCAGAGGCAAAGCTGATGTGTACCTTGAGTCACCGGGGCATCCAACTGATGTTGGCTAACAGTTGGACAAAGCCTGCTGACCTTGGAACAGGTAAGAGTAGAGGGGGGTGGGGTGTTGTGATTTCTCTGTCTCTACACTTTCACTTATCTTCCTCTTCCTCCACTGTTCCACACATTTATCACCTTTACTATATCTTCTCTCTCTTTTCTCCCTTTCTCTGGGAGACAACACAAAATGACCCAAAGTTTTGATGTGTCGTTAAACCCAAACAACCAATTCTGATTTCAGACGAGAAGATTTTTTAAAGACATTCCTATATAAGTGAATGTAAAACATGTGGGACCCTAGCTGGGACCATTTTAGACCCCAGTGCTATAATTTAAACAACCATGGCAGAGAAGCACTAGAAGAAGACGTGTACCATATATCAATAACCTGGGCATTCTGCTTTCAGACGAGAAGATTTTTATAGGTTGTACCCAAATAAGGCGATATAAAACATGTGGGCCTCTGGATGGGGTCATTTTCGGCCCCCAGGCCTATAATTTGAACAATCTTGGTTGAGGTCTACTAGGTGAAGCTTAATACCAGTTACTTAAGGCTGATTGGTGATTCGGTTAGTTGTAATAGCTAAAAATCAACATTGGCATATCAGTCAATCAATATAATATTTTTCTTGTTTATGTGGTAGTATATTTGTTCATTATTTATTTAGTTTTGTTGTTATTTATAAATAAATTGTAGTGACGTCACGAGGTCGAGTCATGTCTTCGCCGCCATATTTATTCCTATCGTGAGTATAATTTTATGTACTCTTGAGTACTTGAAGCACTCGAAAGGGAATCTGATGATAAAATCGGAAAATCTACACGAAAGTGATCTTCAGGCTCAGGTGTGTGATTTTTCTCTGTATATTTTGACCTAGCGAACCCGGCCCATGCAACAACATGGGAAGTTGGATGTAGCTCATTGTAGCACACGAGATCGAAGTTCTGTCCAAAAATAATTCACAATGTCCAAAAACAAAAGTGACAGTAAGCCATTTCGAAATTGCTTCCGAAGTTTTTGTATTTGGGCATTTTCAGCACGTTTTATGGACCAAACTTCAAGCGCCTGTGATCTGACTATACTACTGAGGCCGGCTAATGTTGGGTTTGACTAAGAGTTCCGCCAAATTGGAAGCAATTGTCGAATGTGCTGATGATTGTGTAGCTAAATTTACCTCTTTGGTTAGAGCGAGGGAATAACTTCCCACATCACAGGTCCTGGTGTATGAATGTCATTTGACGTGTCACCAGTAAGTTAACAATTCTGATTCTGAACAATTCTGGGTCGGCTGATTTAACCCGTTTAGTACTGGAAACCCAAAAACCATGAGAACGGGTAGTTGGCAAACGGTGCAGAACGCGGCGTCTGATCAGGGACTCCAATGTTTGCTAAAAGTTCAGCCAGTTTCCAAATAAATTTAGATGAAAACACAACCCGACACCCCTAAATTTTGGAATGGACTCCTGCTGTATATAAGGAGGAAGATTCCATTTGGTACACTGAAAAAGGGTTGAGAAGGGCAGTTGTCAGTTGCTGGCGAAAGAATATGCACTGTACTGGTTTATAATTACTGTTAGTAGCTTACATATAAGCTACTTCTGTTAACAAAAGATCACATTTCATACGTTTTTTAGTTTTGATTCATGTTGCGTTAATGCAAATTCTGTCTAATACATAAATGTAAATGTCAGAATAAAAATGAAAAAGAGAATATATAAATCCAAGAGCACTATTGAATTGGGCTTTCACATATGCTAAGCCTAGCCAGGAAAAGTGTGGATATGGTAAATATGCTCTACCTGCCTATGTTGTACCACTAACCACTCTGGTGCAGTAAAGCAGTGCTGTTAGCACTGTTTTACTGCGCCAGAGTGGTTAGTGGTACAACATAGACAGGTTAGCACTGCTTTACTGCGCCAGAGTGGTTAGTGGTACAACATAGACAGGTTAGCACTGCTTTACTGCGCCAGAGTGGTTAGTGGTACAACATAGCCAGGTTAGCACTGCTTTACTGCGCCAGAGTGGTTAGTGGTACAACATAGACAGGTTAGCACTGCTTTACTGCGCCAGAGTGGTTAGTGGTACAACATAGACAGGTGAGCACTGCTTTACTGCGCCAGAGTGGTTAGTGGTACAACATAGACAGGTTAGCACTGCTTTACTGCGCCAGAGTGGTTAGTGGTACAACATAGACAGGTTAGCACTGCTTTACTGCGCCAGAGTGGTTAGTGGTACAACATAGCCAGGTTAGCACTGCTTTACTGCGCCAGAGTGGTTAGTGGTACAACATAGACAGGTTAGCACTGCTTTACTGCGCCAGAGTGGTTAGTGGTACAACATAGACAGGTTAGCACTGCTTTACTGCGCCAGAGTGGTTAGTGGTACAACATAGACAGGTTAGCACTGCTTTACTGCGCCAGAGTGGTTAGTGGTACAACATAGACAGGTTAGCACTGCTTTACTGCGCCAGAGTGGTTAGTGGTACAACATAGACAGGTTAGCACTGCTTTACTGCGCCAGAGTGGTTAGTGGTACAACATAGACGGGTTAGCACTGCTTTACTGCGCCAGAGTGGTTAGTGGTACAACATAGACAGGTTAGCACTGCTTTACTGCGCCAGAGTGGTTAGTGGTACAACATAGGCAGGTAGAGCTTGGTTGGGTCATGCTTCTCCTTCGGCCCCCGCCCATCGGGGCTTGCAGAAATATATGGGCTGCAGGATGCTTCCACACAGAGCTGAAACCGATCCGCACACGGGTACTGGTAACCCGCTTAGAGGATCTAAGTCTGCCCAGGCAAAGCGGTGCGAGTCGACCCGTCCATGCTTATAAACCCTATTGGTTTCATTGGGCGGCAGGGCTTGAGATGTCATTTCATCTCAATGTCGGGTAATAGTCCCACAAAATTGGAAGCAACGTCTCCAAAATAACCTTTACAGTGTTAACGGGGACGCTAAACCTCAAATCAAACAAATCATGCTTCTCCTTATCCCTTTTTTGTACCAAATGGAATCTTCCTCCTGGTACATAGCAGGAGTCCATTTCAAAGTTTTGGGGTTAATGGGGTATCGAGTTGTGTTTTCTATACTATACTAACCTCCTTTTTGTCACACTGTACAAACTCATTTCACCAACTTTCCTTTTATTTCAGCTAACACCATTTAACACTTGGTTCGCCGGAACCCCTCTTATGCACCCCCCCCCCACCCCCTCGGAGGGGTTAAGACGAAATAAAACACTGACTGGCTCAAAAATGACCTAAATACAGTACAACCGCTGCAGTTTTTTAACCCATGTAACTCTGAGTTGAGGGGGGATTAAATCTTAAATGAACACCCCAGATCATGGAGTACACATTCCGTAATGATTTTTAACCCGCACAACCTCGCGTTGATGGGGCGATGATGAAAATACACATCGAACGTGGGGATAGAAGGGTAATCACATAATTCCGCGGCATTATAAGGTATTGAATTGATTTCCGCGTTACCGATCAAATAAGATACACGCAGGGGATCCGCAGTGTGTACGCCTTGTCATTGCAATGAATTGCAGAAATTTAAATATAGCATGGGGTCATGCTCGGAAACGCGACCAGCCCAATCAACTAGACAGCAGGGTTGCGCAGGTTACCGGTAAAATTACAATTGCAGCTGTGTAATGTACGCCCCAATCAAAGGGTATCCCTGTGTTTCCTTGGAGTTCCAACAGGTGTAAAATCATTCGTCCCCGTGGTCTCGCAGGTAAATTGCCATGAATCTGCAGGCTCTGTTCTGTTTGCCGTTTATCAAGCTATTTTAGATATTAACATACTTATCGAACAATCGATAACTACTGAATACGATAATCAGTTTAGTGGAATTTATTGATCGATTAATCCACGCAGAGCTGGTACCGACCGCACATGAGTACTGGTAATCCTCTTAGAATGTCTAAGCCTACCCAGTAAAATTGCTTCGCGTCGGCCTGTCCATGCTTATAAACCCTATTGGTTTCATTGGGCGGCAGGAATTGAGATGTCAAAATTGGAAGCAATGTCTCCAAAATGACCTAAATAGTGTTGATGGAGACGTTAAACCTCAAATCAAACAACTGAGGTTTACATAAATTTTCTTATTGCTGCCTGCATACACGCCACCCGCCCATCGGGGCTTGAAGAAATAGATGGACTGCACGATGCTTCCACGCAGAGCTAAATCCGACCCGCGCACGAGTACTGGTATACCGCTTAGAGGCAAATCGATGCTAGTTGGACCGTCCATGCTAATAAACCCTATTGGTTCCATTGGGCGATAGGGCTTGAGATGTCATTTCATCTCAACGTCGGATAAAAGTCCCTCAAAATTGGAAGCAACGTCTCCAAAATGACCTTTACAGTGTCGACGGGGACATTAAACATCAAATCAAACAAAACGAAACTGCCTGCATATATGCCGACCATCTAGTTATCCTTTGTTTGATTTAAGGTTTAACATCCTCGTAAACACCATTTAGATCATTTTGGAGACGTTACTCCCAATTTTTGTGGGAATTTCACCTGACATTGAGATGAAATGACACCTCAAGCCCTGCTGCCCAATTAAACCAATAGGGTTTATATGCATGGATGGTCTGACAAGCACCACTTTGTCTGAGCAGGCTTATTGAACCCTCTAAGCGGTTTACAAGTACTCGTATGCGGTCGGTTTCAGATGGACGGTGGGTTGGGGGTGGGTCTAGTTATCCTTTACAATTGGAACTGAGGACTTCAGCAGATGCAAACAAATTCGATTCTTCTTGTCGATAAAGCCCAGACACGGTGTCTTGTGGTGCAGCTGCAATGATAATGTTTTGCTGGCAAGTGAAAAAGTAAAGTTATTTCTTATCATATCCATAAGTGGTAAGCAGTTTCATATGACAGTTATAAATATATTTCCATCTATCATATAACATTGCAGTAATTTAGTGGATATTGTCCTCATGTACATGTAATAAAAATGATATGACCACAAGTCCTTTGTGATAACACATGGTAACTGGTGTGTTTCAGCCCCTGCCCATCTGGAGTTTGGAGAACTAGATTGGGCGGCACGATGCTTCCATGCAGAGCTGAAACTGACTGCACATGAGTACTGGTAAACCGCTTAGGTCTAAGCCGGCCCAGGCAAAGTGGTGTTAGTTTGACCGTGCAATGCATATAAACCCTATCGGTTTCATTTGGCGGCAGGGATTGGTTTTTCCCCGGGCATCTGTCTGTCACCCTGTCACAAATTCGTGTCCTCTCTATAACTTGAAAACCATTCAAGCTATCTTCACGAAACTTCATATAAGTATTAATCAATAATAGACGACGTGCAGTGCGCAAAAACTCTCGCGTTTATACTTTTTGCGTTATCTCCCTTGGAAGTTTGTCGGCAGGTATTTATGTATCGGCAAATCGTGTCCGGTCAATAACTTTGTTATTTTCGGATGGATTGTGAAATTATTGGCAGAAATATTAACAACCATGAGACGATGTGTGGCGCGCATGAGGCAGGTCGGAACCTCAAAGGTCAATGTAATACTTAGAGGTCAACGGTAAAAGGGGCCTTTTTGTGTTCAGTCAATAACTTTCTTTTTCCTGTATAGATTGTGAAGTTACTTGGCAGAAATATTAACCATCATGAGACAATGTGTTGCGCGCTAGACCCAGGTGGGTACCTCCAAGGTCAAGTTCATACTTAGATGTCAAATGTCCAAAAGGGGCCTGTTTTCGTGTTTTGTCAATAACTTTCTTATTTTTAGATAGAGTTTGAAATTACTTGGCAGAAATGTTTCATGTCTACACAGGGAACATTTCACTTACTACATCTGCTGGATTAATGTAATTTGTTTGATTTGATGTTTAACTTCCCAGTCAACACTGTATAAGTCATTTTGGAGACGTCGCTTCCAATTTTGTGGGACTTTTACCCGACATTGAGATGGGCCCTGTCGTCCAATGAAACCATAGGAGCTTGAATCATGAAAAAAAAATGAAAAAAAAAAAAAAAAAAATTTTTTTTTTTTTTTTTTGGTACTATAATAGAGACAAGGGGGAAAACTTCGGCTCAATTTTTTGGGGGGTTACCTCATTTTACCCAGTGTATCTTTTTCGCAAATGCAGTTTTGTACCTGCTTATTATGAATAATACAAGTTAAATAAGTCCACTTTGCAAAAATAATCCGCCACTGTCTGCCACTTGCAGGAAACATGCTTTTCTCGTATGGATTAACTCAGCAAAGCAAAATTCGGCATAAACGTGTGACAAAGATTTTCAGGTTTTCATCAATCACAAGCGAACTAGTGTTACGGAGGAAACTTTTTTCGCTTTCAACTGATGTCTTTCATTCAAATGAACCTCTCTTGACCAATTTGAATCCAAAATGATGTATTTGCAGCTCTAAATTTAGATTTTATTACTTTTACATCACTTTATGTAAAAGATCAAGAAAACAGTCGTCGCGAAGCTTGGTTTTTTCTGCTGATTCCGGGCTGCTCTATCGATGAACTAACGACCGGTACGACCGGTGCTGTTTAATTTTTATACCGTTCGCAGTAGTGACAAATGAGCATTATCGCTATTTTTCTTCCATTTTCAACTAAACCCCAAGAGGGGACACAGACGTTGTATACTGCATATACTCCAGTTTTGAGAGCTGAAAGAGTACACACTCACCATGTAATTACGGTAGGGTTCTTTAACCTGCACAGGGGATGGTTCTCCCTGCACAGAGGTCTCCAGTTAACGTTCAGATTCGAAGGACGATGCACCGTTATGATATTCATACCTGCAAAATTTATTATACAAATGGAACGTGTTCTGACGCCGAAATTTTGGCACCGCTGCTGTGGATCAAACCTGGGACCTTTAGCATCTGAGGCACTGAGCTAGGTGGGTGGCTAAATTTAGGAAGGCAGGGATTAGCCGCAGTTATCTCCTTACCGGACTCAGAAAATGTGAAATGTAATTTTTGTTGAAATCGTGGACGTTTTGTGTTATTTTCAAAACAGTTTCACTCATGCTTGTGTAAACATAAAACAAATGGACCCTGTATCGATCACCTGAGCTAACAGATTCAAAGTTTCAGGAAGTGCCAGCCTTTACTGAAGGATTAATGGAAGGACATGGTGATGACAGGGTAAGCATTTTCTGCAAATTAAGTAGAATGTAACACTATGATAAATAGGCTGACCTCACCAGTTTTCAAACGCATCCCAGCTTTTATTCCTGACTTGCTAAGAAGATCCGATATAAACTGATGGGGCTATGGTGATGACAAGTTCAAAAATAAGCAATTAACTTCTATAATCAAGGGGATGTTACTCTGTGAAAAATAGGCAAACCTCACGAGTTTTCAAACTCCTCCGAGCTTTTCTGCCTGACTTATTTGTTTGTAAGTTTCATAAAGATCCGATCAAAACTGAAGGGGCAGCAGTGCTAACAAGGTCGAAAATAGGCATTTTTAAGCAACCAAAGGCAGGTAACTCTATGATAAATGTGCCGACTTGGCCAGTATTCAAACTCATCCAAGGTTGTATTCCGAGAAAGATCCGATCAAAACTGAAGGGGCTACCGTGATGACAAAGGTCAAAAATCAACATTTTCAGCCATCAAAGGGATATAACTCTACGATAAATAGGCTGACTTGGCCTGTTTTCGAACTCATCCAAGATTTTATCCCCAGCCACCTTACATATAAGTTTCAGAAAAATCCGATCAAAACTGGAGGGGTATGGTGATAACAAGGACGTAAATCTATGATAAATGGGCCAACTTGGCCGGTATTCGAACTCATCCTAGGTTTTATCCCCAGTCACCTTACATATAAGTTTCAGAAAGATCTGATCAAAACTGAAGGGGCTACGGTGATGACAATGTCGAAAATCGATATTTTCAGCCATCAAAGGGACATATCTATATAGTAAATAGGCTACCTTGGCCGGTATTCGAACTCATCCGAGATTTGATCCACAGCCACATTACATAAAAGTTTCAGAAAGATCCGATCAAAACTGAAGGGGCTACGGTGATGACACGGTCAAAAATCGGCATTTTCAGCAATCAAAGGGATGTAACTCTATGATAAATGGGCCGACTTGGCCGGTTTTCGAACTCATCCGAGGTTTAATCCCAAGCCACCTTATATATATGTTTCAGAAACATCCGATCAAAACTGGAGGGGCTACGGTGATGACAAACATTTTCCCATTGTAAGTCTATGGGACCTTGTGATTGCCATAGCAACCAAAGTTTTCATGCGATTTCAAAAAAAAAAAAAAAAACAAAAAAAAAACGCTAATGTCATCAATGCCCCACCAGAGGCATGCTACAGATGAGAAATGATTGAGATCAGCCTGCAGGCTGCAGAGATATAGCTGCTCAAAAGTGTGGACGGACGGACGGACGACGGTCGACGGACGACCCACTATACTATAAGCTCCCCTGGAGCCTTCGGCCCAGGTGAGCTAAAAAACAGCCAGCTTGTTAAAATGCCATCAATACGTAAATGTTCAAAATGATGCAGCATGGAAACAAATTGTTCCCTAAGAATAATAATAATAATAATAATAATAATAATAATAATAATAATATTAATAATATAAATAATAATGATAATAATAATAAAATAATAATTGCAACATATTCCTTTTTATGTTTTGAAATTTTGATCCTGGGTCGCTAATGGCCAGTAAATGACAATAAGCACTATTTACGTTGGGCCCATTGGGTGATTTAAGGGGACAGAACCCCTACAGTGCAGCACACACGTTCTCTCATCCGCGAGTTTCTGAAGTGGACGCTTCTATTAATGAATTCGGCCAAATCCATTAATGTAGGGACTTGGGTAAGAAAAAACACTGCTCAATTCTTCTGCTCAGCAAGTTTGTATTAATCTGAATAGGCATCACAACTCACCACAACACGGCAAACAAAGAAGGTCAGAATAAGCTAGAGCATATCAACCTGATGTTCTTGAGGGGGGGGGGGGGGGGGGGGGGGGTGAGGGGGGGGGGGTGTAGCGGGGATCATTTTACGGTCCTTTCGAGTTTATTTCACTCATATCGAGCCGATTGTTAATCACATGTGGTCGAAGACCGTAGTATCCGGTAAAAAACAAAACAAAAAAAAAACATCAGGCCTTCCGTTGCAGAACTCTTGAATGCCTTAAAATAGATGCCTTTTATGAAAGGTTTGATTGTGAAGTGCTTAGATCTGTTGAAAAAGTACTTGTATTAGCCTAGAGTGTATTGGAAAGTAAGTGAGAAATGGGGCCTTTTTCAATATATAGGACTGTTACAACGCATAATGTAGTAATGTAGTAATTACTACATTTTGATTTTTTTTACTACATTATGCGTTGGCATAGTCGACGCGAAATGAAGTAAAAAAATTATTTCATTTCGCGTTGATATGCACCATATCGACGCATAATGAAGTAATGATGGTAGAACATAGCTGTCTTCGAAAAGACTTAGGAAGCAATACAGTTAAATTCCTACAATTTAGACCACATTTGAGACGGTTCAAAGGTGGTCTTTAAGACCACAGTTGAACAGTCCAAAAGACGGTCTTCCACAAAAGCACACTGAAGGTCAAAATCACAAAGAAAAAGGTTTATTGGGCGGCATCTCAATGTCGGGTAACAGTCCCATGAAATTGGAAGCAACGTCTCCAAAATGACATAAATAGTGTTGACGGGGACGTTAAACCTCAAATCAAACAAATCAAACAAAAGACAGACAGGCAGACAGACAGACAGACAGACAGACAGACAGACAGACAGAATGGACAAAAACTATATACCCCCTTGCATACTTCGTATGCCGGGGGTATAAATAGATGGGCTGCACGATGCTTCCACGCAGAGCTGATACCGCCCGTACATGAGTCCTCGTAATCTGCTTAGAAGGTCTAAGCCTGTCCAGGAAAACTGCTGCGAGTCGGCCCATCCATGCATATAAACCCTATTGCTTTTAATTGGACGGCAGCGATTGAGATGTCATTTCATCTCAATATCGGGTAAAAGTCCCATAAAATTTGAAGCAATGTCTCCAAAATGACCTAAATAGTCTTGACGGGAACGTTAAACCTCAAATCAAACAAACAAACTGTTGACGCATAATGAAGTAAAATTAAGTATGCCACCCATCGCCGCAAAATGAAATAATTCTTTCATTTTGCTCAAACCTCTTAGTATCGACGCATAATGAAGTAAAAACGACATTTTATTTCATTTCGCGTCGACTATGCCAACGCATAATGTAGTAAAAATTTCAAAATGAAGAAATTACTACATTACTACATTATGCGTTGTAACATAGGACATTTAATTTTGGTGCTTTTGAGTAAAGCGGCATTCCAATCTTAGTGTTTCTCGACCAGGCTATTAAAAGGTTATAAATCGTTATTCATGCTCAATTCAGTCGAGCGTTAAATTTGTAATGCTCGCTAATTTTAAATACTAAAAGTTCATTAATTTTCCTGCTTAGATTTGTTTGTTTGATTTGAGGTTTAACGTCCCCGTCAACACTGCAAAGGTCATTTTAGAGACGTTGCTTCCAATTTTGTGGGACTTTTACCCGACCTTAAGGTGAAATGACATCTCAAGCCCTGCCGCCCAATGAACAAATAGGTTTAATTAACATGGACGGGCCGACTCGCACCGCTTTGCCTTGGCAGGCTTAGATGCTCTAAGTGGATTACCAGTACTTGTGTGCGGGTCGGTTTCAGCTCTTCGTGGAAGCATCATTTCTTCATGCCCCGATGGGCGGTGCCGTTTCCTGCTTAGATAAGAACTGAATAATAGAATGTATGATGGGATTGAGGCCGAAACAAGGAATTTTCAAGCAAGTTTTCAGTTTAGTTAAGTATCATGTAGGGTTTTGTCGAGCACGAGACTTTAATTCACTGAAAACGAGCCCGAAGCCACGACCGCAATATTAATTATTTTTCTCACCCAAACACTTTAAGGAATTCATTTGTTTGATTAGATGTTAAAAGTGCCCATCAACAGGTCATTTGGAGACGTTGAATCCATTTTATGGGACTTTTACTCGACATTGAGATGAATTGACATCTCAGGCCCTGTCGCCCTATGAAACCAATAGTGTTTATAAGCATGAACGGTCTTACTCGCACCGCTTTGCCCGGGCAGGCATATATTCTTTGAGCGGTTTAGCAGTACTCGCGTGCGGTCGGTTTCAGCTCTGCTTGGAAGCGTCACGCAGCCCACCTATTTCTTTAAGCCCCGATGGGCAGGTCCGAAAACTTTAAAAGATGCGTTGTGAACTGCACAAATATACAGAAATTAATAAGCGATAAAGCACATTCACACCAATGTATAGCGTAGCTATACACCTTTGACTGTGATCGTATAGTGTTTCAATAGTTTTAATAAAATACAACTAAAGTCATATTGAGAGTTTCAGCAGCTTTATTAGGCAGGCACCTCATACGAGTGCACAACTCCTAAACCAGACTAACGGTCTGCAAGCTGATCAAGTAGACATCTGAAGTCATCTGAAGTCTTGGTCAGAAACCCCAGTATTTATAATCACTACAAAAATCTCACGCAATATCCCTCTCTCATTGCATCATGCTTGTTATTACAACTCTTGCCAAAATCTCTTCTAACTATAAGCTATCTGTCATGATTTTGATGACTGCACCAATAATATGATCTTTAAAATGCAGTTTCATCAGGTTTCTAAAGTACTTCACATGACCACCTGCTTAAATAACCTTTAAAAGGAAATGTCAGAGTCATATGATATTACGAAATTATGATTTGAATGGCTGCCAGGTACATGTAAGGTACATGTATGTGTAATTCAAGTGCATCTCTGCATTTTATGCAAAGTTATATAATTGATGTTTCAGAGTTTTAAAATGAAGCTGTTTCATAATAAGAATTGAAGCTTAATATTTTCATAATAGTACTGAGACAGAAGCTTACTGCCTTTTCAACATTCATTCAGTCATATCATCATTCTTACACACCTTCAACAATATTCCAGTCATACACATGATAACATGCCTATGCAAAATATCATGTGCATAACATGACTATGTTATATACCTCCCACTGTTGAGTAAATTAATTAACCCCTTAATTAATTTAATTAACCCCTTTAATTTATCTAATTCTGACCAAAACCTCTTGTACATATACTGTATACAAAATTAATATATAATAAAACAAGATATCATCAACATACATCATTGACCAGGATGTATGCACTAAAACAAGATATCATAAACATATATCAGTGACCAGGATGATCACCAACGTATATCAGTAACCAGGATGATATCTAAATAATAACATGATATTGTCAACATATATCATAAACACATGTCAGTGACCAGGATCATGCATAAATAAACAAGACATCATAAACACATGTCAGTGTCAAGGATCCCTTCACATATATAAGTGACCAGGATAATATGATACATATATTACTCATCAGCATGAAGACCAGGATGAATAACATATCATCAATCAAGATTAGTTAATTAATTAATGCCATGTATGTTTCATGTGACTAGGATTATAATTAATCTAATATGTGACCAGGATCTACTAAAACATTTAATTAGGATTTGTCCAGGATTATAACGAAGTTTTAAGTTTAATTGTTAATTAAATGTCTAAGATGTTTTCTTAATTGTTTTCTTTTAATCAACCCTTCTAATCTAGTAGACTTCCTAATTACCAGGATAAGCAATATACTTGTAACCAGGATTTCTACAAACTATAAGACCAATAAAGGGCTTATTAAACACACTGTTTTTTAGATTAAGTTTTTATTCCTTTTTGGATCGAGAATTCACACAGTCGCATTGTTCTTCCCTCAAGTTTATAACTGTCGGAGGTTGTGGAATAGGTATAACCGGAACTCTGTAGATTTTATTCGCCAATAGTATCCCATCGTTGTTATCTGAGCTGTGTGTTGGCTGGTGGTGTAGGTTGGTGATAAGGTAAGTTGAATGTGGTGGATGTTCTTTACAATATCCATAGTGTTCCTGTACAACACTTATGTCGTCTGGCTGTAATAAAATAAAGTTTACTGTCACATGTACATCTTCACCTAAGCATGACCTTAAGGGGCATACTCAGGACTTTATTATTTTAAAGTCACTTAAAGTTCTGATCACTAAATCTTCGTCCATGCATAGTCTTTAGGACTATACAAGGCACAGATAAACGTCACTGAAATGTCACTGTACTGTAACCATTAGTACTATTACGATCACATGAGCTATATACATGATGAAAACACATCGTACGATAAATAAAGTTCATCTGTTATGCAAATAGTTCATAACATGTAACAATAATAGCTATATTCTGTTGAATAGCTAAACACTGTTAACTTATTCATAAGTTAACAAACACGTTCATATAACTAGTATTCAAAAATAATCTGCTTTAAAACACTGTGCACAGATTTTCCTTATTTCTTTGCCCATGCCGCTGTTGCATCAGTCCACTTGAAGGTCTTTTGTCCTTCCTCAACGTTATCGACGTTTTGTTCTTCGATCAGAGTGGACATTTCTATAACATCACCTTTGATCGGTGACCGTTTCACATTCACCTTCTCAAGATCATGTGTGTTAGCCTGTCTTACACCAATTATCTTATAGACAAAGTTTCTTCTACGTAAGATTATTAAGATAATTGCAATTAATAAAACCGTCGATGCAATACTGATTAGCATAACATGTATCCAACTAGTACTGGATTTATTCTCATCTAATATTACAGGTTTATAGTTTCTTGTTTCATGGAGTAGATTTTGTAAAGGAATCTCTTTCAAACTTGACAAATGTGGTGGCAACTTCATTGGTTTAGATCCTAGTTTAGTTTTAAGATCAGGCCAAAAGTAAAAGGTTGAAACATTATGTAATTTCAAAAGTGCTTGCAAAGGATCTGACCTTTCAAAGTTACTATGTCTGCCAAAATATTCAGGTAACTGTAAATATTTGTTTGAGGCTTTACATGTGTTATTTAACCGGATAATGCCAAGTGGTGGTGTGATTTTAATGTCAGCATTCTTCGGTTCATATGACTGACAATTTAATGTAAATGTCAGAGGTCTATTTGTAACAACAATCCAAATACCAAATGACAAGTACTTCGTAGTTGGCAACCTTTCATCCAACACAACTACTTGTTTACAATACTTTTTAATGTCATGCAGGTTTTGCATGAAGAGAGCAACAACGCAAAACTTATTTACGTTGGTCTGATAAAATGCTGTCTCAGGATTGCAGAACTGAAAATGATAGTTATTACACATCTGAAATGTACTTTCAGATAGAAGGGAAAACTTTGTTTTATCCTTCGAGACCAGTAACATTTCGTTTTCTAAACTGTATTTTAATAATACATCAGTCTGATTATTTGCGAGTAGCGGTAGTGGTAAGTTATGTATTTTATACACTTCATATTCTTCTTTAGTGTTAATTAGTGGAATCTTAAGGATAATTCTAATTTCATTATTCTCAAGGTATGTTATACATGTCAATGTCTTATAAAAATACCAAATATCCTTACGAGGATTTTTAGGAAGCTCAAAGTTATTAGGAAGTTTTGTTTCTACTTCAATTAATAATTGCTTCAGATCTTTAGGAGAGATTGTATTAGTTGATAAATGATGCATTGACAACATATTTAGTTCAGATTTTAAGCTCTCAAGATAAAATATAGCATCTTGTGTGGTAAGCCTAATTTCATCAAGTATCATTTTGAATTGTAAATATGTATGAATAAATTGCTCAAGTCTAACAAACTGTTGTTCGATTGTTCTTTCAAGCAATCTTATTTTATGGTCAAGCTTCTGAATAACTATGATGAGATCCATAATTGATCTCCTATTTTCTGCTACTTGCATTCTTGTTAAATTAAGTACAGATAAACTTACATCAAGATCATGTATTATCTGATTTTGGTTAAGTGCCAAGGTTTTGATATTTCTATCTATGTTCTCAAGGTCACTTTCTGATACAGTGCCAAAAAGAGTGCTCATTAATTGTCCTATTATAGGAATTAATGACCTTTTGTGTTCATGACTGTTTACTGAAAGTGTCTGGTACTCATCAAAGTTTTCATAAACAGACTTGTATGTATCTGTTAAAAGGTTAACTTCAACATGTAAACTTTGGAATGTTTCTACATATCCCGTTAAATTTGACTTCTGATAAAATCTTGTCATATATTTCACAATTTCATCAGTGCGAACAAGATCGTTTTGAATCTTTAAAATCAAATTTTCAAACGGTCTCAAATCATGAATAAATGTTACAGACCAGTGTGCATCGTTAATAAAGACTTCATTAGTCTTTTGAAACACAACATTTTCGGATGTAAAGAGTCCGAATGCCTGGCTAACAAACAATGATCCCAAGATTAATGTGATCATCATATTGTTAATCTGAAATTCAATAAAAAATGGGCATTACTACACGTTTAAACGAGGTACTTATTTACAATTCACCTCTATTAACATACATGAGGCCTTTACCTCATTAAAGAACATAATATTATGAGGTCATTTTATAACATATTAGACATTAACCTCAAGAGTTGCTTTAAACTCTCTGCTTTATCTCGAGACTTCCTTCGTCTCTTTTTCAATGGCCTAACTGTCTCGCTGGCTACACTATTAGACAGTGGCTTCTGTGAATAAACTACATTCACATCCATATCACTAGCTAAATCATTGTTTTCAACCAAAGGCATAGAACAGGAATTATCAGAGGATAAATCGTCATTACATTACATGTCCTTGACCTCAGTTTCTTCACTTTGATTTTGCCTAGCTTCTTTGTGTTTTAACCTTTTCTGTAACTCCATTAAAGGTATCTCATCTTCATCAGAAGACGTTTTTCTTTCTTGTCTGTATTTCTTGACTAGCTTAGCCAAGGGAATTTGTTCTTCTGAATCAGAATCTGATTCCGTTTCTGACTCAGAGGCCTGAGGTTGAATTACATATGCAGCGTCCCTAAGTTTTCTACTATTTTCATTTTTGGAAACTGGCCAATCTTCTACATTTGCCAACATTAAATCGCCTGCATATACTCTACTTGTTGTACCATCTAATTGGTTTTTAATTATGAAAGATACAGGTCCAGTTTTTTCAATTATTCTATAATAAGGTTTCCAATTCTGTCCTAATTTACCCTTTCTTTGTTTATTTTGATAATAAACTTTTAACTCTACCTCTTTAACATTTTTGTCTGCATATTTAGCCTGGCGCTTCTTTGCTTTTTGTAAGTAATTTCTTACATGTACAAAAGCTCTGTGCTGTTCTTGTAAAGCAACTTGGTGAAAATCTTCACCTAATTATTTTCTCCTAGGCTGTAATATATTGTCAACTGGCAATACTACATCTCTGTTGTAAAGCAAATAATAAGGCGAAAATTTAGAAGATTCACTAACGTTAAATCTAATTGCTGCTAAACTTTGCCAAAGATACAAATCCCAGCTCTGTTGATTATCAGCTACCATTTTAGCTAAAATTTCATGCAAAGTTCTATGGAATCTTTCAACTTTTGCATTGCTCTGAGGATGATACACGCTTGTCAAAATATGGTCAACATTAAGTTTTTCCAATGTTTCTCTAACCATCTTGTTTACATTCTCAGTTCCATTGTCCGTCACGATCTGTAATGGACAGCCAAAACGTGGGAAAATGTGTCCAATGATCAATTCAGCTACTGTTTCAGCAGTCTTATCTGGAACTGCAAAAGCTTCAGGCCAACCACTATACCAATCAACAAATGCAATGATATATTTATTGCCTGACAAAGTTGTTGGATATGGACCCGAAAGATCAAGACTGAGTTTTGCCATAGGGTATGGTGGAATATCTGTTTCTTGTAATGGATGTTTCGTTTTCTGCATTGACCTAGTTCGGCAAGTCATACAATCAGAAACATACTTGTGAATTTCTTTGAACAAATTTGGCCAAAAGTATTTCTGACGAATAGAATTAAAAGTTTTCTGTACCCCCATATGACCATTACTGTCATGATACTGAGTTACAACCAAAGATCTAAGATGTTTTGGAATATACAATCTTAAATTTGGGTCGTCATTGGCATTTGATAAATAGTATACCAATCCATCTACCAAGAGATAATGTTTTTGAACATCTTTACTCTCTTCCCCATTCAAAATCATTGACCTAATGTTTGAGATATCATCATCCCTAGTTTGTTCAATTTTCATGTCAAAGCCTTCTTTTGTAAAATCAGAACAGTCACACTTTTCAAATGTGTCTTCATTTGGAAGACTACAACCAGCAAACGCTTTTGGATCAAACTGATTAGAGTCTAACACATTCACCTGATATAAGTTGTCATTGACATCAAGTGCCTTTTCTACCTCTACGTCTTCACTAACTGTACTTTCCTCAGTTTTGTTTACATTATCTGGATGCCTGGAAAGTAGGTCAGCGCATGTATTTGTTGTACCAGCAATGTATTCTATAGTACAATTATAGCCTGACATACTCAAAGCCCAGAGTTGAATCTTTTTATTTTGCATAAGAGATTCAAGCAAGTATTTCAGAGGCTTATGGTCAGTTCTAATGACAAACTGAGCATTGTGCAGATAATAATCTAACTTCTGAAGAGCAAAATGTATAGCAAATGCTTCTTTTTCTACTACAGACCATTTACACTGGGATTTACTAAGTTTATGGGACAAATAATAAATTGGTTTTTCATCACCTTCACACTCTTGTGTAAGGCATGCACCAACACACGAGTTGCTAGCATCTGTATAAAGAACATACGGTTTATTTGGATCTGGATAAACCAAAAGTGGGACAGCTGTTAAGCTTTCTTTCAAGAATTCAAACGCAGTTTGATGTAGGTCTGACCACTTGTAATGTGCATATTTTCTTGTCAAAGCAATGATTGGTTCAGCTATCTGAGAGAAGTTTGGAATGAATCTTCTGTAGTAAGAACACATACCAATGAATGATCTTACTTCTTTTACACAAGTTGGAACAGGTAAAGATCTTATCGCATCAACCTTCTTTTCATCAGGTTTGATTCCTTGTTCACTAATAACAAAGCCAAGATAATTAGTTTCTAATTTAAGAAAACCACATTTCTTAAGCTTAAGTTTCAAATTATGCTGTCTTAATTTGTTAAAGATCAAACTAAGATGTCTCAAATGTTCTTCCAATGTTGAGCTGAAAATCAATATATCATCAAGGTATGCTGTAACAAAATCATTGCAACCTTGTAACACAACAGACATAAGTTCTTGAAATACCGCAGGAGCATTAGAAAGGCCAAAGGGCATCACATTGAACTCGAATAACCCTTTGTGACATGCGAAAGCTGTTTTTTCTTTGTCCTTCTCATCCATGGCAACCTGCCAATATCCACTTTTCAAGTCCAAAGATGTAAAGTATTTTGCTCTACCAAGTAAGGCTAAGATATCATCTATTAAGGGTAAAGGAAAGGAATTTTTCTTTGTTATTTGATTTAATTTTCGAAAATCAACACAGAACCTTTTACTGCCATCTTTCTTGTCAACAATCACAACAGGAAATGACCAAGGTGATCTTGACCTTTTAATTACATTTGCATCTAACATTTCGTTAATTGCTTTATCAATTACCTCTCTGTTCTTAATTGGAGTTCTATAAGGTTTCATTTTAATTGGTTCATGATTACCTATCTCAATTTGCATTTTAACTGTGTCTGTTTTTCCTAATTCAGAATCTTTATTTGCAAATAAGTCTCTATTTCTCAAGATAAGACTTTCAATTTTTGACCTATATTTTTCAGGTACATCAAGGTCTTTTAAGTCTAATTTATTTTCACAGTTGTTATTTTGAATAACTGAATCTACATGTGTAACATTATTTTGAAGCTCTGAAATTTTGGCTAACAAACCATGTCTATAAATTTTAATATATTTATTGGTGTTGTTAACAATTAAAACTGGCAAAGATCTATCTTTTGCTAATGTAGAAATAGTATTAATAATTTGTAAGCCTGGTTGATTAGTTAAAAATCCTTTATCTATTTGCGAAACCTCATATGACGAACCTACTGGTAAGTCTGGATTTTCTCTTACTTTTCCGTAGCATATCATGGCTGTATTAGGTTTTATTAAACATGTTCTTTTCATCGTAACTGTTGAAGCTATATGTATATCCTCCTCTAAATTAACATAGTGTTTACCATTGATTCTTAAACATTTTAAATCAAAATATATCCTAACGTTGTTCTGTTTAAGCCAGTCCAAACCAAGTATCAAATTTCTATTTAAATCTCGGATCACATAGAAGTCTTGAGACATTTCGGTACCACCGATACAAAACTGTACAGTAATGCAACCGTCACACTTTAGCTCACTCCCATTTGCAGATTGTAAGCAAACTTTCTTTTGGGTGAGTCTTGGTTTATTCTTAAGCTGCTCGTAAATTCTACGGTGCATTAATGAACATTCAGCTCCAGTGTCTACAAGAGTTCTAAACCTTTGTTTACCTATTTTAACTAAACAAGAATTTGGACTGCCTGAAACATTGATCTTAAACTTTTGATGAGGTAAATGTCTATTGTTTTCTTCACTCATTACATCGAACCCTGCATGCAATGAGTGTCCCAGTTTTCCTGACCAGGTACTACATTTTGTACACTATTCTGATGTCTAGGTCTTCCATGACCCATAGGTGGTCTACTTTGATGTTCTTTGTTTTTGCAATCTCTGGAAATGTGACCCTCTTGACCACAATTCCAGCACTTTATCCTAGGGTTTCTATTTTGCTGTGTGCTGTCAACCCTATTAAAGTTTCTAAATTTAAACCGTTGACCTCTAGAATGGTCAACATCCATTGGTGCTTCTTTTCTTTGTGGGTGAAATGTATGTGACATTTGAACCCTAGCCCTAAGATTCTGCTCATTAGTGGCGATTGCAATTGCCCCCTGTAATGTATCTGGCTGATCTCTCAATATTTTTAATTTCAAATTATCTTGGGTCAACCCATCAACAAAGATGTCAATAAGTTGACGTTCTACAGCGTCGCCTCCTTGGTTTTGGTAGGCTTCTTCCGCTAAAGAAAGAATTCTTTCAGCGAAAAGCTGTATGTTTTCCCCTACTTTTTGCTTCACGCTGCGCAACAATGACAGCGCCATTTGCCTATCCGTAACATCACTGAAACGGACAGCTAATTGTTCTTTAAGTTGTTGCCAATTTCCGTCTGGGTTAGCCGCCATATACCTCTGTATAAAACCACTAACTGCTCCCCCAGAAGATTGATATGCAATCAACTTCTTTCTTGCCTCAGGTATATCAGCAAGAATTGAATATTTTTCAATGGATTTTATCCATTCCCTAAAGTTTTTGGAGTTGCCATCAAACTTGATCACGCTTGTCGAGGCCCCCTGTGTCGTTAATGCTTGTGACACATTGGCAAGTTCTAATTGTATATTTACGAAAGCCTGTGCAGCAGGATCAAGCTGTTGTTGATGCTGAGCCTGTGCTTGGGCTTGTCCTTGTTGAGCCATATTGAAAAGAGAAAAAAAAAATAAAATAAATAAATAAATAAATAAATTAATAAATCTAAAATTAATTTTGGCCTACATTTTTAGTTTTCGTTTTAGATTAATTTTCTACCATAATTTTGAATGATAATTGGTGACAGAACAAACAACAAACATAACCAGAAAAAGTAAAAGTAAACGTCACCTACCTTGGTGTCCATTTTTCTGTTTCTGTCGTAAGGTTCCTTTTTTAATTTATCCGCAGCACGGCAACAAAGCAAGATATATAGCGTAGCTATACACCTTTGACTGTGATCGTATAGTGTTTCAATAGTTTTAATAAAATACAACTAAAGTCATATTGAGAGTTTCAGCAGCTTTATTAGGCAGGCACCTCATACGAGTGCACAACTCCTAAACCAGACTAACGGTCTGCAAGCTGATCAAGTAGACATCTGAAGTCATCTGAAGTCTTGGTCAGAAACCCCAGTATTTATAATCACTACAAAAATCTCACGCAATATCCCTCTCTCATTGCATCATGCTTGTTATTACAACTCTTGCCAAAATCTCTTCTAACTATAAGCTATCTGTCATGATTTTGATGACTGCACCAATAATATGATCTTTAAAATGCAGTTTCATCAGGTTTCTAAAGTACTTCACATGACCACCTGCTTAAATAACCTTTAAAAGGAAATGTCAGAGTCATATGATATTACGAAATTATGATTTGAATGGCTGCCAGGTACATGTAAGGTACATGTATGTGTAATTCAAGTGCATCTCTGCATTTTATGCAAAGTTATATAATTGATGTTTCAGAGTTTTAAAATGAAGCTGTTTCATAATAAGAATTGAAGCTTAATATTTTCATAATAGTACTGAGACAGAAGCTTACTGCCTTTTCAACATTCATTCAGTCATATCATCATTCTTACACACCTTCAACAATATTCCAGTCATACACATGATAACATGCCTATGCAAAATATCATGTGCATAACATGACTATGTTATAATTAAATGAAAAAGTGAACAAATAGCTAAAAAAAAAGTTGAAAGCTATGTTGATTGGCAAATAAATGAAAAAAAAGTAAATAATATAATATTATAAGAAAGCAAACTTATTCATAAATGAATAAATGAAATCATAAAGCTAATATAATAAATTTATAATCCATAAGTACAGATAAATCCATCTAAATAAATAAATGAAGATAAAATAAATAATTCAGTAATGCAGAAGACAGAAATGTCATGCTACAAACCCCTGAATTCTGATACTTAGCTCGCCTGAGCCGAAGGCGCCGGGGGGAGGGGGGGGGGAGGGTTTCGGGGGACTTTTGTGATCAGTCACCTTCCGTCGACATCCGTCTGTAGGTCCGTACTTCCGTCCGTCCACAATTTCTTTAATAATAAGAGATCTCCTTCTAAACCGCTCAACAGATTTTGACCCAAATTGGCTGAAATGATCCTTGGGTAGTCCTCTATGACTTGTTTAAAGAATTATATTCTGTGCAGAACTCTGGATGCCATGGCAACCAAAAGGGGAAAATTAGGGAAAAAAAACTTCGTCTGAAACCAGAAGGCCTAGGTCTTTGATATTTGATATGAAGCTTCATCTAGTGGACCTCTACCAAGATTGTACAAATTATTATCTCGTCCTACGTGAAAGAAGGCACCATAGGAGGAATGTGTATTCCTACCTGGCCATTTGGGGGCCCGAGACAACTTGCGCCGATCTCGTTAGCGACGTAGTTAGTTTTGTTTGTTCGATTTGAGGTTTAACGTCCCCGTCAACACTGTAAAGGTTATTTTGGAGACGTTGCTTCCAATTTTGT